>JAFBJR010000100.1:2056872-2447195 GCA_016785285.1 Brachirus orientalis
GTGTGTGTGTGTGTGTGTGTGTGTGTGTGTGTGTGTGTGTGTGAGTGTGTGTGTGTGTGTGTGTGTGGGTGTGAGAGAGAGAGAGAGAGAGAGAGAGAGAGAGAGAGAGAGAGAGAGAGAGAGAAGGTCTCACAGATCTGTGATGCCAGGCTGGTAGAGGATTCACACTGAAATCCCTCCAGACTGACCACTAATTGGATTCGTGGTCAGTGAGAGAGGGAACAAAACAGAGAGAGAGACACAGGAAGAGAGGGCGGGAGAGGATAAGTGTGGCTTCGGATCAGACTGTAGAGAGAAGCCACAGTGCCATCTACTGATGAATTATAGTTCTCTCCAAAATGCTTTGGTTCAGGTTCAGTTTCTCTATTAAATAAAACAACTACTATCACCTTTAAAGGTGTAAAACAGTGACTACAAATCATTAAAACATTTTTAATACAGTATATCATGCTTGAGAGAAAAATACCTTTAAATATAAATTTTTGAGATATGTTTTTGTTCATATCTGTATGGTATAATTGTTGATTCCTGAAGGTAGCCTTGGCCAGGAATACACAGTAAGTGTTGATCATTTGTGTGAGGAAACACTGCAGACTTTCATTGTCATCATATGCTCACACAGTATTAACACGTCACTTTACATGTAACAGCGCTCTGGAAAAAAAACAAAACACAAACATCAGGGTGTACATGATGTTCCCAGAATATCTGAAATAATACAGCACACTGGAAATCAATCAACAGTAATGTGTACATGCATGAGTTGTAGTAAAATGGTTTCCTTTAATATTCATGTGTTGCTTGCAACCCAGTCATGTTCTAATTCCATTCTAATTCTTCCTCATGGAAGATTTGAAATCTTTAAAAATATGTCACACATATCAAGTTAAATTTGAAAAGGAAATCTCCAGCTGGATACAAACATTATTTAAGATGGAAAAATATGTTTTGTTTTGTTCTTTTTTTCTGTTTTACAGTTTGGTGTTCTGTTGAATATTCATAGCAGCAGAATAATGTATGAAGGACTGGTATATTACCTTGTGTATTTGTGTAAATGAAGAAACAGATCACCCAGTGTGGCTCCATGATGTATTTTTAATATTTGTCCAACAACAGTGGAGCTCAATGGCAGAATGGAATAAAATTCATTCATTGTGGTTTGGGTCGTTTCATGGAATTTCTTTACTTATAGTAGACGCATGATACAGACATATTCCTCTTAAAAGGAGCCAAAAGCAAAAAAAAAGCACATAAAGATTACCATATTAGCAGAGTACAGAGACTTAAATAAACGCAAAGTTTATATAATTGTTAATTTTATTATACTTTGCAAGAGATTATTCATTGGATTCCCTAGAACCTGCGATGTGAAAACTGAGCCAAAGCAAAAGCCTGCATCGTATCACACACGTGCAGTACACACATGTGTACACACTCTGTGTACTTCGACCCAGCTCAGTGCACACACACACCTCTCTGACCTCTCTCTGTCGCCTGCCTCAGCAGTCCAGTCACCATGTGAGCGATGTGGAGGTGGGAGAAGGGTCACATCGCTCCCGCTAATACTCCATATGTTTGATTAATGCCCTCTCTCTCTCTCTGTCTCTCTACTTTTTTTTTTTTAACCTCCCTGGTCTTTCTCAACTCACTTGCTTCTAACTTCTGTCTCTACCATTATTCTCCAACATGATTCATTCATGTGTTTATTTTTCTTTCTTTCTTTTTCTTTCTTTCTCAGGACTATGTTTTGGCTGTGGAGACCTATCACTCCATCATCCATTATGAACCTCAGCAGCGAATTCAGCTGCTAAGTGGTATAGGACGCATCTTCTTGCAGGTTTGTACACAAGTACAATACACATACATACACAAATGCCCTCTGTCGGAATGCAACTAGGCAAATTAAGGATTTTAAACTCAAAATCCTTGTCCCTGTAAATGATTTTAAATATTGAATTAAGGAAGCTGTTAGTGCGTGCTACAGCTGCTTTAATGAACTGATAATGTGTAATTATTGCTGCCTTGTGCTGTGTTCTGTCTAAGATTTGTCTTTATTGTTTTCCAATGTTGCGTGTTATTTGTCGTTAACAGGGTTGTCCAGTTGCATTGATGATTGTCTAGATCTCTGTTGTAAAAGAGATTTTAATCTAAATGTGACTTTCTAGTAAATAAAGGTTAAATAATTAGTAATAAAAAATAGCGCACACTTACATTTGGATCTGGATAGATCAAGTTGGATCTGCTTCATCCTTGGATAATGTACAACCCCTCCACACAATTCCATGGAAATTGGTTGAATAGATTTTACATTAACTCTGAAAACATAACCTCCTTGGTGCAAGTATATGTGATTGGTTTGTGGTTGACTTATTTACACCTTTCATGATCAGTATCAGCTGCTTCATTCATTCCACACCTACATGCCACTTAATAACACAGGTTCACATGCAAAATAAAAAGTTATTGTCTTTATGCTAAGCTTGGCTAATTGCAGGCAGATCTGTACATTCAATTGAGCAGAATGTATTTGTCCTTGTCTAATTTTACAGCTTAAACATGCAGACAAGTGTTTAAAGTATAACTGCCGCTTTGTTCTCAACCAGATTGGAGACGTAAAAACAGCAGAGAGGTACTTCCAGGATGTGGAGAAGAGCTGCCAGATGAAAGGGAGCCAGTCCAGTCACACCACATGCATGTTGATGAACAGGTACGTCTGTGCCATGCATTTAGCACCTCCCTACTGTGTGTATGTGTGTGTGTGTGTGTGTGAACATTATGCTGTTAAGGATTGTTTTCGCTCCACGGCACTTCCTCCTGGCATGTGGGTTAGCACAGGAGGTCACACCTCTGTCGCTCTGGCCTGAGGAGATGTGGAGTTTTGAAGCTAAGCTCAAGTGACAGAATCTGTCTGGCTCACACTGGCTCTTTGAGATAGTTTCATTATTTGTAACTTTCAGTTATTTTTCTTGCAGTGCAAAAATTAGAATTAATCACCTATTTACAGCACAGCAACCAAAGCCAGTATGTATCAGATCTAAGGTATGTATACTTCTGCAGAGAAGTATTCTGATAATATAACAGGAAAAATAAATAGATGAAATATTAAATCAGTTTAAAATAAATGGCATCAGTCTTTACAGTAAAGATACATTTAAATATGTAAAATAAAGAACCTCTATTATTTGTTTTCCGTTTACACAGTCACATCATGAGGGCTTGTCTTCCTTATGGGAACAAAATGCAATTCACCTTAACATTAAACATCACATGTTATCGTGAATAAGTACAATTATTAATTCCGATGAGTAGAGCATCATTGTAATGTTTTTTGAACCCATGAAGATGTCTGTTTGTTTGTTTGTTTGTGTGTGTGTGTTTTACAGGGCCTTTGTCTACCTCAGTCAGAATAACTATGCTGAAGCACACGCATCATTCACTGAAGTCTTAAAGATCGACCCCAAAAACCCTGTTGTAAGTATAAACCACATTCACCACACTTGAACTTCTGTCATTTAATCTGCAGATGCATAAATGTTTTACCTATTGGATCTGCTCACATTTAGTCTTTGAAATATTTTAAATAGTAACCATTAAATATTATTATTTTTTTTGTGATTTATAAAAAAGTGACTTTTTGGTTATTAATTATAGCTTAGTGATGTAAACTGATGACCTTTGATGCCATTTTTACTATAAATCCTTTAAGCCAGTGGTTCTCAAACTTTTTATACCAAATGCCAAGAAAGTACAAGAAAATATTGAGCTCTCCAAGTAACACCATTATCACCAACGTTAAAATACAGTGGTGTAAATAGGCCGAGCAAAGTCAGCTACAGAGTTCTAACAGGAGGCAGATTTATTGCAAATAAGATCTTTTGCACTCTCATCATCCTCCTCTTCCTCACATATACTTAAAACACTGGTATAGAAAAATTAAATGAAGATGGAGCAAGAGATAAGGTGACTCTAATTATTAAATTTATTATCATTATTTTGTTTCATTTTCTACACACTCTGGTCAAAAAATCTTCAGCTTCACTCTGATAACATACACTGGTTTATAGTGTAGAATAGTATTTCTGATTTAACTCCAGAAGTACCACCAGAGGAAGGTCATGTACCACTGCTGGTACATGTACCACAGTTGGAGAACCATAGCTTTAAGCATTAGCAGCTAGTATCACAGAAATTTCATCTAAAAACACACAAACTAACATAAGATGCTATTGATCGATAAAGATAGTTTGCTGTCTACACTCCTGTAAAGTGTTAAGTCAATGTCATCATTGTCATGATGTGATTTGCAGATTAAATTTCTCTCAGAGTAAAGATCCAATGTGTAAGAATGAGTGACTTCAGACTGCAGATCCCTCAGTTACCCAAGTGTGTCAAGGAACTATTATGGCCTTTACATACAATAAAGACATTGTTATTGGTGCTGTTTTTTGTTTCTGCCAATAAACCACACATTTGGCTTGCTGGACCATTAAGTTTCCAATGAAACTCACATATTCCCTCCATATATGCGTACAATCCCAGGCCAACAATAATGCAGCAGTGTGCCTGCTGTACTTGGGCCGTTTGAAGGAGTCCCTGGGCCAGCTGGAGGGTCTGGTGCAGCAGGACCCTGCACTCTACCTCCATGAGAGCGTCCTCTTCAACTTGACCACCATGTACGAGCTGGAGTCGTCTCGCAGCACCCAGAAGAAGCAAGCTCTGCTGGAGGCCGTAGCTTGTCGGGAGGGGGACAGCTTCAACACACAGTGTCTCAAGCTAGTCTAAGAGGCAGGAGGTTGGACTCACGGAGGATGTGCACTACCGTCTTCTCCTCTGCTGTGACATGACGTAAACCCTTTCAATATCCACCACTATTACCAGCACCTGAAGCTCACCAACTCACTAGTTAGCAGTCATTTGTTCTGTCTGTACTAAAGCAAACATGATGGTTCTGTACCAGACTACACCTCAACCAGGTCCAGTGATGTCCACAGGTTGCCGAGCAACAAACAGAGACTCATTGAAGTCATCCAGACAAGACATGAAAGACTGTTACAACCTGCAAGGTGAGTCATATGAGCAGCGGGGTTTGCCATTAACAAGGTATTCAACACTACCAAATCTGCTGCTGAGTGTTTGTAGCAGACTGCGTAAGCCATTGTCCTGGTGGTATTTTTCATTTAGACCCAGCTGGCTGTGGGTTTGACAGTGTTTTATGCTCTTTTATGTTGCACTATGTGAGTTAAATTAGGAATTGACATTTAAAATTTTTGTTTTTCCCTCTTTCTTCAACATTTCCCCATTTACTTTTCATTATCTTTTATCATAAACCAGACACAGAACTGGTGAGTCTTTTGTTGGTGGAAAACGCAAAATAATTTGAGAGTAGATTCTTTGATGGCAGACACAAAAGTTTTCTTTTCTTTTCTGAAAAGCTGAACAATTTCTACATTTATTACATTTCCAAACTAAATGTCAAAATAATAACAACACAGAAAATAATAAGAACACAGTAGGTTCATTATCTAGCTTCATCATATTTATTCCCTTTGCAGTTGAGTGTTCCAAACATTTTTCTTGCATTTTGTAAAAGTTTGGCTTTGTGTATTACAAGCAGGCAAGAATATGAATTATACCACAAACCAGAACATCAATTGCTGTTCATGGATCAGTTAAGCAAAGCCACACACCCACATTGCAGGTCATGGGTCATCGCAGTTTTTCTGGAAATCCCAACAGTGGTCCAGCACTTGACATGGGCATTATCCTCAGCTTCAGTGTGCTTACAGTGTACAGTTCAATGCTCCTCCAAACCACTTCAGTTCCAGCTGCATGTTTTTAACCAGGTTGCAGAAAAACTCTTGCAGTGAGAATGAATAAGTCCTTCAGATTATATTATCCTGAATTCTTTGTGTAAAATATAAGAGAAACTGTAAACAGCATAGAGACTTTTGTTTAAATTATTGTGTTGAAAAATGAATGTTTTAATGATTTCTTTCTGGTTGATCTTTAATTATCACTGTTCACATATAGTGTTTATTATATTTAACTTTAATAAAAAATAAATCAACTTTCATACTGGAGTAAAAATAGCTTTTCACTGAGATTGTGTGTATGTACATAAACACAGTGGGATCCCAAAGAACGAACAGCCGAATATGATAAATTTAAGGTAAAATACAGAAGAATATGCTGTCCTGCTCTAAAAATATGTATCAAATCTGTTTAAAAGAGGATTTATTTTAATGGACATTGGATGATCCCTTTATTGGTGTTGCAGAACTGACGTAAGGTTTAACTGAATCTCATTTCTAATATTTTGTTCATCCCAGTTATTTTAAGGTTTTTTAAAGGGTTTTTTAAAAAAAATAATAAATAAATCAGGAATAAGCAGTTCAATATCACCATGTTACAGCCTCGAAAAGCAACCTTTAATTAAATCTCCACCCTCCTAAGCGATTCATTAAACATTTTAAAAAACCTTGTGAAGATGATTTTTCCAGGGGCTGTTGAATTTTACTACATTAGCTTCAATCGTTTGTTAATAACCCTTATCGAGTTTGGATGTGCTTACTAAGTAAAATTTCAGAACAGTGCCAGCTGAAGTGTTTATAAGGCCCCAAGCTAAATTTGATTTAGGGCCCCTTTCCCACCACCTCTGAGTAGCTGGCACTTGATTATTATTGATACCAATGTAACACTTTAAATTGCATTAATTATAGTTAGTTAATTAGTAACGTACACCAAACCAGGGTCAGAAACCCTTTTTTCTTTTCTTTTTTTTTTACTTTAGAGGGCAGTAAAATCACAAAAGTGGCCTAGTGAGTGCATGCATCTGTACAGGAATGTGTTTGTTTATATATTTCACATAATTAAAAAAAAACACACACACACAGGTGGAAAACTACCAGCAACTTTATTTTCAGATGCATAAAATCTTGGTAATTCACTTACAATCAACCAGCCACATGAAAATGCTACTTTTTAATTGGATACTTGAGCTTTCTACCTCTCTGTTGAAGCTGAGTTTCAGTGCCCTGCATAGAAAATAATTCAAGAGAATAAGGCACCTTTTCACACAACGACCAGTGGAAAGAAGTTCTCCGACCCTCATCTATAAGCAGTAAAGCACTGATCTAGTCCAACCTGATTTGTATTTCAGTTATAATCATTAATTTCCCAACAGAGTATTTCATGTACTAATTAGAAATGTACTGTGAAGACAATTGAGTACACCATCCAGACAGTGGAATCTGAGCACCCTCTGCTGGACAATTAATTACACTATTTCATTCACAATCATGGGGGGAAGGTTTTCGAAACAATGCATACTGTCCAATATAAACACAGATAGTTAGGGTTTTAGTGTTTCATTAATAAAATACTCTACAAAACTTTGCTTAATAGTAATTGTACCACAGAACAGCACATTTTACCAAAGTATCAAAGCCAGAAGTACTCAGGGTTTTTATAGTTTACACCTCTTTTATTAACTTGGTGTTTTCCTCTTTCACTCAATATTAATGGAGCCTCTCTCACCGACCCATTTCAATCTCCTTCACAGCAGAATGTAGTTGTCTTTTTGACAATGTCATTAAAATGAAACGCAACTGCATGGAGTCCAAAATGAAACCCAACCCAAAATTGCGATGTGATAATGATGTGAAGAGCATCTCTGTCAGGGTCAGTGCAGAGAAGCCAAATAGTTCTTCCGGATGTCCATGTCATCAACTGGACGGTTATACGCCTTCCAAACAGGCTCCCCCACAAACAGCCTCATGGCTTTGATGTAGTTCTGAGGAAACAAAACGTTTTAGGATTAGTTTGGGTAAGGAACTAATAACTCTGTTACTTGTGCTGAAATCAACATTATCATTTAGTTTTCACACAGCAAAACATTTAGATGTCGTTCATTCATAAACACTAGTTTGTTACATCCGTCATCTGCCCTGATGAAGTTCTTGCTTCAGTTTATTTGTCACATGTTTGCATGGATCATGTGAAATACAAACAGTACAATACTCGTCACTTCATTCTTGGCGGTTTTTCTGGTTTAGTCAGCATTCCAGGAATTTCTTCTCATGTTAAGTCTTTGTTTCCTGGCAACTGAGGTTTTTGGACTAAGTAACCTTGTACAAACCCTTACAAATCCTCAGTACTGATTCTTACGTCTGCACAATGTGTATCAGGCTATTTACTGATGTGTGGCTCCTGTATCACTTTATGCAGAAATGTCATCACAAAGATACAATACTTTGGCAGCAGCCAAGACATTGACCACCAGCGTTTTTACTTTTTTTGGAAAAAATATATAATTTTTATTTTTTGTAACATTTTGTACCATCTTTTCAGCCATATTTAGGGCACCTTCTGAAAACCTTTTCAGTCTAGGTGTGGTAACAAAGACCACTTTATATAGCCTTGCTGTGCATTTTGTCCTTTTAATCTTTAATTGTTGTCATATATTATTAAGGCCTAAGCAACAAGTGGCATGAAGGCCATATTACCTTTCCTCTGATTATTATTTTTCTTCTTTTCCTCATTCTCTCTCAACAATCCCATTTTAGGGGACTTTGACATGCTCAGAAACATTGCCCAAAATTTTAAACCCAGAATAAAAGTTGTATATTACATTCAAATTTTTCCTGCCTTTTTGAAATATTTAACTTTTCTCCCCCTCCATTGAAAATTAATGGAGACAGACCCGATCAGATGATATTCCCTACCAAAGTAGCCACGGCAACCCTTACCAAAGGCAGAAAAAGATCTGATTATATATATTCCTCATCCCTTACATGCACTGTGTCAGGTTGGGGTCAATGCTGAATTTATATGACATGAAAATGAGAAGTCATTTTTAAAAACAAAAGCTAAATGAGAAAACAAATGACCCTGTTCTTCTTCTTTTTTTAAATGTTTCAAAAGAAAACTGAAAGTCTCATTCTCCAGGACCCTGCAATAAAACGGCTCAAATTATTTTACAGACAAAGACAGGCCTTCTTGAAATGTCACACAGCAGGAAAAGCATAGACTTGGCTAAATTCTGTCATTTACAACTACAACTAGTAGAAAACTAATAGATGTTTTGGAAGAGACGCGGCTTCACATCAGTGATTCATTTGTGCTACTTACATGTAAAACCACTTGAACATGTCGACCAGTTTGTTGTTATGAGGTAGAGTTAGTCAGACGTACCGTCTCATCCAGGGTGAATCGGTGGTAAATTCCTGCCGGTAGTGTGATCAAGTGTCCTTTGCGTGTGGCGATTCTGATCCATCTGTCCTCCTTGTCCCTGACGTCAAAGTAGCCCTGTCCATCCAGGATGTAACGGATCTCATCGTCCAAGTGCAGGTGCTCCTCAAAGAACATCTTCAGCTGAGCAAAAAAAATAACAAGTGTGTTAGTTGATATTTCCATGTATGGGTAGAGTTCACTGTGTAAAGTACTCAGGCTACCTTTTCCTCATAGTTAGGTAGTGTGTCCTTGTGAATACTGATGATGTCCATGTAGCTGTAGCCCTGGTCTTTGCGGATCCTCTCTAGCTCTGGGTCTGA
Source organism: Brachirus orientalis (assembly GCA_016785285.1). Taxonomy (NCBI): domain Eukaryota; kingdom Metazoa; phylum Chordata; class Actinopteri; order Pleuronectiformes; family Soleidae; genus Brachirus; species Brachirus orientalis. The sequence goes on from JAFBJR010000100.1 coordinate 2,066,424, forward strand.
CTCATAGATATCAGCATTTAACTGCAAAACAGGGGAGAAGGAGAGGGCGGCTGTCATCAGTAAACAAACCCCTGCTGTAGAAAGTGCACTCTCTCATCCCATCATCATCTTCCGCTCTGGGTCGCAGGCGGCAACAGGCTCAGACGAGAAGCCAAGACACTCTTCTCCCCGGCCACTTCCAGCAGCTCCTCTAAAAGGATCCCAAGGCATTGCCAAGCCCGTGAAGAAAACCCATTTCCGTTGCTTGTATCCACAATCTCGTTCTTTCAGCCATTACTCACAGTTCATGACCACAGTAAACAAGACCCCAAGATCACTCTTTCCCAGCCACAGACTTAGAGGTGCTGATTCACAATCAGAACCGCCCGAGTGCAAGTTGGAGGTCACTATTTGATGATGCCACCAGAACCACATCATCTGCAAAAAGCAGAGGCAGAATCCTAAGGCCACTGTACTCGACAACTGCCAACTGCCTGGAGATTCTGTCCATAAAATGTATGAACAAAACCGGTGACAAAGGGCAGAATTGACAAAGTCCAAACCTTACTGGGAACGAAAGAAACTGCATTGTTTATTAGCATTCATCAATGAAGTCAATTACTATATTTTTTGAGGGCCTAACATGATTAAGCACTCAAATCTTTACACATAAACGAGTTGTGGTGAAATCTGAACTGTTACTAAAGGTCATGTACACAGAGGTCGGTCATGCCCCTTCAACTACAGCCCATGGAGAGAGTTTTAACTAAATACCATGTGAAATTCTGTACAAACACACATCATGTCCACACTACAAATACATCAGAATATATGTATTTGTATTTATATCTTGTAAGGACAAAGTCAAAATGTTGGCCCCACAACTTTAAAAGGGCCTTTTCAGGGTTAGGGTTAGGCAGGAAGTTGTGATGGTTAAAATTAGGGTAAGGAGGTAGGGAATGCATTATGTCCATGATGTGTCCTAAGATATAAAAACAGGTTTGTGTGTGGTGACAACACAAACTTGCTACAACATGTTTTGTTGTGGAAAAGGGCAACACTTTCGGGTGAAGAACTTCAATGTGTACATCTGTCAATCCTCTTCATCCGTGACTTTTCAGAAATTGTGCAATGCTAATATAAATCACATGACAATAGAGTTGACTTTTACATTTATGAATCAATGGTTTTATTATTATTATTGTCGTTACAATTATCCCAATAAGAGAATGTCTCGGTTGGTCACAGATGTTATATCACCCTTGTTAAATTATCACGGTACCTTTCTGAAAAACACCCCTACTTTGCCCAGCTCTTCGACAGAGACAGGCTGGTTTGGCTCCAGTCTGTGCTCGTTCCTCTGGTCTTCATCAGAACTGTCCATGTACCACGCTTCGAATTCCATAGTTAGAGTTGATAAACGACAGGAAATGAGCGACAACGCAGCGACTTTTGTTCAGCCCCCACTGCTTTCAATTTGCACCGCGCATGTGCGGAGGGATCCGCTAGGTTGGGCAGCTATGTACGGTAACTCACTTTGGACAAATGTCACAAAAAAAAAAAAAACCACTGCCCGATGGGCATGACGCATGCGTGCGTTGGGGCGGGGCGGGGGAGTTGCCGTACTTAGCTGCCCAATATGGCGGAACCATTGACTCACGCGTAGTGCAAACTGGGTCTTCAGCAATGAAAGTAGCTTATTGTATTGTATGTTTCATACATGTGCTACAGCTCTTCGACTTGGCAGTGCTCATATAAACCTGTTGTTGGATGGATTTATTCTTAGTGTGCCGTTTAAATGGGAAGTTGGAGAATCTCGGAAACTGTTACTTGAACCACCAGAACTGTCGTGGTTTTTGTGTCCGTTTTGCCATGACACATACATAAAGATATAAGCATAATTAGATATCAGTGAGAACGTGTGTCACTTTGTTGGGAGTCGTTTGTCAGTGTTGTGTTCAGTGGCTCGGCAATAGAAAGTAGAGGCAGAAAGAAAGAATTCGACGAGGATGGGATTCGAACCCACGCGTGCAGAGCACAATGGATTAGCAGTCCATCGCCTTAACCACTCGGCCACCTCGTCGGATGGGCCACCTTCTGTCCGGTTTCCACTAGAGGGCAGTGTGGAACTGAGAGTGTTTGACAATATATATGACAACGAGTGTGTTTTACAGAACTGGAGCTAAAGCTGCTTCGTCAACGTGCTCATGTGGTGCTAGCACGGTTACTGGATAACTTTAAAGGAACATAGTGCTGAATCATTAGCATCTTTGACCACGAGAGGGAGCCAGAGACCTGCAAATGATAATGAGGTACGTCAACTGTTTGTCTCACTTCATTTAGTCTAATTGTGCCATTTTATGTCAAATGTTACCTTAATTGAATGAAATAAGGCAAGAGAGCCTATTTGTCAGACACTGTTGCTGGCACACACCTATCTATCTATCTATCTATAGAGAGAGAGCTATAAAGTCAAGTTGTGTCCACAAAAAAAAATGATTTACATACACCAGCCACATTATTAGGTACAAACGACTCCTAACAAAGTGGCACATGGTGTGGTTTCCTGCTGTTGTAGCTCACCTGCTTAAGGTTTGACCTGCTGTGTGATCAGAGATGATCTTGTTCCATCATTTCAAAACAGTCTGGCCATTCTCCCCTGACCTCTGGCATCAACAAGGCATCTGCTGCTCAATGGATACTTGTTTGTACCAGCGTCTGCACATTCTAGAAGATGATTGTGCATGGGAATCCCAGTAACAGTTTATCAAATACTCTGACCGGGAACCTCAGCATTGATAACCACCTTTCTTTCCCATTTTGATGAACCATGTTTGAACTTCAGCAGGCTGAGTTGAACATATCTACACACCACGTGATTGGCTCATTGACTTGCTTTTAATGGAAATGTGCCTTATAAAGTGGCAGATAAGTGTATCATGCACGAGTGATTTAAAGTATAATTAAAGTATAAGTATAATTAAATTTAAAGTATAATTAATGGATAATTTAAAGACTCCTGCAACCTTTGGTGGTTCATCTTCAGCATTACTACACTCGAGTATGAGAATGAGTTTCTATCTAAAACAAGCAACAAAGGTTTTCATTTCTTATGCCATTTTCATAATCTGGGAGTAAGTGAGTTTTATTAACATTTTCTTGAAATTCACAAATGAATTCAATTAAAACTGTTTAATAAGTATGTCTGTATGTAATGTAATAGCTGACCTGCAGACCTTATGGTACCAAAGAATCTCTCCGATCTAGTACTAGTTGTGGTGTGAATCACAAGGCAGAACACAGACAGAGGGGATCAAACATTTATTTACCCTTATTAAAAGTTACAATAAAACCTTGACGTCTTCAAACAATAGCAAAATAAAGAGAACCAAAAGATTTTGGCCAAAATATATTTACAGAGACAGTTTGCAGATAAAAGGTTCACATTTTGTACACAACTCCCAACTCCTGCATCATAAACTCTGTTGTGAACACTGCAATATTCAAGAAGCTTGAATGTGGTTTTAGCCAGAAAAAAAATGCACAAAGACATAGCTCTTTTCCCACCTCCCCTCCTTGTTTTTCTCTTTTCTATACATGACAAAATATTTGAAATTTGGGGGTAAAACAAAGGAATGTAGAATACTAAAAATCAATAAGATCAGTTGAAAGGTTTATGTGTCCGTATAACAGTCATTTGAGATGTTCACCCCACTTCACCAACGGTGACAATTTTTAGATCCCAGAAGAAGATGAGAAAGAAAAATAAAATGTAATAGGGCTGCCACACTTAAAAAGGAAGCTTCTCCATGAATTGGGAAAATAAGTCAGTATTCCTGATTCGCTCCACATCCAATCCATTACCTTTGCCACACGCCAGTCCCTGTGTGTAACATGAGGGGGGGGGCGAAACAAGCCAACACTTTCGTCATGAGAGGGCCCGGTGAGATTCCGTCTGTCGAAGAACAAATAAAGGCAGTGAACTGGTGGTTGAATCAGCAAATGTGATATATCCTTTGTCTTCTTTTGTAGCTTTGTTTATAACTTTAAGAACGTGGCACAAGTCTCTCATATATATATTTATATACTTTAATCTTGGAAAATCAGTTCAGGCGCTGGGGGCGGGGTGCAGTCACTCTGCCTTGGCCTCGCTCTCAGAAGCTGCAGGTGTTGTGGCCTCAGCGGGGGCCTCCTCGGTGGGAGCAGCCTCTGTGGCTGGGGCCTCCTCTGCTTCCTTGGTCTCTCCCTCAGGTGCGGCGTCAGCAGCGTCGTTGGCGGTAGCCGCCTCGCCCTCTTTGGCCTCCTCTGCAGCCGGTGTCTCCTCTTTGGTCTCCTTGGCCGCATGGCCATTCTCCTCAGGCTTATCCTCCGTCGTCGGGGATGTGGCCTCCTCCTTGCCCTCCTCGCTGCCCTTCTTGCTCTTCTTCAAAGAGATCCCCTTGAACTTGAACGAGTTCTTCAGCGAGAACTTCTTCTTCTTCTTGCCTTCCTTGGCGGCCTCTCCCTCTGCTTTGGCGGCCTCGCCTTCTGCTGCAGGAGCGGGCTCGATGGCATCTCCTGTGCTGGCCTCTCCCTCCTTGGCTGGTTCAGCTGTTCCATTTCCATCTGCAGCAGCCACTTCCCCATCGGGTTTGGCTGACACGTCGCCGTTGGTTTTGACATGGCCGTTCTCCTGCAGGGAAGCGGAGCCTCGTCAGTTATGAATTAAAACAACCAAACAAACATTGCATCTTCAGGGGTGAATTACTCTCAAAACATAGGTAGATTAAACAAATCACGTGACATTAGCATTAAAACAGCATTTAAAACGCAAATAGTTCAGCCACAGAATGCTTAAGGAAAACTGCTCGCCCTGACAATGGCCTCAACAGGGGGGTCAACGACTGTTGTTCCTGTTGTTTTCCTGGTCAGACACACGGGGGCAGTAGTGCCACGTCTAAACGTCCACGTCGCCAGCGAGCTGGGGAACAAAGGAATCCCCGTGAAGCTTGGTTTGTGCTCTCAGCAAGGAACAGCAGCAGATCACTGTCTGAGCCCCGTGTATGTGGCCGCACATCAGACAAAGCCAAAGCCGGTGTGTCGATAATATTCGCTCATCTAACGCATTCACGGTGACCGGAAAGACAACTAAAGTCAATTTTCTCAAAACGTGTTCAGGAGCAAATCACCACACTACGTTAAATAAAAGCGTCCTCTGATCTGGTGTCATTTTAGACCAAGACTCAAGTGACCCTCGCCGATTAACCCCCCCCCCAACATTACCGTGAATCGCATGAACCTCAATCTGAAGCGAACATGTGAAGGATTCAGGTGCCTGTGGCTGCTTTATTTGCACATCCGCGAAACGCGCCTCGGCCAGCGCGCATTTGCATCCTCTGCACCCATTTGCCTCACATCTTTTGTTCGACGCCGCAGCGTCTGTCTTCAAGATACGGCCAACTCATGAGAGAAAACACGGTCAAACTGATCATTTCTATTTCAGTCTGAGACGTTTCGCATAAATCATGCGGGGGAAATGCCCCCGTGGATGCAGCAGACCTTAGTAACAAAGGCAGGTCTGGTGAACGCCGAGCGGGGACGAGAGTGGCCGGTCGACGGCTGCTCTGCTGGAGGTCCCCCCCCCTATTTCAAACATCCGGTTTTAAACTGATTCGGTCCTAATTCCTGTTCTACTGTGTTAGAGAGCTGGTTCTGCTCACGGAGCAGCAGCGATGAGCTCACCAGTGGCACCCACGCTGCCAGTGGGCGTTTTTCGGTGCCATGTGGCTGATGCTCTGCTTCACTCACCTGGCCGTTGGCTTTGGCAGCCGCAGGGTCCGCTGAGGCGGCTTTCCCCTCAACAGCTACTCCACTCTTGGCAAACTGGGCTCCCATTTTCTTCCTCTCCTGTGAGTCTTCTGAACAAATAAAATAAGATCGGAAAAAAAGAAAAACCTCGAGGAGTTTTTTTTATTTTTTAAGATTTAAAAATCCAGATCTGGGATGAGTGAGGTCTTGCCAAAAGAGGTAAAAAAAATCCGAACCGGATCTCCTTCTCTCGAGCTAGATGTAGAAGTGGGATGGTCCTCTTCTTTCTTTTAGAATGTTCACCCCAAGGCTGCTGAGCTGAAATTAAAGGATGTCAGGGAAGCGACTGTGAGTATTTCAACCGCGCCTCAAAATCGACCAGTCTCCTCCCACGGGCGTGACAGTCACGCTTTGACCAATGCGCTCGCGGGGGATGGGCCTCCTTCACCCCACTGTCACGCCGACACTGCTCCATCACCAGCAAGGCTCCTTTCAATCTTTCAGGTGTCCTGAAGTCTTTGGGCATTTTTATCTGTCTCTTTAGACTTTTCAGTACTTGCTGCATATGTGCTGTAAGGAATCATCGTTTCAAGTTAAAGATGCAATAGGTGACATTTTTGTTTTAAAATGTCTAAATGAAGTGAATTTTTTAAACTTGGAGTAGTGCACTTAAGTTAACCAAAAATGTTTCCTATGTCATTTAAATCCTTATAAATCTGTATTTATATTCATGGTAACAGGGTGTTTCATTTTGGTCAGTGTGGTCAAACATCAGTGTGAGAAAGCGTGTTGTCCTTTGTTACTTAACTTTATGGTATGAAGCAGAAAACAGCAGAAAAGAGCATCCAGGTGAGGGGCAGCATCTGCCTCGAGCACGCAGGAAGCTGGACACTCAGCCATTCACTCTCTGTGGAAACTGGACTTTCTCCTGTTGCTCTCTACATGAGTTGCCTCAGACAGTTACCAGAGATTACAACAGGGAGCTGTCAGGAGAATCTTGACACATTCTCTGGAGAATCCCTAAATTTCAGTGTATGTCTGAAAAGCCGCTTTATTCTCTAATATGACAATGTCCATTAAAAGTTTTAGTACTGTCTTCCAGCTGAGATAAATCCACAGATCATTTTGATGCTGTGATTTCCCACTCTAAATTTATGGGATTTGAATGAGAAGCCATGACTTTTAATAGTCGCTGACGGACTTTGAGCGACAGAACCAGCTTTCCAAGAGAAAGCTTGTTGCATAACACACATGCAGCGTCACACTTCGCGGAGACCTTGTGATGGCAGTGGGGTGGCTTTGTCACCAGCACAGACAGAGTGACAGTGAATCAGCTTGACAGCCAGTAACAACTTCCCCATGAGGTTTTTAGCCAGGTCAGTGGATCCCACAATTGCACCAATAACACTGCATTTTTTTCTTTTTTAGAGTCCAAAACTGATGGATTCCTCTTGTGCTCTACTGGGGTCAGGGATCAAATGTTTTAAAGTTGAATTACAAGAGCCACTAGGCAGCTTCCGTTAGTCTAGTCATTTATAGGATATGGTCATACATGCATATAAATATATGACAGCTGTTTCATTTTAAAGCCATTACATGTATTTCTGGCACTCTTTAACAAATTATCTTTTTTTATCCATTAACAAGGGCCTAATTCATCCCACAAATGAAACCATGGTAACAAAATGGCACTCTGTCTGCTTGCCATCTCCATAAGACTATATTTCAGGGGGCTGTATGATTTCCTCTTATTAAAAAAATACTCTTCTGAAGACTCATCTATCTCTCCCTTTATCTGCCATCCTTTTTACCAATGTGATGACAGACCACCCTCGTCCACACATGCACACCCCCGCACAAACATGTCACAGCCATGGTATGTGAGGCATGCTTACGCCACCCCGAGAATCATCTCCATCCATTCAATGGGCTGAGCTTTTCATGGAGGAGTAAACCCTCAGGGGTCCAACCACCACTTCACTCATTCTCCCAGACTGAGTCAAGACGTAGAGTAACATGTTCAAAAGAAGATTTTTAAGCCCCATCTCACCATCCAGGGAATACAAAACTCTGTGGTGGTTTTGGAATTTAGCGCTGTTCTCTGATGTGGGATGCCAGAGTCTCGTCCTTGTTGTGATGACGTCCATATATTAGGACTGTCAGATTTCAAAGGGATGTTTCTGGTTTAATCAGCACAAGAGGGAGATATGGCACAGCGGGGGAGTCCAAACCTTCCCTGGACAGACTGACATCGGGTATGACACTCAGGCTGCGTCCATGTTAATATTTAGTGTTATGTCAGGAAAAGCATTTAGTCCCATATCAGGAGTACTGTTGTCTTCATGAAAATGCGTTTCACAAGACCATTCATTCAACTCAGCACTCAAAAGCTGTGTTTCCATCGAGTGGAACGGCTCAGTTTGTGTACGGCACATATTTTTTGCACCCTTCCCTTGAGGTACTAGGGTAAAATTGTACAGTAAGGCCACTGTTGTGAGTGGGGCCCGTCTAGCTCCACCAAGAGTCAGCTGATTGGGTGACGACAAAAAAATATGTTACTCCCTTGTGATCGGTGTTTCTTCAACGCCGCAGTCTTTTCTGATACGAAGCTTAACGTCCTGTTGAGACAAACAGTCACAAACCGAGCAGAAGAAAGGAGCTGCAGGATGTTGTTTTCTATTGTGCCGTGTTCAATGACGCTGTTTGCTGTCATCACACCAGTGTGACGTCAGGCTACAGATCTCTGTTGATGCAGCCATCAGGCACAGCCCACACCTCGCCTACCAAGTAAAGGCACAGTTCTCATTCAAAGTGCAAGCCTGACACAGGGCTTCATCATTCCAAGCTGCATTGTACCAAACCAAACTGTGCCCCGATGGAAACATAGCAAAAGAATACAAGAATATGCAGAAGACAAAGCAAACTCCTAGTGAGAAATCACAGTTACTGGGATGGAATGTGAGATCAAATATGCATGCATGTACCGTGGACATGTACATGCATACAGGAATGCAAAGCAGCTCTCTGCAGAATGAACTCTGAAACTGTGACTCAGTCCTAAGATTTATTTCTTGGTCCAATGAGAAGATGGAACTGTCATTAAAAGTAAGTGATAATAATGCTTTCACAACAACAATTTGAGTCTTTACTGTTGAGAACAATCAGAAAGTAAATACAAAAAACTGCGTCATTGTTCCCAATGGTTTTTGCCCATCCAGGCAGAAACCCAAGTTTATAGGCTCTCGAGGATTGTGAACACTAGGTATACCTATTGAAAACAAGGATATAGCCTTGTAAATTACATTGTCGGTGGTCCCTACAGTCACAGTTGAACTGATTTATATATTCGTTTAAATTTAAAAGAAAATAGGTCAGAAAACAGGTCTTTTTTTTCATGCATGCACTGTGCTGGAGCTGTGTAGTGACAACAGAAAATGAAAGTGTGAATGTGAACTTGTGCTACTACACACATTGCGTGATGATGACAAGGCCTGATCCTTGCCTTGTGAAATTTATAGGTTAGGTTATTAGTTTGCTGACTTCCTCTGGCCTCCACCTGTCCATTTATTTCATACAGTACGTAATACTGAACATGACATTTCTCCTCCTCTTCACATGCTTTTTCCCCCCTTTGTAAAAGTTAACACCCCTGATGGGTTGCCCTTTTTTCATGTCCTGTTGTCTCTCCAGTGAATCAAGCCCCTCTCTCTCTCTCTCTCTCTCTCTCTCATAAAGACAAGTTGATGGGCATCACTTTTGAAAAAGAAAAACAATAGTTACTTAGAGTGAGGAATAAAGCAAAGAATAAAAAAATCATGGCCCTGGGGTTTGTTTGCTTCGGAGGGAGAAATGTTTTACCACAGTCACCTTGAACAAATTACTTGGGCATATCAGCATGATAAGTATTTAATTTCCCAAGGTTCCTCTATTCATCTTTTTTTTTTTCTCAAACATCAGTTTGTAATCTGAAATATTGCGAGGGGAAAAAAGTTTGCTGGAAACTGTGCATGAGATAATGTTACAACACCGTTGTAAATAAAAGCATTTCATTATAACGCTAAACAAATGCAAATGCTGCAACCATTGGTACTCAAAAGTGACATCCATGCTGTTTTCTCTGTATGTTTGAGATGTAAATTAGATTTTGCATGTCTGACATTGTCTGGCACAAACAGAGCATTTGCATTGCCAAGCAACTCATTACAAGGAGAATCAGGTGCACAGCCCTCTTCACTGGTATGAATAAGGGTGCGTCGTCTTAAAAGAAAGCCCCTTTGTAATGCAAATTCATTCGATCAACTGGCTTATTGACTGCAAATAGAAGCTCACCAGCAGGCAACCAACACAGCTACACATGGCAGCCATCTTGGCCGGGAGTTTGTCCAGACGTTATGTGTCTGTCCGGCTCCAGCAAGTGCCTTTCAGATGAGGAGGAGGACTGGATGTTAGCTGGCTGTCCATGCCCAGTCAGGCTTGCATGTTTGACTCGTCTCATTGATAAAATAGCTGCTCACGTCACAGGGGAATGTGGACACACAGAAAATACAAACAGAGGGAAAACAGCAGTGATCACGCAAATGACCCTCCGTCCCCCGTCTCTCAATGCTGAAGGTGGCAGACAAACCTGTGTGCATGCAGACATGCCACAGAGCCGGTTACCGTGGCAACCGCTGCTTCAGTCGACGTCTTAGAGAGAGACGTGATTCAGTGGGAACCCACTCGGGGGGGAGGAGAATGGAAGAGGATATGGCTTTGGCGTTGTTTTTGTTTCCCTTATCATCTCTGGCGTGTTTATTTGAGATGACTCTGACTCCCACAATTTATGCAGCTGCGAATCTCAGCCTCTGCACGACCACAGGAAAATGAACTGTGGTTTCCTTTTAACCTTTACCCTCACCACCCCCTTGTCACAATCTGTTTTTTTTTTTTTTTTCACAAATTCCTCCCCGTAGTTTCATGCAGTGCATCTCCTTCCTCCCTCGCTGTGTGATTGCCTCTGCCTGGAAGGCTCAAGTCACTATAGGCAAACCTCTGCAAGTGGCGCCTCGTTTCTACCTGCTGTCATAACATTCAGGTCAGGCAAGAAAAGGTGATAAGCAACAGATGACGAGACAATAAAAAGAGAAGGTGTGGGGTTAAGGACTGCAGACGGTGTTGATGAATGAAGCAGAGGCAGACGATGGGGGCTAAGCAAAGTTAGTCAGAGTGTGTTTGCGTGTGCCAGACAGGGGCACACAGTAGTAGGGCAGCTCATCCCCACTGGCAACAGCACTGCACCATTACTAGGTCAGTGTGCCATCATCTCATTCATCATAACTGCAGACGGCTCTTCTTCCTCCACTTTTCCACTCTTCATTCCTCCCACGCTTTCTAGCAGTCGTTCTCTTCTTCCCTCACACACGGGTCCGCTCACCTATTCTTTTAAGGACACCACATTGACTTCCACTCATTTGGACAGCATAAACAACAGTTATCCCTAACCTTAACCCTAACCAGTTGAGGCCTAACCCTAAGCTGACCGGAATTCTTAGTCCTAAACTTAACAGTTTCCCCAGAAACGAGATTCTGCCTCATTAGGACTTAGTTTCGGTCTCCATGTGGACTATTGGTCCCGACAAAGTCAGTGTTTTTGCCAGAAAAGATCCTACAGAGGCACCAAATACAAGAACACACACACACACCAAGCTTTACAGACAGAAAGGGGAGTGAAACTCAAACAGACTGAGCAGGTCTGTGTTTTTATTTAATATGTAACATTAGCTCACATCACCTTTGAATGCTTTTAGATCTGCAGGAAACATTGTGTTGAAAGTCACCCTTTGTAAATGGCTCTATCGTAAAAAAAAAAGAAAAAGTTCACTCCACACAACCTATTTACTAGTATGCTAGTTTTGCACATAGTTGTAATGTATATTTATACTGTGACCATGAACGTGATAATCATCGTACCTACTAACCATCAACATCCATGTGATTATTAGCATAGAGTTCAGCAAAGGTAAGCATAAAAAATAGGGCTGTAGATTACATTCTTCTTACTTTAAACTCAGATGTTAAACATGCGAGTTTGTGCACTTACTTATAGGTATGTGCTGGACTGTGTCTTGGCCAGCAGTGTGATGTGAAGAATTTAAATATACAGTATGCTGTGGTAATAGAGCCATTTTCTAAAGTGTAACATTGTAAATGAAAATCAAGATAGTATGTTTTAAGTTAAGTTTTTCTGTGTTGCTCATGGTGTACCTTGCTACAGGTAAAATGCATTGTCGCTGTAACTCCACTCCATCTCATCAAATGGTACGTGAGGCTTCATGAAGTCTCTAGCTACGTTCACATAACATAGATTTTGTTTTTTTGTTTTTTAAAATGCATAAATTGCGCTCTGAATATGTCTGCCATCCACACTACCAGGGGTTCTCCAGTTATTTGCATTCGCCTCCTGATTGTTTCTTCTCGACTATGACTTGACTATTAACTGTGCAGTAGTTTTATTGAAGTGTATTGTAATCCGATGGCTGCTCTTACGTTCCATCAGTTACTAGTGGCATTTTTCTCTTATGCAGTTCTACCACAACTTGATTCTACTTGACTCGACTTAACGCTACTTGATTTGGTATGAGGCAAGTTGTTTTCCATTACTTCATAGTATCACCTCAACGTGGGCAAGGTCTTAATAGCATGGGTGCAGTGGAACTGCTGTGACGTCTATACGCGACACAAACACACAAACTAGTAACAGGCAAAGCATTTCTTTTCCGTGTACTGAATCATTAGAATTTGTTAATTTAAAAAAATTTGTTCAGTACTTCCTGCATGACAGTAGTGCAAACTCTGTCTGACACAGTCAGTGAACTGAACTATGGTTGTGATTTGGCTCATGAGGCTGGAACCTCACCAGAGCAGGTATCAAAAAAATGCACCAGGTCCCGGGTACTATCACTTATGGAAAAGCAAAAAAACTAGAGTTGAGTAGAGCTAGAACTATATAATGGAAAAGCACTGTAGTTGAAATACCTGTCTGGATGTGGAATGTTTAAAAATGCTATTTTCAAATGAAAATAGTAGTGTATGCAAGTTTCTTCTGTTGGTTGTCAGCCACTAACGTTTCAATGACACTAGTGACATTATTAAAAGAGGTATTTTTATCAGAGTAGTAAGATTAGGGTCAAATTACATTTCATTATCACTATTTGTCAAATGTCTGTTTCTGACCAAAATCACAAAGCAACAGATACCCAGTGACAGACATAAATCAATTATCCCTTGAATCAGTGTAATGGCCTGGAAGCACCAGGGCAGATACTCTGACACGCTCCACATGGAGGAAGAAAAGGCAGCCCAATAAAACATAATGGGCTGTATTTCATGACAACTTTGTATTCCTGCGTATGGTTAAAAAAAAAGGCCCAGTGACACATGACCACGCAGACATCACCCCTGCTGCTTAGAAAAGCTGGCAGCATAAGTGCCATTTGTTTAGTACACACATAGACGTATAAGTGACAACAACCACTTGCGTGCAGCCACTTGCAAATTAATTTACTACTCCCCCACTATCACTCCACCCACATGCACACACAGACACATTAGCTTAGACCTGGGTTATCTGCTGTCTGTTTTTTTTTTTGCCAATCTGTGAGATCTTCACTCTCTCTGAATTTTCCCCTCTCTGTCGGCCCCTCAAACCCTCTTCCCCCTCCTTATCCTTCTTGTCCTCTAACCATCTTCATTGTAATGCAGATTTAAGTTGAGATGGGGGAGGGGAGTGACGGAGGGAGGGGGATGGTAATAGGGGGAGAGAGAGAGAGAGAGAGAGAGAGAGAGAGAGAGAGAGAGAGAGGGTTTGTGGAGAGGCTGTGGGTGGTGTTAAGTATGACCTGGCTGCCCTGCTGTGCCTCAGCGGGCAGTCCAGCGTGGGTCAGGGGGAGGGGAGCCTGACAGAAAGACAGAGAGAGAGATTGAACGAGAGCTTTGATTGGTATCCCCCATCCTGTATATGCGACTCAGACATCAGATATAACATCCTAGTCTCCTCTTCAAATAAAAGCTGGTAAAAGATTCAACCGAATCTCATCCAGGAGTAGAGCAGAGAAGAATGGGATACTTGATGGTGTTCTGTTCTGTGGAGGCACAATGAGCTTTATGTCGCTGAGGTCATGTTTTTGTTCCCTCTGTCAGAATAATACCATATCAGACGTAACTACAAAATGAATAGCAAGTTATTATGTGCAAATGGGACAGCATTAATCTGATTATTCATTTGTTTGGGGGCAGTGGAGCCATTTAATGCTGTATGCCCTATTACAGTGTGAGATGTAATAAATTTAGGTTGTTCACAGTGTGTGTGTGTGTGTGTGTGTGTTAGTCATCATGGTGGTGATCATTTTAAGATCTTAGTCTGACATTAAACATAGCGGTTGGGTTGTAACCCACTTTCAGTGTTATCAAACCTTTACTGTACCCATGCTCTTTGCACAGCACAGCCAACCCACACACACAGTGTGTTTACATGACTTTAGGAAAAACTAACTAAAACTGGACTTGTAAAGTAGATGTAAACATTTTAGTCCACCTGAAATGGTACTAAATTGAATGTCTCAAAATCAGTCTAAAACATCCAGATAATGCAAATGAGAATCAAATTATTACTGTATATAGTATATCTTCAGTCAGACCAGAGTCGGACTCAGTTTGGCCTGGGTGCCCCGGCATGTGCCATAGTTCCCAACCCCAGTTTTAACCCAAAAATAATAGAAGAAGCCGGTAGACAGACAAATATGACAACAGTGAAAAGGTTGAGAGCAGAAAAAGGCCTGCAGTGAAAATAAATACATGTCTTGAGTCAATACTCAGCCATTGTGTATTAATGAGCCGTGTGTGGGATGGATTTATTGGCTGTGCAAGTCTTACTCTGCGGGAGAAAAACTACACCAGTATAGACAATTTATGTGAACTTACAATATGTCTGTTGTTAATTATTCCTCATTCCCTGAATTTACATTTAAACACGCAAGAAAAAAGTAGCACTTACAGAACATGCATGGTAGGGTTAGGATTAGAGCAATGATGACTTGTTTTCACAAAACTTTGTTTTCTGGCACTCTGGTGTTTTCATTTGGAATGGTACCATTTTTTGGCACTCTTCTCTTTTGGCTACCAGAGTAAAATGGTATTGTACAGTCTAGCTCCAGCCACAACATTCAGCTCATTGGGTGACAGAAAAACGTCACTTCCAGTGTTTCTTTAATGCCCGACGTCTATTCTCATATAAAGCTTGATGTCTTGTTAGGACCATCAGTCACAAACCGAGCAGGAAAAGATAGCCACTGGATGTCCTCCATTGTTCTCTGTTGTGTCACATTTGATAACACCCTCTGTTGTTTTCGCACTGGTACGACATCACACTACGTATCTAGCTGACACGGCACAGCCCATGCCCCGCCAACCAACTGTTCTCAATCGAAACGCAGTTCACCATTCCAAACCATACCATACTGTACCAAACACAGTATTAGAGGAAGAGGCTCAGTTAGTGGTTCAGTTACACACAACAAAGACACAACTCCAAGCAGAATTTGGACTGTTCATCCTGATTTGGCTTGATTCATTATTTGGTTTTTATTTTGGCTTCACTTCTCCATTTTATTCATCTGCCATTTCAGCTGGGTTGTCATGGAGCATCACTGCAGTGTGTTGTTCTTGTTTGTGAATGTCCTATTTGTAACCCACCCCTTCTATCTCTTGCCCTCAATTCCCTCTCTTGTTCTTCCTGAGTTTATCAAAACATGGTTATATAAAAACTGTTCCCTTTGAACCAGTGCTAGGTCGTCACTGGGGCATAAAATTCTTTGCGAGTTATTAAATCACTCAGGAGACAGGTTGAGGGTTTTGGGTGGTTTAAATGTTACTTTTGAGAGATTCTGAGCTCAAATGAGGCACAACCACATTGTTTATTGTAGGCTATGATAAATTTTAAACTAAGGAAACTAATGTTGAAGCATTTGCATCTGTTGCTTGCATGTGTCTGTCCTAATGTTGGTCACCATGAAATTGAGGCTGATTCCCTTTCCCCAGAAATGTTGGATATGCATTAGTGATGTTTAGAGGTGTTTTTAAGTTATGATGCAAAAATAACTGATGGGTCTTTTAAAGGCAATAAACATTTTGTGTCTGTTTTCACTTGGTAATAAACTGCAACAAATTTGGAACCCAGCAACCTCACACGCAAAATATTGGCTTTCTGTCCACTTTGATTATAAGGGTAGGAGAGTGGCTAACCAGTTAGAACAATGCAGACACTCCAACATTGAAGTGAGGCATGTGTCACTGTTTATCCCTTCTGCTCCATCAAACGCTGAAATGTTTCCATTTGAAAACAGCTTTTCCGAGTAAAATACTGCAGATCTGTGCCCAGACGAGTGATTCAGCTCTGTATCAGAAGTAATCTGCACTGATGCTAGCACACCTCAAAACATAAATCATGTCAGCCTTGAGATACAGTGACTACAAACGAGAAGGGAAAAAAACAACGGTGAAAGGCAAGATCAACGATTTCTGTTGCGAAAAATTTGAATAATTGTTAACGGAGCTTTTTGTTCACCGCAGACTGTCGAGTTGTGGCCAATGAGAACCAGTCAGGAAGTGAATTTGGGTAACTACATCATCAGTACATTTCTGTGCACAGTTTTAGAACTAAGACTGTAGTCATACTAACACAACTTACTGTGATACGAGTATACCTGCGGATGAATAAAATAGTTTTATTGGTTGTGTAGGTCTGACTCCGATCTGTAGGTAGCGCTGTATCTCTGTCTCTGTCCAGATTAAAACTCATTTCCAAGCTATTCTATCATCAGGCCTCACGTATTAAAGGATAGTATTGACAGCAATTGTCTCTTCAAGAGCAGAATTCATGCATTTTTAAATGAAAATGAACAGAAGGAGGACCTTTTTCAACTGAGATCTGAACACAGTACGCCCTCATCATGAAATATGCTAAGCCAGCTCCTACAACCAGCAAACTAATAATCAACTTCATATTTAAAAATATGCCAGGTTCTCATTTTGGATACAAATTATGTAGATATTCCCAAGCTCAATCAGTATATAAATCTTGATAATTAAAACAGGGACTTAAGATTAGAACTTGAAAATGTATGTATTTGTTTTATTGTGTGCTGTATGTGGATTTGGCTGACTGCCTGTAGACCTCATATTTCATTCATGCAAATGAGGTTAGGAGTCTGTAGCCTGAACAGTGTAATGGTGTAAAGCTCTCTGACTACTGCTTCTTCATCATGTTGTCAGTAGTATTGGGATTTCCAAGATCTCTAGGAATACAGCTTGCCTTGTCCTCCGCCGTGCCAGCACGCTTACTACCATCTTATCACGGTTTGAATTGATCCTGAACTGCTTGACAGTGTTTGCTGTGCAGCACTGAAGTCATGTCCACTTTGCTGAGGCTGTATCTGGTTTGCTGTATCAAATTCCCACAGTGGTTAGCCCAGTATTACTACTACTCCCTACATTGATTGTAAAGGAGTGATTGGCCGAATTAGGGGAGAGGGAGGAACTGGAAGTAATAGAAAGGCTACTGCAGGAGTTTTTTTTACAGTATAGTTGCCTCTCATCTGGAAATGAGTGCAGTCAGGTTGGGAAAAGATTTGCTGTTAGTGCCCACGTTATTCTGCCATATATTCACTTCTTGTCAGCACCCTGAATATTCCATCCAGAAATAGAGATACATTAAAACAAAATGGGATGAATATATTTCCTGTTGACAGCTACAATATGAAAGACACCTGCACACACCTGCACCAGCCGATGGAAATATAAGACATTTATCAGTCCCTTTGTGTGGCTTCCCATTTGGGCTTTCTAACAAGGTTATCATGGGTCATTGATGAGCTGGGACTGGAGATCAATCTGAAAGCAGTTAGAAATCTTTCTGTATCAATGAACAATTGTGCTCTCCCCATTAAGGGGGAAAGAGAGTGACAGCAATCAGCATGGTATTAGGGCCAAGGGCATTGGTTGGTGCAGGTCTCAGGAGGATATGTGCCATATGATCAGGTGCTCATGGTGGGGCACCGTAATGTCCACAAATACCCAACATGTAAGCTGATCAGGCTCCACTCAGTGTTGGAGATAATCTGCTTAAGCCCATTGACAATGCCTCTGATATATACAGTAGAAAATATATAGAAAGCCACAATTTGATGAGATTGTCAGGTCTTTATTGATGTCATTTGCGGATTTAGGCCTATCGGTGTGTAACATAAGCACAAAACCCTTGTCACAGGGAGATCACCAGGCTGATGCAAAACAGCAGCACCAATTTGATCACTGTTCAGTGTGGCCTGATTTTTGCTGCTGTGTCCCCTCGGGTAGAGTGGTGGTTTTATTCTGTTAAACAAAGGCTGTTAAACAAGGAAGGCTATAGAGTGACATGATTTGTCCCTGTAGAGTATGATGGACTTAGATGTGGTTAGTTATGGTACAGCTCCTCTTTCATTTGCCTAAGAATTTGCCTAAAAGGGATTCATTCCTGAAACATTCCAAGGTGTCAAATTTTCTGCCCAAATGTGCAACTGTGGTGGTTTCCAACAATGTCATACTCGTGTTGCTGACTAAGAATTGGCAGACATGGCAAACACTTTGAGAATTCACAGAATCTTTTACCAATGACTGACAATCCAGGATTTGGAAGATGGACTGGTATTAATTGACCTAAAGGACATCCTGCCTTATTAAACTGTGTAATGTAGTTTTTGCTCTTTGTAGACCATTCAGAGATTACTTTCAGGGGGGCTTTATGAGGGTGCCATTGGAAAGTTGTTTAGGTGCAGTCAAACTGTCTCTCCTAATGGGCTGAGTGATCCAAGGGTCCTCAAGGTCCGGGTGATTCAGAGTAATTAATGACCAGTGGTGAAAAGCTTTGACTGGCTTTGTCTCAGCTCCTGTGCTATTACCAAACACCTTTAACACTGGGGAGGACCCACTTGGCACAACTTAACACAGCAATCCACTACACACCTGTGTATACACCAGTCACACATCCCTACACACACAGACATACTCAAGGTTTTTCAAGGACACATGCTTTCGTTCGATCGGTAGCATGTCACAGATGTGTGTGTTCCCAAAGTGCTGTGTCACAGTCTAACAAGAGGTTGTTTCAGGGCAACAATGGTCCACCCGCAGGCACAAATAATGTTTAATATATTGAATGTCTTGGCATTCAGAGCTGGATAACACAGCACACAAGAGTGGCTATGTCCTCCGCTTGGCATGTTAACTGGAGACAAAATTGTCTCAACCTATAGAACTATCTCCTGCTTTCCTTGTCCAACCAGAAACTGAATCTCCATATAAGGGCTGAAAGAGTTTGGAGCCTCAAGCAGTTTGGCACCAGTGACTGTTGGGCCTAATGTATGGCCTTGTTATTGCAAATTGAGAAGAGAGAAGCAACTCATTATTGATATCCACTAAGTGTTCAGGATGAGTAATGTGGCTGCCCAGTCAAGCAGCTGTTCATCAAGCTTTTGGCAGGTGGAGGGAATCAATAGGAAGGTGCACCTTTCAGATAAGGGCAACAGATAAGAGAAAGGGGCACCCCATTGAAAAAGAGCTCCACTTTGGTTTAGACCTCTTTAACAACAGCACAGACAGTAATGACACAATGGTGATGAAAGCCAGTCCATGGTTGGATTTCAAACAGACAGTGTATGTAATATGGCTAAAGTGTACAAACAGACACAGTGGTTTTACACAGTCCCTTAAACAATCTAGTGTAGTTAAATGTATTTTTGCCAAAAGAGAATTAGCCTGCAAACGTCTTTCTCCAATTGCCTCCTTGCTTCCCATAAGCTCAAATGCAATCCAGAGACATTACATGAAAATATCTCTTTTCATCCTTGACATGCTCTCTGCTAATATAAAGCTGATATAAATTGCCTTGCTGAACCCCCCCCCCTTTTTCACTTTTTCATCGGCTTACATCATTACCTGCCACTTATCATCCCATTGAAACAATGTGAATTGTTGTGCACGCACAAACAACTCACATTTGCTCATTTTCAGACTAGTGTTAATGTTGTTTACCAGGTGGCGTGTGTTAATAATTGGATTGTTAATAATCCAATTTGTGGTGAGTGGATTGTACATTGACACCAGAGAACCCCTGGCTCATTCTGCATACTGTCACTATCGAAATGTAACAGATACAACAACGTTTCTGTCAAATTGCAGCTAACAGCTTGTGACTCTCAGGCCTCATTTTTTCCCCCTCTCTTTCTTTCGCTTCTCCCTTCTGCTGCTGTGCAAATGGATTAATGTTGTACCTTCAAGTCTGAGGAGACGGTAGAGTGGAGGGCTTATATCAGGGTGAGACTGAAATATGCATGTGTGTGTGTGTGTGTGTTGTCTTGCACGCTAATAATTTTTTTTTCAAACCTGCATCTAGTCAGTATGGAATTTCACATCAGCAATTTAAATTCCCTAAATTAATATTGCCATTGACTGCGAAAAACCTAACCGATCAGAATGCATGTTGTTAAAGATGTGGCCATTTTTGCTTCAGGGATTAACAAAGTATTTTGATACTGATGAACATTCTGTGACGTTACAAATATTCAAATAAATAAATGTGAACAGCCTGGATTGCATACAAACAATCAGGTTCTTACTCAACTGTTCAGACTGTCTGATAGACATGATCCTTACATTTGTCCTGAAAGTGAAGTGGTATTTTTTATGCTTTTAAGCCAAGCCAGCGCTCCTCTTTTCTTCACTGTTGACTGATTTTCTTCAGATATTCTTATATTTTATATATATTCTTCTTTTTTATATATAAATTAAAATGACCTGATCATCACAGCTAGATGCTGACTCCACCAGTTTCTTTATAATCTTCTTCTTATAATGTGTGTCAAATTTAACCCCTGAATTATACTCACAATAAGTTAGGGATATTGTGAGAGACTCAGTGGATGTCATACCCTTTTCAATGTGGCATCAATTTCAACATTCTGTGGGTATAAAAAGCTGGTATTGTCAGTAAGCAACTGACAACTAACCCTAACCCTAACCCGTTATACTTAGCACTCATGTCAATAACAATATCCCTAACTTATTGTGAGTAGTGTATTTGCTTTACATAACGGTTCATGTGATCCTATATATTAATGTTTCTATGTCATGGCACTGATGAAAAGGAGAAGGGCCTATATGCTCTCAGCTATAAAACGTTTTTTTTCTGTATATTTTTTTCCCCATTTCCGGCAACTGTTCCTTTTATAGAGTCCCAAAATAGATACAGATCCATCAATAAACCATGTACCTGCTGTGCATGCCAGCTCTTTTCCAGTTTCCCTGGAGCAGAAAGAAGAGGGGACAGTCATAGTTGATGTGCCTGTTAACAGAATTGGATCTGTGTAAAGCCCCTAGTCTCTAGTAACACTCATTTCAGCCAGTTCTTACTACTTTTCTACTTTATAAATAAATTGAAATTGAAATTGTAACTAGAACCCTAAACCAGGTGAAAACCAGTGTATATGAATATCTAGTAATGTTATTTGTTGATCCAGGTGCAAATCTACTTGTAAAGTATTGAAATTATCCATGTTGTAATAAAAACCTGGTATACACTATCTACACTAGTCCATTTTTTGCCACTGGTACACTCTATCATCACTCTCTTGTCCAATCAGTGCAAGGCTCATTGTCTCAGACTCATCTCTCTCTTTTTAAAAAAAACACTGGAGCGTGAGGCACGGTGTGAGCAGCACGTCAGATTCTTTTTTTTTTTTAAATCAGGCACTGGGCAGAGTTAGCTGCAGAAGATGGGGTCATATCAAATAAAACATGTATACTCATTTTCATTCTCTCAAAATCTCATGCTAAATGGAAAGGGAATTTGGCTTGTAACCAGAAGGTTGCTGCATTAAGTCCCCACCATGACAAGGGCTGGGGTACCTTAAGCAAGATACCTAGTCCCCATTGCTCATTGTTAATAACACCCAGTGGGTTGTGTCAGCAAGGGCACCCAGCATAAAAATCTGCCAAATCATTTGTGTGGAATCATCCACTGTGGTGACCCCTAGACAGGGAGAAGCTGTGGAAAAAATCTCTCCAAATCTCCTCCCATCACTTCTAACCCCATGTCAAATGGTCCCCTTCCTATCTCCTCTGGCCTTTACACTGCTGTTCTCTCACTCCACTTTGTGCTCTGTCTGACTCTCACTTTCCCTTGTTGACTGAGCTGCAGCATCAATGACAGGGGTCGGAGTGGTTGCCATGACAACACTGTATTTTTTATTTATTTGGTATGGTGCTAAACAAGAATGAAGTTTCACATCCACCAGCATACCTCTAACTTTCCCAAAGCTTATACTGAAGTTGGCTCCTAGTATGGGTATTATTTTAATTTACATCAAACATTTTTAAACATATCTACACATGGCAGCTATGGTAGGAGAATGTGGTCATGTATTGGCTTAGGCATCTGAAACAAAAACGTTTTTGAGAGGATACCATCCGTCACCATACTGTACACACTCATCACCCTCCTGGAGCCTGCAGTGGCAGAGGAATCATGGGAGGTCAGGAAGGGTGGGAGTTGCGATATGACATCACAATCATAATGGCTGCCACAGGCTCCAGCTGCCACCAGCTGCTGCACATTAAGCAAAGTGCAGCAGGCGGATTTGGATGAGCCAGTGATGGGATAATTCAATAACATTACTCTGTTAGGGGCTGCCTTGAGCTCTTTATTTCATAATGTATTGTGGGTTTATCACACTGCCTAACACCTTACTCCCAGGAGCTGTTCTGAACTTCTAAGCTGATTACTGCTCCCTGTGTTCACTGGTCATTACAATTGGCCTTGGCTCATCTGCCGAAGTATTACCACACCTTGTCATCTCCATCTATGAAGACACTGTTGATGTTATACAATTTTATAGATGGAGCTGCTGGAGTTAATCAGGCAAGGCCATCAAATCAAACACTTGATGTTTTCCTGGCCCCTGGCTTACACTCTTTTACATGACTGGGTCTTAAAGCTTTCATGGAAGTAGGTTAAAGTGCTTTGTGCCACACAGGATGCCATTAATCTGACTCACACAAGTGTGCCACACAAGCGTCCCCCCCACACAAACACATTGTGAGAAACAATTGTAAACATTTTAGATGAAAAAGAAACCATGTGTGCTGATCTCTGAGAAACATTGTTTGATTCCCAATTGGTTGCTGCTCGTCTGGCCATGTGCCATAGCTGGACCTTTGTGACAGTAATTGTTTGGGATGAAGGTGGCAGCTGTGGGAGAACCGAGGGGCAGAAATGTGATCCTTTGACACCCCCCACTCACCCTCTAAGCTCTACCTTGGCCACATCCACACTGATGGAGATCATCTTTTTTTTCTTTATTCCTCTCTCTCTCTCTCCATGTTGGCCCCAGTCCATGATCAACCATCTTTTTACAAACCTGTGCAATACTCTATGTCTGCATAGCAACTAGCAAAGTGTAGAACTTTCTGTCTTCTTTGTGATCACCCATTTGTCTTACTTTAAAGCTTTCAACAGGGTTTTAATGTCATACCACTGCTGGAGGGGGGCAGTAATAGTTGTGATCTTACAGGAATCTTTCTTGAGGCTCCTTTTTAAACTAAAAATTACTTTTGGGCAATAGTGTACATATCTTTTTTTAATCTGTGTTTTGTTGGGTGGTGAATATATTTATGTTCCACAATTGTTACTAAGTGAAAGAACCTGCACACAATCAGTGTATAGCTTAGAATTTGATTAGTTTAAGCACATGTAATTGCATTAGTTTCATGCTTATTCTTATGCATTACACTGCATAACAGCACGGTGGTTGTTGAGTTAAGTGTTTGTAGGATATAAGATGTAAGAAAGTGAGGAATTGTAGTTTACATTTATGATGCTTCATCCGCTGCACCCTGGACTGAAAAATCTGTCACGTCCCCCCCTCAAATTGCATTAGTTAGCCTTTACCTGCCCTTTGCCACTAACATCTGTTACATGATGTCTGGCTTTGGTTCAGATCACAAAGTGTTCTTCAGCTGTCTCAAAATTTTCACCCTGGGATTTTCCATTTTCACTTTTGATTGCATGCTGTCTGGTTCAGCCTCCCAGCTTTATTCCTCTGGATCTATATTGGCTGCAGGCTTGTTAGTTGACCTCCTTGTCTGTCCTTTAGTCGCTTGAATGGAGGGTATAAATACCTTTTTTACACGCTTCCCTCAACTATATTTCTTCACCTCATCCTGTCCTTCACATCCTTCCTCTGGCTTGATTCTTCTCTCGTCTGCCTCCCTTCCTTTTAAGTCTGTTTTTGCTGTAGTGGAGAACATGGTTGTAGGACAACAGATAAAAACACACACACAGAAATGTTTTATACATAGATAAATGGATAGATATTACAACACGGTGTGCTGTAGTGGCATCAGTATTTTGCCTGCTCATGGACTGTGGGGTTGTTTCCAGTGGCAGTTCCACAGTGGTAAACACAGTAAAGGCAAGAGATGGGAAAGAAGAGTGTGTGGCCTGGGGGCTGCTCTTGGTCCATGGGGATGGGAGACCTGGACCAGAATCTGCTTTGGCCGTTACAGCAATCTGGGTCAGTCAAAGCTGGATGAATGTTAAAGAGAGAGAGAGACAGAGAGAAAGTGACTGACCTCATTGCTTCTCCAATATCATTATTTTCCCAGTCAGTCACTGCACTGGGACTTATTTCTGCTCAAGAAAATATGTCCAATTCCCTCTACGCACATATACATGCGCAAACACACAAACACATCCACACATGCACACATAGGGGAGAGGAAACAGAGTTACGACAGCCCAGAATTGAGAGGTCAAAGGTTACCATTACAAATGGCTCATTCTCACGTTCAGGCATTCAACAGCCACACTAATCTCACACACACATACATTATGACCCTGAACCTTTCTCTCTTTCTTTTCTAAATGATCATACATTACATCTGTTGGGATTTTGTTTGCAGCTAATAGGTGGGCCCCATTTTCTCACCACGTCAGTGTTTCCTCTCTAATGCCTCTTGTTATGTGCATGAGTAAAACATGGGTGAGAGGGAGAAGAATCTGCCACCTCTTTAGCTGCACATCTGTTTAAATCTCAGCGACATAACCCAGCAGCCTATTCCACGTTCTTTGCCCCTCTGGCACACAAGGGATGCAACGCTGGGTCAAGCTGTGAGGGGAATGCTGTATCTCAGCAGACATTTGAGATGAACTGTGAACAGGATGAAAGGAAACGAGGTGTGAGCTTTAAAGAAAAATATAGCTGAGTGGAGAAAAGGACGAGGCAGAGGGGGTTGGATGCAAGTGAGTGATGTGGAAAATAAAGGAGCCCCATAAAGCATGGGCTAAATGCTAAAGAGATATTTGTAATAAGAATAATGACACCAGACAGAGTAACTTTGCCATCACATGGCGGGGGAAAAAAGCAGACTGGCTTCAGTTTTCTCTCAATTCCCTGAGCTCTGTCGTGTCCATCTGTTCTCATCATTGCAAGTTTTGGTTCTTGCCACATGGCCACAGGAAGTAGCCAGCCCCCAGGGTCTCCAGAATAGAATGTGATCCTTTTCATAATCCCTGACATGGTCTTACACTGTCACCCTTGGCATTTGACAGATTTGATGCACAGAATCATACTGAGAGAGCAATGCGTTTGGAAAGCAGAACTGAAAGCTGCATAACATGTTTGATTATTGGTTGCCAAAGCAGTTTACACGTTGTGCAAAAGAGCCTGTGGTGAAAACTGTACACTACCAGAACATTACCTTTGAAGGAAAACTCTATATTGGACCATTTCAGCAGTTTGGACATTTAGTTATCTGTGTGTGATGTTTCTCAATGTTTGCCCATTAATGTTTACTCAGTCAAGCCATACTGCATAGTACATCTTGCACATGATCAATTTGATCAACACAATCCTACTATCAATACTTTTCTTTGTATTCACTCTTGGAATTTTCTTTTAGTCACCGACTGGGACCCAGACCAACATATCTGATGCTGGTGGTTAATATTTAAAGTTCCTGTTTATCCTGGATTGTGCACCTACATGTGCATGGCTCACTGTTGAATTCTTATGAGGTACTGCCATCTGCTCGTATGGACTGAGATAGAATCAATCTTAGTTCTCTGTGCTCAAAAAACGTATTAAATCATTTTATTAAAAAACATTGTACCATTTCCTGTTCAACGCTACAATGGCATAGCCTTGAGTATTATTATTTCTAGCTATCATTGCTCTTTTACACTTGGGACAGCTCTCAATATCATTTATTTCATCAAACGGATCATCTAAATGATTGCTTCTAAGAGAGGCCAAATTAAATGTGTAAAATAGTAGCCACTGCAATATTATCACCAAGACCTATGGACTTATTTTATTTTATTCCTGCAACTCCTTTTGTTTCTGGCACATCTGTGACATCACAATTCACGGACAAGTACCACAGGTGAAATTAAAAATCATAGGGCAGAGCAACAACTGGCAGTTGGAATAGTGAAAATCTCCTGACTTTAGTGGCCTCACCCAGATTTATATTCACATGTACACCCACACATTTTAGTGTGAAAGAGGCTCCAGAGAGTTTAAAACAAAGGTAAAAAAAAAATAGGAACAAGACTTGAACTGGGGAAAAGAGAATGTATTTGAGAGAGATATTTATCACCTCAACTGGGCCAAACATCTTTGTGGAAAACATATTATTCATGTGGCTGCATCCATGTAAGAAAAATCAGTTGTAGTCAACTTTTTGGTTAAATAATTTCATTATCTGAACCCCTGCATTCTCTCAGCTTCATCCCAATGGGGAAAGACAAGCTGAGGACAATCACTATCTGCTATTTGTAAACATGGGAGGCCAGAGGAATCTGAGCTATGACAGCTGTGGGTTAGTAGTGTTTACATATGCATAAAAATGGACACAAACACACCACACCGAAAACACACACTGATAACAATGTAGTGCAAACAATCCACTGCTCCTGGGCTGCCAGTTTTCACAACGGGCATGTGCCTGCCTGGCTGCATGCTTTTTCATGTTTGTGTCAGAGTAAGTGTCAGTTTTGTGGCACTTCTTCACTGAGAATGGAAATCTGTAATATTGACTTGTCTGCTGGATACTTTCTTGCACAGTGAAGGAGAGAGGAGGCTTGTTGTCTGCGTAGTAATTATACTGCTCCGCTCTAAGTGCATTCCTTCTTTGTTTAGGATTTGCAGAGGACAACAGAGGCAGCAGCCACGACTAGGTGAAGTCAGCTGTGCAGCAAAGGGAAATTCCCAGTTGCTTGACGATTTGATACACTTACCGGTACAGTATGTTGTTCACTACCACATTTCGCTTCATCGAAAGTCATATCATTTTATTATTTGTGAGTAATGTATCCTTCCTTAATTTTGGTCCAGTTAAGATGTTAGATTCATGCCCCATATTAATGTGATCACAAATAAACACAAATAAAACTACCAACCAATGAATCTTTCAACAGTGACCTTGCTTAATTTATAGACAGAATACGCAACATTTCTGCATTAAAATATCTAAATAAAACAAAGCAACTGTTATATATTTTGTTCAGTAGTGCACTTACATTAGCCAACACTCTTTAAATCCATAGAAACAGAGTAAATAATTTGGTACTACTAGTTAGCGAACATGTTGTTGTTTTTTTCACTTTATTGTGTGTAGTTGGATCACTATTACTCATAGCTGTATGCTGTGATTCTGCTACCAAGGGTCTCCACGTAAAACATAAAAGCTTTGATGGTAGAACAATGATTCTTATAATCCTGTTTTGACATCATCAAACTAAGTCTTCTGTTTTGATTGACAGAGCCCTAACAGCAGAAATTGTATACTGTGTGTTTAAGTAATTCTGAAATTTTACTCGGTTCCTAAGTGTAAAATCCAAGTACAATGTGCCTTAAGGATATTGTAAAAGCATTGTGTCTACCTATCAAATATATGCAAGCTAATAATCTTGGTGGATTTTTGTATCTTATTGTGAATATAACCACTGTAATACCTTTCTAGAGTGCCAGGACTTCTGTCTCTCACAGTCACAAACCACTGTGCAGTGTCCTGTTGACCAATAAAAGGCATTTATTTGGTAGTACAATTTGATTTGCTGGATCAAATTTGGTTTTCTCCCAGTACCTGAGCCTTTTAAGACACACCTTGCAAACACAATTGCTTGTGATGTTTTAATGCAGGGCTGTTTACAGTCTGAATCCCTGCTAAAGGTTGTACTAATGCAGGCACTGCCTCTAATAAACATTAAACAAGTCATTTTGTGTGTGGATTCCTATGTTCAAACAAATCTTTCATCACATAGAGGGACCTTGGCAGAAATAAGAGACACTTAAGACAAAAAGTAGACACTCTCAAATAACAGCAGAAATAGCGACGGCTTCAAGATGTGGCATTACGATTGGTAGTTCACTGTTTGTTGCTACAAGTTGTGTATTTTCTGCTAGACAAAGCTACAAAGTGTGAAACAAAAGCCTTGTAACTAATGCGGAATGGAAATTAATTTACTAATGACTTGCAAGTATGGGAATATACAGCCACTGCACACTCATTAATTTCCGCCTCAACCCCTCTGGGGCTTTCTGAACGATCCCTTTATTAGATTATAATGAAGATCTACAGTGTAATCGGGGAAGCACAACACCTGGAATCATGTGATGGTTTATACCTCTTAACTCCTCCTGGTTCGTCCACCCCCACTCAATGCCCTGTCAGCCCCCGGGTCATACTGGAAGTGACAGGAACCCTGCTGGGCAGCAGAGCATGTCCAGGATGCTAGGCCAACTCATCCCACAAGAAGAGGAGGCGCCCTTATATGTTTTCACCAGATATATGACAGGATGACACGAGTGATGAATTGACAGAGAGAGAGAGAGAGAGGCAGAGAGATTTGAAGAGTCAGAGTGTCAGACTGATAAGCGTTCAAAGAATTAACAACATTTGCAGGAGCCAGGACCATAGGATGTTGTGTAATATGTGGCTGCGCTGCAGTTGAGTCACTGACTAATGAGACTCTGAAGACCAAACAGTGATAGTAGCTCATTCATTCTCAGTGACAAGAGAAATGAAACACCCAGATAAGTGGAGTCAGTGAGGCAGCAGATATGACCGATGAGGATGTGCGGTTAAGGTTGGACATAGTGCTTCCGGTCACTGCTACAGGGAGGAAAGAGGAAATCCTGTCATGATCAATGAGCCTCCACTCGAGACTAACAATACAGTTAAATACTGGGATGGCAGATTAATCAGCTGTCTTTGCCAGACCCTGGCTTTGAGCTGCTGAAAATACCTCAGATTTCATAATTTGCCCATATCCGTGGCGGTCTGTACATGCCAACATTGCATGCTTACTGTCGCACAACACTTCTAAGTTTCAGTTTGATTGCATGTTGAAAGAGTAACTGAGGAAGACAGTATCCACAGATGCCTGCATGAGATTACAGTATCTATAGTTGCCTGCCACAACTAGACACTCAAAAAAACACAATGACATACAAAAGAGGTGACTGGAATGGAATGTGAGCCCAAATTCTCATGTGTGATTTAATTGATTGGACCCTCATTTTAGTATAAAGAGAACCGATGCCATATACTGTATCTGCATGCACATGTGTGCGGAAACACAAAGTGGCTCTCTGCTGAAGCGGAGTGCTGATTGTATGACTCGGCCCTGAAGAGCATGGCATCTCAGTTTAGCTGCTCTTTGACACCTTATATACACCAACCATTTTTTGTTAAAGCGTTAATGGTTCTGTTACAGACCTGGCTTGAGGGCTAACGCCCTGATCAGTCAGACAGTCCTGCCTGATCCTGCCCTATTAACCCACCCCCAGGAGAGATCAGAGAAGTGACTTTCTCAAAAGTGGCCCCATCCTGGCTGCCTCCACAAGGCAGCCCTACACTAATTAGGACCTCATAAAATAGGTGAAGAATGTAAGAATTGCAAGAAATGATAGGGAATGGTGGACAGTAGGGGGATGGTAGGTAGACCCACGACCCGGTCAATCGTGACATATCCATACATCACCTGAGATGGTGAGTGCAATTATAGTAGATCCCTTTTCAAAGATTTCCGGGATACTTCCTTTCTCACAAGTGAGTAGGCAGTCCTGCATTGCAGGATATGTGGCCACATATCCCAGATCATAGACTATGGCCAGTGTGAAGAAAATCTAAGGCATTCATGCCTACTTGTTAATGGATGACACATGTTAATATCAGATATATACGAGGTCTTTGTGTCAGCGTGAATGATCTTCACCATCAATCTTTTAACAACACAAAATATTATCTTGTTTTTTTCAGGCCTGTGAGCTTCTGCTATCTGTAATCTTTGAATGTCTGAACTGCATTTTTCCACAATGACTTTTATATGAGTAACACTTCAAACACCCAACTTAGTCAAGATTAATGTGTTCATATATTTTACTGGATTTCTCTCTAAGTCCCAGAGGCAGCTGCTTTGTTTCTCATGGACAAAATAGTGATGAAACAAATATTGGGTTGACATTGGTGCACAAGATTTAGGGGGACTAACAGCTCAAAAATATTTTAGTAAGATAATTAAGCACTGAATTGAGCTTTTTTTGATGACTGTCTTGTGTAAAGTATCTCCATCCTTCATCTTTGGTCTCTCACGTCTCCAGTCTGTCTTTACATTCCTGACATTCTTGAGTAGACGGATGACACGTGCCCGTAAGAATTCTGGCTGAATTTAAGAAACTCCCATGTCTCTAAGCCTTTAATCAACATGAGATAACCAGAGACATGTAGATATTTGCTTAAGGGGATTTATTTTTATATTTATTTATTTTTATTCAATTCAGTTTCTCTTCATACTCAGTAATGGTTTCAAAATACATTATACTATATTTGTGAGATACTGTATTCAACTTACTATGTGTCTCTATGCATTCCATGAGGCAGAGAGTGTTTTCTCACAGCATTTGACAGCACAGCTGTGAGACCATGGGAAATCACACATCTTTGGACAGGAAGTTGTGCACGCTGACATACCAACAAGTCGGGAAGCCCCACCAAGGTTGGCCTGATGGTTCATTCATAAATCTCGACACACAAATGCAAAGCGTAACCAGTGGGCCAAGCAGATAAAGCTCTGTGTGTCGCTCAGACGTGGTAACTTCAGACAGGAAATGAAAAGGCCTGAGGTCAAATGAGCACTTGGCTTAAGATGGGATCTGTGTAGGTGTTTTAGGGGTTTATGAAAATAGGAATTGGATTGTCCTTTGATTTTTGCTGTATCCTACTCATCGTCAGATGGAGTTGAGATCGGCCTTTAAGTGGAATGGAATTTCCCAGGAAAGATGCAGATCACATGTTTGGATAGCTCAAATAATCCAGATCATTTTTCCTCTCTTCCACACAGAGAAGTAAATGTTTAAGGTGACCCCTAAGATGGTACCAATTTTCCTGTGCGGACGGTGAAGTTGCTTGTTGCGATAAAAGCTAAGGGCGTTTTCAAAGTGATAGTATCTCTTGAAACTCTTCAGCTAATTGATTTTAACTGGAACCTGACCTGCTGTACTGATAACCTGTTTTTAATTTAAAAAAAAAGTATCCTCCTAAAACTTGTGAAGCAAAAAAGCCAATTTTTTTCCCAGAAGGAGAGAACAGTAAGACAGACGGCAAGAAGAGTAGCGGAAATGTCAGAGAAGACACTTATCTGCCCGGGCTTGCCCTTCACATGGCCCACGGTCATGAGTAATGAATAGGCCCATGTGTCAGAGTGTACAGTATGTGCAACTACCTGTGAGTATATGTGAATAACATCTGTCTCATGCTGTTTGTTTATGTCTTTGGCAGTGAATTACAAGAGCAGAGAATTTTCAGTCAGTTAGAAGAAAAAATGACAGGCTTCATGACTTTTGACCTTTAATCTTCCTGATATAGTTTAACATGATCTTTAAAGGTGTGGTACAAAAAAATGCCTCAGTCATTCCCAGGACTGTACTCTACTCAGTGAACACTTGTAATTCTTTAACGGATGAGTTTGCGATGGACAATTTTTAAAGAAATGTTTACAAAAATGTCCGCAATCATGTGTTTTTTATTCCAAATCTTCTTCTTCTTCTTCCTCTTATGGAGTGGGCTGCAGGGATTTGAAAAGTACCCTTTTTTTTTTCTCAAAATCATCCAAAACTCCATCAAGTGACATCAGTTGAGGCTTCATATGTACTGGATCTTTTACAACATCTTTTCAACACGGACACGTTGCCCAAAATGTAAAAAACATATGATTTCGCATTAACTTGCAGATCAGTCCAATATCTAGTTGTTTTCATTAAAATATGGGTTTCTCAAAGCCATCATCAGTTAAACTCTTTTTAGAGTATATTTTAAGACAAACATATCCAGAATATCTGTGGTCCTCTCCCTTTTTCCAAGGGTCACCTCCTCCACCACCACCACCACCTCTCCCAGCCCTCGATGACCCCACCCGCCCGGGATGTTCATCCTGTTTCCTATAGTTTCCTCTTCCCCACGGACAGGAAATGGCTGGAGCCCACGGATGCACACACTCGGGGGGGGGGAGCCAGCAGGAAGTGACCTCACTGCTGTAGCACCTGCAACCAGGAAAAAGAACAGCCCCAGCAGGGAGATAGAGGAACAGGCCATGTATGCTTACACAGATATACACACATATGTGCCTAACCCACAAACACCCTCTTACTTCCCCTACAGCTGTTGGCACTGGAACCACAACACAGGAAGCAGAGTGAGAGCAATGCTCTCAGATGAATTATAGCACAGTCTCACTTAGCACTGGCATGATTACTTTCTAACTTACACACAAAGTAAAACTATTATCAGTTACACCTACTGTATGAAACATGCAAATTTGTCTTTCTCTATTCATGCTACTTTTGTCTGTGCTTTAATACAAGCTGAGGTTTAATAGTTCCATATTAAAAGTAATTTTAATTGGGGGAATGAAGGACAGCTGGGATGGGGCTTCCATACCTATTTTA
The DNA here is from genome assembly GCA_016785285.1 of Brachirus orientalis. NCBI lineage: Eukaryota > Metazoa > Chordata > Actinopteri > Pleuronectiformes > Soleidae > Brachirus > Brachirus orientalis. The sequence continues at coordinate 2,099,267 of JAFBJR010000100.1, forward strand.
CATTCCAAGGTCTAATTGATCGTGCAGACAGTTGCATATTTTTGAACTAATGAGGAGAGGGGTCTCACTTGTCACACCTCTGAATCCAGCCATATGTATAATGTGCGAAATTAATGTTTTCTCATCCAATGTCTATGTACTACAGGACATTATAGGCTGTTATTCCTTTAAAAAAGCTACACAGAGTTGCTTCCTGTAGCTTCATACAGAAATGAAACTGGTTTCAATCTCCTTATCCAACTGTTGACAGGAACCCAAATAGTATATCCAGAATGTTGAACAATTCCTCCAAATCTTGATAAATGTTGCCTTTTTCATTGTGTTTGAACACAGGACACAGGTGCCCCCCCAAAAAAAGGTACATTTTAACACACATGGAGATGTCAAGACAATACCATACTTCCAGCTTTCAGACAATGGAAAAGCTCTTTCTTCTTCAACATGATTATGCCCATGTGCATAATAAAGAATTTATTCTTCCTAGTTTGGTGGAACTTGACTAGCTTGCACAAACCCCATTCATTACTATTATGACTGTTTGGAACAACAGGTCTTAAAGTCTCTCATGTTAATGTAGGACCTGACATGTGTATTTATGCCTAAATGGAGCAAATCCAATCCCCAAAATCCAGACAAACACAGTTAAAGGTGTTCTAGTCACTATAATGTGCTTCTAGTAGGCTACTACTGCCCCATAGTCTGGGTATAGGATGGTCAGCAATCGGAGTGTGATGTTAATTTGATGTTGTTTGCTTTTGGCCACAAAGTGTCTCACTTGACAGGATTACATATGTTACTCATTAGGCAATCCACTTATAGTGTTACTGTATATGGACAAAGCTGTTACAGCGGAGTAACTGAGCCTCTAATGAACTGAGTATGTGCTGTCCAGATAGACCACTTCAATTTGTTCAATTAGCCACTAATGTGAGTGTGCAGTGAGCGTTGTGGGAGAATGCAGAGTACACACTCTGAATATGAATTGGCTGCACTGGCAACAGACTCAGAGTCATGTCCAGCTCTCACAGGCTGAAAAAGTGAGAGAGATGTTGGCCTGGGAGATAGTGCAGCCCACTGCACAAACATTCTTCAGATGGAAGAATGGACATTTACTCCTTTTAACTCTCTCTCTGTCAACCTCCTCCACTGTTTAATCAGACTTACTACGACAAGCTCACTCCTGAATGTGAGTGAACCACTATCCTGCACAGAAAAAGCTTAATTTCTCTCAAGTCTTATTACACGTAGTGTATGCTGGACAACAGAAGGAGAGACAAATTTGGATTTTTTTTCTCTCTCCTCTGTTCAACCTGCTGCTATTTCTTTTTAGTGAATGTCCTCTAGTCTCTCCAGCAGCCCTCTTTCACAGTGTACAATGTGCAACAACAAGCCTTCACCACTGGAATGTTGGATTTTTGATTTGTCCCCCCCCCGAAACCCCTCTGCAGTCCTCTCTTATGTTGTCAGAGAAAGGACCCTTGTGATTCTTGAGATTCCAAACTGTGAAACACAGAAATATTTTTCCACTAGAGCTCTCATATATCAGAATGTACTGTATGTAGTATAAACATGCCATTGTTGTTTTTATACTGCAGCCAAAGGAGTCAAAGTATAGTTTTGTTCTGTCAAATAAACTCATAAGATGGGTCACATAGAGTTTTCCTTTGACGTTGCAAATGGGATTAAATACCAACACAGAAATGATGCCACATCAGGAGAGTGAGAGATTTACTGTGCATTTGCCTTTGAAGGCTTGGCACAATGGACCCCTGCTGTACAAAACTGCAAGTCTGCATGAAATGGAGTCTCATAATATTGCATGTTTATTAGGATTTAGTACCAACTTGAACTTTGCAATGATAGCTAATGTGAACATCAAAGATCACTGTCATCGTAGTCTTGCTGAGTTTGGTTTGGTCCACAGCTGGCCAGCTGCAGTCTGTCTTTCAATAGAGGTTAGATGTCCCAGAAGCAGTGCATTCTGGGACTTGACAACTGGTCAAATTCTGGATCATGTCAAATGGGATGGATCAACAATGATCCAAAAAGATCCACTAATCTGGCCCTTAGCTTAAGAAATATGTAGTTAATTCAAAAAAAATTGTGATGTTTAGCAAAGTATTTTTTTTTTTTACTCTGGACCACATTTGTACCACAACAAAACGCCTGCTGGCACAATGTACTATGGCCTCTTTTCCACGAAAATTCCAAGGAACTTTTTACCTGGGTAAATAAATTCCTGGTAATCTGTGTAGTTTGTAGTTTTTACAGTCAAATCATTTTAACACGCCGGCGGATCTCTTGATTGTGTTTGTTTCTCAAAACCCGTTTTCATGTTAATAAACTATAAAACAATTACAAGACGTGTGGAGGGGGGGGGGGTTGTAAAAGGGCTTCAGTGAGTGAGCGAGACGACAACAGCAGCAGACAAAGACCTTTGGAACAATACCTGCTTTCACGTCACTGTCTCTAAAGGTCTCAAATAACACAAGAAAAAGAGACTTGATTTGTCACTAGTTGCTTTATTGAGTTGCTAGAGGATCTGAATACTCCGCCCTTCCAAATTTCCTGGTATTCTGAAAAGTCTCTAGTCGTGAGTAGGTACTAAATTTACCCAGGTAAAGTGTTTACCAGGTAAATATTTCCCTGGGTAATTTTGGTGGAAATGTGCTGAGTTTTTTTTTTAATTACCCGGGTAAATGAGAAAAGTTCCTATGGTGGAAAAGGACCTTTATTCTACTCGTTTCAGTGTCATGATCAAAATCATGTGTGGCATTTCAAAACAAAGCAGTAGCACCAGTGAAGTATATCTACCCACTGTTTGCTAACATTAGCTAAGATAAGATCCTGGCCATACCAGACTTATCCAGTGTATGCCTTATCTCAACCAGTGCCAGCAGACACTGGCTACAGCAAATCCAGCTAATCATCCTTCAACAAATTTACGAAGTGTGAACCCACCTTGATGTCATCAGATGGTTTTTGAATGGCCATCTTGAAGACTTGAGTTTTGCAGTGTTGCGAGCACCATCTTTTTAACTATTTTAACCAGAATAGACTATTTGGATGAAAGAGTGGAGCTGGGGAAGAAACGAGGGATTGTTCTTACTGAGGGCATGAAGATTGTCTAGTTTCTCTGCATGACATTTGTTGATACCACGCCTCAAAGCTGCCTTGCCTTATTGTCTATTTCATGCCATAAAATCTTAAGGAAAATGTCTACTGAGAGTCAAGTGAGATGTAGAGACTTCCTGTTACCAGGGAGTCACCACCCGATGGCCATTTAAGAGAAAACAGAGAACCGGAGAAGGCATAGTCTCGCTCAAGTTAATAGACCAATTGTGGCCCGCCACCTGCTGCCACCTGCTTCCTTGTGCTTGCTGTGTCACTACTTTGTATTGTTCATCTGTCACACTGTCGCAGATTTTTTTTTTCGTACTACTTCTGCAATGTTGTGTGCAGTCAGAAAAAGTATTTGATATGTTTGAGCAGAGCCGATATTCATCAACTGCCACCATTCCCCCCCCCCCCCCCCCCCCCCCCCTTCTCTTCCGCTTTTTTTTTCCCCCCCCCTTCTCTTTGCCCTCTGTCGTTTATTTTTTCTCTCTCTCTTTCTCTCTGCCAGCTGTCAGCATTGGCAACATGCCACACAGGCGCTTGCCGCTCGACTAGTGACAGATGCAGCAGCACTCAGGCAAAGACGAGGCAAAGGAACAAGAGTCGAAACAGGAAAAGATAGAAGAAGGAAGATGGAAAGAGCAAGAGACAGAACGAAGTGAAGAGAGACAGAGAAGAACAAGGGAAGAGGGAGGGGAAAGATGAGTGAGACAACACAGAGTTGGCCCTCCCTATTGTGTCAAAAGGGACTCGGCTTTGGATTAGACCAGGTCCAATAATCACAGCCAGATGGGCTGTGGAGGGGTGTGGATAGAGAGGGAGACTGAAAAACAAGATAGCCTGGGACATTTTCAGAGTTAGGTTACAGCGCTTTATTCTGACATTTTCATTCCCAGCCACAAGTATGGTACAATACAGTACATACATTTAACACCTTTTCAACACTGTGTTGCATCTATGAGTGGTCCAACTTATTTTCTTGCCAGATTGCATCATAGATAGTCTACATCTGTGTGGCATTTAATTCGTGTTGCCCTTTTCCCCCCAATTAACATTCCGGAGTCCATTCTGCAGTCACTGACGCTGTGAGATTACCTTGACCAAAACATTGCTGTTTGCCTCCAGCTACAGCACAAATTGCAACAGTCATTTCTGTGTTTCGAATGAACAATTTGCCAGTCACGTGAGGATCATGTCAATGTCTAAAGAAACCTCATAGTGTTACTGGAAGAGGAAAAAAGGAGAAGGGAGAAGCATCACATTAGAAACAGCTTGATCTAGATACAGTATATATTTACAGAATGTCAGTTATTTAAGTTTTTGGGAAAAAAAGCTTTATTTTCTTACTCTCTTCCTTTGAGCACTTGAGGCACCCTCTCCCTCAGCTTTTGCCAGCGATACCGCCACCTTTTCAAACAGAAACCAAAGGACAGTTTAGCACTTTTGACCAGCTTCGCTTTGTGTAACATGTGTAAAATTATCATCAAAATGAAAGTGAGTGACAGTGTTACACATAGAATCTGAACTTTTGATGAATGGGTATAATAGTCATCGGGCCCCTGAACTTGGCAAAGGCTTGCATTGGTCCAACAAAGACCCAAACACACGCAAGCAAACAAACAAATGAGCCAAGACAAAGCCACACTCCCCACACCCCAATGGCCCTCTCCACCTTGGCTGTTCTGCCATTATGTCATTGTTTTTCTCCACCACTTTCTTTGTCTCTTCTTCTACTCCCATCTGGTGCGTGTGGACACGGCCTGAGCTAATTCACTTCCTTGGACACCATCTGCTGTGAGACTTTCTACAGTAAACTGAGCCTGGCTGGTCGTCTCTGGGAGGGACAGGGCTGTGTTGTCACCTGTTCAGTATGCTGCCTTCTGCCAGCCGGTATCGTCTTTCACTGGATGTTCTACGCATCGACAGAGAGGGCATGACAAAAGGCGTGTTTGCCAAGCATTGGCATCTCACTTATCTGATTTTCAGTCCTTAATGTCTTACTCATGCCTCAATGCACCCAGACAGAACCATTTGTTCATTGTAAAGTGTCTGAGGAAAAAAGTGCTGAAATGTCCCAAAATGATCTGATCTCAATTCATTGTGAAGCTATGCTGAGTAGAACAGTTAATGGCACAAATAATGAAACCCAATGCCTCTGCTGGTAACTAATTAGTACAATAGTGAGTATTAATCAATATGCAATGAGTAAATGATTACACCTTCAAGTAACTGATCCATTACTGAAATCCTTAGATACAATGTTCATCAAAATGTGCCACAAATGGAAAGAATCATCACCACTGCTCCCTGTGAATCTAATTATACATAAGGTCTCTAATCAGCAAACCTAATTACCAAAGACTCCAGCCTTTCTGACGTGAAGGGAGATAATAATAGCAGAACAATTACTAAACTGAGCAGGTGATTTTCTCACATTACCAAATGTAACTGGAATTGAAGCGTCTGTTCTCAAAGGTGCTATACTATCGCAGAGAACGACACACAATAACTAACCGTGTCTTACCACTCTACATCATGGCAGCACTGTTAAAAGTAACCTGGAAACAATTTTATGATTGGTTTAAAAATTAGTCCACTTTGAAATAATTCCTTGTGATCTGTACATCAGTAGAGATTCAGGCCTAAACCTAATGGATGTTTTCCAGTGTGTGTGCTGAGTTGTGGAAACTTACGGCCTGCCTCTGCACATTTTCCCTCCCTCTCTTCTAGCCAGATCCATTTCTTTTTCCCCTCTCTCTGGCTTTTCGACCTTCTAACTCTACACCCCGAGCAGAGTTTTGAGTTCTCCAAAGCTCAGCTTGGGTTCTGCCATCTGTGGCGTGTGTTTTGACCCTTTTGCATGGCTTTAGGAAGTGACGGATCTAAGCCCTTGTATTGCCTAGGGGGAGAATTGCGTTGCAACCTGAATATATGTGTTACTGACTGACTGAGTGACTTTTTACATGACAGCTGTGAGAGGAAATCAGAGTCGCTCTCCAGCAAAGTGACTGGCAAAAGAGAGAACAGACAATGCACTGGATTGTATGAAGCTCAGATTTAGTGACAACATGACTGACACATGCATGTGTGCACTGAACAGACAGGCAGAGGTAACCATGCCACCGAAGCAACTGGACTGTTGCAGCTGTTGCTCTTGCACTATAAGAGGCTTGTGTCTGCAAGCATGACCCAGTGGCAGCATCCCTGCTGATAGTGTGTGCAGTATGTGACTGTCTGCTGAATATCTATCGGCCCTCCTGCTCTCCTCCCTCCTGCTGTCTTTTAGGAGCTGATAGCAGCTCCATCCACACTTCCTTCAAGCAGCCTGTCTCTGGATTGCACTTTCTTTCCTTTAATCTTTTTTAACAGGGCTAGCAGAGTGCAATTTATGACTCCGCTGTCTTGTTTGGCCCGACTTTGGATCCTGGCTTGGTTTCAGTACAAAGTTGTAAACAACCTCTAATGTTAACACCATAGCTGCAATCTGTGGTTGTGGCTGAAACAGAATTATTACATTGTTAACTGTGCAGTGGCATACAGTGTTTCTACAAGGTGACTGCGGCGGTGACAGTGCAGTCCTAACACCATCTTAAGGTCAGGTCATACTTACTGCATTCCACAGAGAGCCGCCTCACATTTCCAGATGTGTGTACATGCCTGCGGTTCTGTTAATACTTAAACGAGGGTCTGCATCAGTCTAACATTCCACGCATGTGTACTTAATTCAATTCAAGCAGAGGCAATTTCTAACGAGGAAATTGCCCTCATTTGTGTGGGCCACCACAGAAAGGGGCAGATGATGAAATTTACATCACACGAACACTATCAGATCTTTGTGGACACACAGACGTGGAAAGTATGATCTGGCCCTTAATGGGTTACTTCTTATAAACTAGTCTCAAGTACTACTGAACCTTCTGCTTATGTTAGAAAAAAGAAAAAAGAGCTGCATTTTGACACTTTAAATAGCATCTATCTTCCATTTTTCCATTCATTATCCTCTTGTCCATTTCTGTCCACATGCTGAGGGTTTGGGCAGCCATGTGGAAAATGTGTGTCTTTCTTGCTGTGGTGCAACATCACTGATTTATACAGTAATCATTTATAAATGGAACAGTTTCCCCCTCTTTCTATTCACTGAGAGCAAGTGTACAGAAGGACCATGTGGCTGTCTGCTCAGTATCATTCACCTTCAACCCAGCCTATCCTCCAGCAATCGAACCCCGCGCTCATTTAGTCCAATCAGTCCTTATGGAGAATCGATCTACAACTGACGCTGCACTCATTCGAACTCACCCATGTCAGGAACAAGAGTATGGGCCACTGATATGGCTCTTTCTTACATGACAAGTGGAATGGGGTGTGTCTCTCAGTGTGTGTTCAGATGTGCTTCAAGGGGTCGAGATATTTAGGCGAGGTGTGCGCTGATGTGCTCTCTTGTGTTGAGTTCGGAGCCAGGGGAGTCAGGGGAGAGCTAAAGCAGAGGGATGCTCTCCATATGTCAGCCTTACCCACTCTAGAGGAGCCATCACTCAGGATTGATTAGCCATAAGCCCATTAGCCCCCTGGCTTTTTCTCTCTCTTTCCACATATTTCCTTTTTTTCACTCTCTTTTTTCCCCCTGACCATTTATCTTTCTCCCTTTCCCTCAAAATCATATCTTTGTGTTTTAAATCTCTCTTTATCTTTCTCTCTTGCTTCCTGAACTCTACTGGACCTCACATTTCTTTCACTTCCTCAAACATCCTGGCTTTCTCTTTCTCTCTCTCTCTCTTTCTCTTTTCCTCTCTCTCTCTGACACTGCTGCAGTAAAATGGCTCTCACTGGTATTAGGTGGTATCTTCACTTGTTTAAACTCAGACCAAGCCGAAGTACACTGGTCGCCTCAATGAACAGACCAGTCAAAACCAGATCCCGTGTGAGGAAACACCCAGATGGTCACAACCATCACTGCTGCCATGGCAACATGCTGCTCTGAGCCATTACGCTGCACATCCATTTAGGTCAGTGTCGTTTAGGTCCTGGAGGGATGTGGGGTGTCATGTGGTGTGTGGCTGGGTGAATACAGAACTACATGTGCTTAAATATCTACATTTACTCACATTTGTCACATGTACACTACCGGTCAAAAGTTTGGGTACTCTTTCTCATTCAATTCAATGAGAAAGTGTACCCAAACTTTTGACCGGTAGTGTATATCTAATTAATCACAATGCAGCAAATGTATTTAATTCAAAAACTAAGCGTCACATATATAATAATAATCTCATAAAGATTTTCGTTGTGAAATTTACCTCTGGTTTTACCACTCTGACCTTTTTGGAATGATTTACTGCAGTCCAGGTGTGTAAATTCAGTTGACTGGACTTGATTTCCTCCAAAGATGATGCTTTGAATTGGAGTCAAAGAATTCTAGGTGACTGTGTAGGTGTACAGTTTCTGACCGACCTGATGGCACTTGTGTGAAGATGTGGTCCTGGTGACAGCGTGAGCAGAGCTCCTGACAGTGGTTCCACATCTGGCCACTGATAAGGCAGCAGAGTGCTGATTGAGCACTAACCCGTCTGTTGTCTGCTTCTCAAAGAGTGCTGACAAGAAACTTCTCTTAGAAGAGGCTTGTCAAAAGCAGGCTTCTGAAGAGGCGCAATGACAACACACAGACATAACCACACACCCACGCACAGACACACACAACCCCCCCCCCCCCCCCCCAATCCACAGCACCCCCAGCAGCCTATCAGTAGCAGACTACTCACACCAGGGTGGGGTGGAGGTGACAGTATCCAGCACTCAAGCTTGAGGGCACATCGGAGAAGCCGGTGTTTCCGGGAAAGACCACACGGCGTCGGCGCGTGTCCCTCCATGTAGACCCTACCTCCTGGTGCCTCTGGGGACTCCACCAGTAACCCCCTTTTCCCTGGTGTGGAGTGGAGAAGTTGGGTAGTTCAGGCCTCCAGTAGCGCCTTACGTACAGGGGTTCATACAGACGCAGCTGAGGCTTCCTTCATGGCGGGGAGGGTGTTGAGGAGAAAAGAGAGGAAATCAACAGAAAATCAATAAATCCACAGCATCACTCAGTGTACTCATTTCCTAGCTGTGTGGCCCTACTTAATCACGGACATAGAAGCAAGGGCATCCAAAACTGAAAGCTCACTCTTGAGTCTATGTTCAGACCCATTTACACAGTTTGATTCAGTTCAATTTCTTATGCAATTATTTGTATTTCACTTGTCAAAAGTACCGTAATAACTGATGTGTACTTCCCCCTATTTAGCACCCTCCTGTTGAGGAACCTAGCTCCACTTATTGGTCACGTTCCTCTTTCTTGTTTAATTTATTGGCAGGCGCTGGAGGGGTCTATTTGCCAACATGGGCTTAGTTACAGCAAGCATCAAAGCTTCCCAGTGTGACTCATATGGCAACATAAGAAAATTAATTTGCCTTTTCCACCTTCATCCTCTTCCTTTCTCACTGTGCTAGTGAGATTCTCTTGAAGTAAATACACGGGCCAGCCTTAGCAGTGTTGTTACTTTGCCAGCCTGAGGTTGTGATAAGTGATTTATCTTGTTGGCACCTCACACCTCTCATTAACCACACTGGACCTGAAATAAATGGTCCTGTACTGCAGTGTGGAAAAGAGGACTGGGGCAGTAAAAGGAGCTTAAGGAGAGGAGGTGGGAAGGAGAGAGAGAGAGCGTGTTTGTGTAAATGTGCACGCCACCATCTACATACATACATGCCGACCAAAATATGATGGCGATGTGGGTCCACTCAGGCGTATCTGGTTACAGCAGGCCCTAAATATAAGTGCAGTGATGTGAGACCAGCCAGCCACAGGCACAGACACAGACACAGTGGGTAAGTTTAGAGGAATGCCTGGGGATATGATGGCATGGAAGGGGCCTCAAACTTCCATCCACTCATCCCCCTACCACCACCACCGTCACCACCTCAAGGCCCATTCGGCTTGCCCACACTTTTTTTTGCACAACTCATAAACACACACATCCATTCTTTCTCCATCTCCTCCCGGTAAGAGAGGCTTTATCCATCCATACCCAAAACAGAGAGACATTTAAAACCACTGGCAAAAAAAGAGCCAGTTCCATGGCAATGAATATGCTAACATTGAGAAGTGAGATGGTGGGTTGTATATTTTATCTCCTATTGTTGCATGAGGCACAGAATAAATCACGTGAAGACATCATTGTTTGGAAATGTGTCTCCAGCGAGCAAATTCTGTGTGAGCACTCGTGACCGTGTCCCAGCCATGATGGTTATGCATCTACAGCTATTTGATTTCAGCAGTCTTCTAATGAAGTAACTGTTGTTTGCTGGTGTGTGTGTTGTATGCTTGTAGATTTGTGTGAGACAGAGTCTGAACCCTCCTTATGTGCACTGGTTTTCTTCAGGTTCTGCGGTTTCCTCCCACAGTCCAAAAACATGCCGATTTGGGGATTAGGCCAATTGGACACTCTAAATTGCCCGTAAAGTGCTCATGTGAAGGATAAAGTGGAGAAGATGAGTGAGTGCTTCTGTCTCGCTACCTGCTTTTCTTTTTTCTGGCACATACATGAGACTGATACTTTTTCAAAGTGTGTGTGATCAGAGAAGAAAACAAAATTCTTTTTGTTTTTTTTTGTTCAGTTACATTCATATGAAAGCATGTCTTATTTTCTCTTCACGTGTCTGCTTTGAAAAAAGTGTCAGTATACTTTTTTCACCCTGACCTCAAAACACAGTGGTTTCCTGCAGTAAGAATGTGGACAAACAAATCAACTCAGAAATTCTGCTCACTCACACCTATTGAGTAAACATTCACATCATGTCTCCACTCACTGAACAATTGGGCAGCAACACGCAGCAAGCTTATACATAACATCTCGTCCTCAATTACAGATACACTGACTTATGACCTACCTCAGGATGTAATTAGCCACATATTCTGCTGTTTCTGGATACATGGCGATGCGTATTGTCTTTATTCTTCAGCAGGGAAGGCGCAGACTGCTCCTTAAGTATGTGCACTTGCTGTGAAGTATTTACATTTGGGCGTATTTGAATGCGGGAGGGTTCTTTGGCCACACCAGCGGCACAGTAATGAGTGTGTCTCCCTGTTTTAGCAACCAAAATTCTCCCCAGGTGAAATTAGCCTGAGCACATCTTTACTAAAATAGAGCCCAGTGGTCGGTCAGAGAATGCCATGTAGGGAATGGCAGTGCAGATCCCAGGCTGGTTTCATGCGTCAGCCTGACAGTCATCTGAAATTGTCTTCTCTATTGTCCCTATTTGCTCTTTATGCTAATAGGAGCATTTTAGATTTGCTCCTTATTTGCCCAAGTCTGAGTATTTATACATACATATTCCTAAAATGAGGAGAATTTATGTGTTAATGATGTCTGAGTAATTGTCCTCCAACAGTTTACACTAATACATATCTGAAATGAAAAGGGGTTTGAGATTTAATGCACTATAAGCCTACTCAATAGGATTACATTCTCCAAATGATCTAACATGATTGCCTTGACATGCCGTAGATGAGCCTTGTGTCTCTGGCCTCCATTCCGCTGTTGAGCAGCCACATAAAGACCCATTTTCACTATTGAAAAAGCACATGAAATAGCCTCAGCAGTGCCGAATGCTGTGGCTCTACGTCAGAAGAGAGCGGCGTCTGTTTTTCGAAGAGTGTAGCTTTGCTGAAGGAGAAAACATAAGCTTGTCATCCAGCGTTTCTTTTTTTCTCTCTCTCTCTTTGCCTCATTAAATCTGCAGACATGCCCTACTTTTCCCTCTTCCTCCTCCGTTGGATGTGAGGAGTGAGCAGATTTGGTGGAGGATGAGAGTTGGGGGGGGGGGGTTTCATTAAATATCCATACACCCCAAGCCTTGCTGGTGTGTGTTACTCAACATAATGTGAGCATGTCCAGTATGTATATTACGTGTGTTTCCATGAGTTGGGATTGCATCTCTTGTCTGTGGTTTGACTTCTCCATCCCGTTGTGGCACAGGCAGCCAGTCTGAGCCTCTCTATCCTCACAAACCCCCTGATAAGCTTGACCGTCTGACCTCCCCCCATCCTTTTATTTTCCCTGCAGTCCTCCCGAGTGTGACATTGAGCAGCCCGGGATTCTTTCTCAGCCACACCCGCCTTCCCCCAACTCCCCTTTCCTCTCCCATTTCCCATCTCTCTCTCTCTCTCTCTCTCTCCATCACGATCTGAAAGCTGTCAAAACACTGAGCTGCCTTCTCAATATCAAAGTCCACAGGAAAAAAGAAAACGTATTGCAGCTTAGATTGAATTCCTGCGTGCTGCAAGAACATGAAGTTCTGTTTTGACATTGACAATGAATAAAATATTCACAATATAACCAGTGAAAATAATGCTGTCACTCTCCCCCAGACATAAACTTGTCCGTGGTCTCAGGACTATCGTGAAACTGTAAGAATGCCATTGAAAATAGACAAGAGAGTTGAGCCAAATCCTCTGGGATGTGTGTGAGGCCATGAGACGGGCAGGAGAAACCTGACAGCTGCCTGTTTCAGATAAAGGCTCAAGCCCATGGAGTGACCAGCTCTTTTTTCTCTCAGGTGCTGGATCACAAAAATGCCCCAATGTAGATGCAACAATAGCTCTGGACTTTCTGAAGTGTGACAGAGGAACAGGGCTGAGCTGTTGGGGAACTGCTGAGGTCAGTTTCGATATGTAGAGTATTTTGAAAATGGGAGAAAACCACAGAAATGCTCAAAATGCCCCAGTGTTTTGGAGAACTAAGGATTTTCTCATTTCTGGAAATATCAACAGTATTAAATTTTGCAGAGAAATATCCCCAGGAATGATTCTGACCCACTGATCCCTGACCCTTCCTCTAGCACCACCATGAGGTTCACATTCATGCTTGTTCTTTTTTTTTAACATACCAGGCTTAAACAATTAATCATTTTCAAACTGAAACTGCGGTTTGAAACTATGCAATTTGCAGACTGTGAAGGCTACAATTTAATTATTCTAAGAAAAACTCACATCTAACTTCTCATTCTGGCATTCTAGAGTAAATATTTTAGTATGTCACATGGTTAAGGTCCATCTAAAACACACACATGTGAACCTGGTATTCCTTATGTTGTGGGGACCTAAAGCTGTTTACACCGTCACATTATGGGGACTTGTTTTCCTTATGGTGACAAAAATCAAGTCTCTGTAACGCAAATTATTACATGTAAAGGTGAAGGCATGTTTTAAAGTTCGGCTGAGTTAGGGTTAAGGTTAGCTTCAGGGTTAGGGTTAGGGCACTAGTAATTATGGTTAAGGGTAGACCAGGAAATGAATGTAAGTCAATGCAATTTCAGACACATTGCGGTTAGATTTTCCCAAATTATTCAGCCCTATTATAAATCCTATACTATTTTTTGGTTGTTTTGATTGACGATGATTATTTATTTATTAATCTTGCCTCTTTTTCAGGACTAACTGATTGGAAGAGCTCGCAGGGAGTTAGGGGGTTTAGAGTTGAGGAGCATGTTGTGAGAACGCACAGGGACGCCTGCCAGGGACCATGTACCCATCCCGACAGAGGAAAGATTCATGCCAGCAGGAGTCACAGTGAAACACGTCGAAACCTGGAGTGATTGCTTGGCCGGCTGCCAACGCGATATTTACAGTGCTGACTGAGATTTTCAATGTCAGCCTCATCTCAGATCAGTTGCCATCAGTGGTGGTGGAGGAACAGCCCCTTAAAGCCCCTCTATGTGGCAGTGGTAGTGGTAATAGTAGTAGCGCGGCAGATAAATGACACCGTAGCTCAACGTGCTGTGGCAAATGAGTCCATCAATTAGCAACCCACGACACAATGGCTGACAGTGCAGCTTATTCTGTAATGACCAGCTGGGCTGCTGTGAGGACACATGAGATAAAACACTAACATAAAATACTCTGATAGTATAACAGTGTTTCTGACTTATAGTGATTGAGCTGAATACCTCCTTAAAGGCTACAATACACATCATTTGTATTTTATTGGTCCACTATGTACTGTACTATAATGTATAATAATAATGGGACCATTGTAGAATGAAAAAATAATATGTGACAGTTGCAAAAAAGAGCACACATTTGTTTTTTCTATGTAACTAATCACTTATTATATGCCGTAATTTGCAAACTAACTCCATCACTTTTGAAAGAGCTAATAACTATTTAGTAATTGCTTGTGTCTTGCCAAAAACTGAACACTGACTGCCTTCCCCTCCCTGGGAAACATTCTCTGTCTCATGACTCTCGTAATATTTAAGTTGAGCAATGACAGCAGTGTACTTTAAAAATATACTGTGCTCTTTCCACACTCTTATGGTGAATACAATCCTGTTAAGTCAGAGTCAGAGATTTGTATTTATTTAATTTATTATCATCATACAGATTTATTAAATGTGGTGCCAAAACCATACATTACACCAACCAGTTTAAATCATGAAGATATTATCACAGTGGGAGGTTTAATAACTGTCACATCTCCTCTTTTAATAAGGAATAAACCATTTAATTATATGTACCATGCATGAAAGTGAGGTAAGATCTTTTTCTATCTTAAACATGTGTTTATCAGCTGTTGTCCACTGGGTTATGGTTCATCTAAAATCCATTAAAATCAGCAGGCAGACATAGTGCTCTACTAACAGATGCCATCCATCACACCATACAAGATAACTAATAATTTGTAATAGTACATATAAATAAGCTACTAAATACCTGAGTGGATACACATTTTCATTTTAAATGGAGGCCTGTGTGTACTTTTGTTAGCAGCAAAGAGGCAGAGGCATCAGACAGGAGATGTGAAGAGACATATTTCTCATTAATGATACAATGAAGCTGCTGTTGACGGGATAATAACTGCAATCAATGCATCATAAAGTGATAGGGAGGAAAAAACAGGTTAGGGACAAATTGTTTCATTTTAAATGATGGATGTTAATCAGTGTAGCAGTTTGTCTCTGCAACCTTTTTACTTGATTTTGTCGAGTTTTGGTGCTTTATCGAAAAATGCCTCCTTACAGGTTTCCATTTTAATCTTTATTTGTGTGTGTTTTGGGTTACAAACAGAGATTAAAGTAGTGTAGGAATATGGGGAGCATGTTTTTGACACTTCTGGATTAAAGATTGCAGGGGGAGCATATCTCAATAGGCCAATGTCCCTTATCAAATAATGTTCCCAGTACACAGCTGTTTCGCACAGTTTGGCACTGTTTCACACAGCCATGCTATGGCGACCCATGTTGAGGAGGTACTATAGTAATGGACAATGACGTGCCTGATACCAACCCAAGGCGAGTCGAGTCAAGAAAGTGCTAGAACTGTATGATAAAAAAGTTCCATGCGGTGGATTTAGATTGTTGTAGTCCAAGTTTTCGTGCAGCATTCTTATGTGCATGTGCAAAAATGTGCTGTAAGAAACAAGTATATTAGTGTTGCTTTGTTGATTTTTAAAATAAATTAAAAAAAATTTAAATAAAAAAAAAACAAAAAAAAAAAACCAAACAAACATACAAGCTCACTTTTGCATCCTCCTGCAGACTGAACTTTCATGTCACGTTGTCGCTCACTGTTACAGGCCTTCTCTCAGAGCCAGAAAACACTGTACATCTTGGATTTGAGCCTAGACGAGGACACTCGCGACACGTCACATCGTCCGTATCGCTGCAGAGGCTATAACAGCACAGCTCATAAACCATTAGCAGGAAGCAGTAATAAAAAGCAACACAGTCTTATCTTGCCATGTCTTTGAATATTTCTGTAAGGAACTTTGTTAAAATGGACAGAATAACATGTTATATTGCAATCATTTCTCGACCGGTGACGAAAAAAATCCAACTAGTTTTTATTTTTGGGGACAAGTTGTGAATAAGGAAACAAGTTGTGAATAAGATGTGGCTGCCTTATCAGCAAATGCTTGTTAATTTACACACACAGCACACGTAAGTCCTATAATTAGACTCGGCTGGGTTCATCCAGACTACTGTTGTTGTTGCCTGGAGAATAAAATCATCAGTAGTTCCATAGCTTACATCTGTCTTTGATCAGCCCGGGATCTGTCATCTGTCATCTCTCTCTGTTGTTTGGGGTACACTGTTTTTTTTTTGTTTTTGTTTGTTTGTTTTTCAGATGTCTGTCAGCAAGCAATGTTTTTGTGGGTGTTGAAAGATGACAACAGTTTCAGCTACAAACAAAGGGCACTCTAGCACGTGGCATTACGTTTATTAATTAAAAGTGATACTTTAAATCAATTAATTGTTGATCATAGCAGCTGTAAAGCACACAATCGGCTGTTTATTTTTAGGGCTTGCTGAGTTCGATTGTTACCTTTCACTGTCACATAAATCAAATGATCTGAGAAAGAACGGAACCTATCCCATCATGGGGATGGGCTGTTCAAAAAGAGAGCGGGCGCTCCTATTGGCTGATCCACTAATGCAGGTTCCTTTGGTGGAATGATTACTACGTTGTACGCTGCAAAGCACCTTAAAAGAGGGGGGAAACCATTTAAAAGAGAGTTGGAGAATAAATACATCGAAACAGCACAGAGATGCAGAGTTTTTTTTTCAGGTCATCTGTCCTGCATGAAAAGAGTCTCTCTGCTGCTCATCTGATGATGACCCTAAAGCTGCTACTTAATGCTTTTTAAATGGCAAAGTAAATGCCTGCAAAAAATAGACAGCTCTGGGTAAAAAAAAATGAATTGAATATTGTCCAGTTCAGTATATCTGCAATAATTACACTGACTGTATATTCAGTGTTTTGGTTCAGAGCTGTCACCATCGTACTGCTATGAATAAATGCCCACTGTGTGCGAACTTTCAGATGAACTTCTCTACCCTCTGCAGCCAGCACCAGGTTCAGTGCCAGAAAGCTGAGTCAAAGCTTATTCATCAAACTGACAAGAGAACACACAGACTTGTCCCCCCAACTTCCTGCCAACCAAACTATCTATCACCAGGCAAACCAGACTGCTACGGGGAAGAGGCCAGGGTTGGTGGTTAGAGATTGTATGTAACTATGACATAATAATAATTGTATGTACATGTGAGTGTTTGTGACACATGATTAATCTGCCTGATGGGATTTCCTACTTCTTCTAGCACAGTGGAGTCAATACCAGACAGTCAGATTATTTAAATGGTAATGTCCGATGACTAACAGAAGCCCGAGCTGTCATTCACCCATCGCTGACTTAGTTACCACACACCGTGCTTCCCTCAGCCCACAGCAATGGCTGCTCTTGTGAAATGTAGGGTGAAATGTCTGTCAGCCACCTAATGACTGAAGTCTCTTTCTGTATTTAAAGCTGGTGTCACTCATTTGCTCACTGTTTCACTGAAACCGAAAGCAAAAAAAAAAGAGGAAGTGTTACTTTTAAGCCATCTCTATGTTGACATTTGGAGTTTGGTGCAGTAGGTGGTACAAAAGTCCCCTTCCTTTCCCAGCCTTCACTGTGACAAAGACCTGGGTAAATACACAGCTATGACTAACACCAAAAAGTCCCAAACACCCCAGGGGTTTACGGACAATTTAATCTTACGTTGTTGTAACAAAAAGAGGGGGCAGAATGGGGCAGAAAACACACACTGGCTTAGTAAAATCCCTAAATCCCAAATGCCACAATTTATAAAAGATGGGTTTCAGCTGCAAAAATGGTCAGTGTGTGAGAAGGACTTATGGATTTCAACACTTTCAGGTCAACAATGTCATGATTTCAAATTGGAAAGCCTGTTAAGCATGGCAAAAATGTATTCAGGTCTGAGCAGCATGCAAGCAAGATTATAAAAAGGCTACAGTATGTTGCCTGTTGTTAGATGTTTGTATGTGGTTGAGTCCTGCAGTGGCCATCTCCAAATCAGTGATCCTGACCTCCTGGTGTGCCTGCTTGGATTTTTTTGTGGGAAGCTCTCCAGGAGTCTGGTTAGTCAAAGTTTGTTAACCGCTATTTCAAAGACAAATGATTAATCAATGTCATGTTAGGGGTGGTGGAGAGGTGAGGGTTTTTAGTGGTGCTGAGTTTTTCTTTTTATAATTAAAAATCAAACAGCACTGAATGGAAAACAGACCCACTTTGAGCAGATGAAAGGGTATTTTTTCCAGGAACTGACTTGGGAGGTGCAGACCTATATGGAGCGCTGCCCATCAAAAGGTGACTCACTTATAATGTCTCATTGGTTTAGACTTCATTCAGCTGACACACACACACACACTGCACTGAGAAGTACATGAAAATAATAATGACAACAATCAAGACACAACAGTTTACTTGAGCTTATGTTAAAGATGAAACCACATAGCTGGTTACAGGATACTTGGAATGATAAAATTAGTTATTTTTGCACACACACACCAATTAGTGACAGTGAGTTGGCTCTCTGCATTTAAACCATCCTTATTACCCACTATTAGTGAACACACACAGGCTGGGTGCAGAAACAGTGGGCAGCACTTATCTGCACCCAGAAGGCAATGGGGATTGGGTGCGTTGCGCAGGGACTTGACCCGTCACAGGATTTGACCCAGCAACCCTCCAGCTACAAGCCCATTGCACTACGACACTGAAAGACCCGAGCTGTTTTTGCTGACATTTTCAAAAATGTCTGGAATTTCACTTTGCGGTGAACCATCGTATATAATTCAGAATTGTTCATTTTCTGTCTCAAGAAAAATGTCCTTTTCCTGTCTTCAGTCTTCACATTACCATTAACCTTTCTGGTGTCCATGTTTCCCATGTGTACTTCCAACTGTAATGTTTTAATGCAAACATATTGTACTCATAAAAACAGCCTCATGACTCCCATTTGCAGGCACCACAAGCCAGTAAACACAAACAGTCCAGCTCACAGTTGTTCATGTTAAGTTTTGTGTAAACAAGGCATACAGGTGCTGTGATGAGCAGGTGTTACTTTTGGACAGAGTTCTCCCACTACAGTTTATTTTACGTGAAACTAAGCCAGTAGGCTGCTAGCTCTAGCTTTGTATTTACTATATAGACTTGAGAATGGTATAATTTTAACTCTTTATTTTGTGTGTCTCATTGAATGAAAATATAAGTAAATCAATACAAAGACGTTAACATTTGCTATTTTTAATTAAAGCTACTTCTTTGGTCATAATCATTTTACTTTTGTTTACTAGATCTGTGAGGACATGAAATGTGTGTGGTAAATAATTATATACCACACAGATTTAGGTTGCTCCTTTTGGAGATTCTGGTTGTTCAATTCAAAATATAACCAACAAAGTAAGTAGTAGGATATGATTTACAAATAGAAAAATGCATATGAGACTAATCTTTTTCAAATCCTTTTATATGGCCCAGCTGTAGACATGCACAGCTGATAACCATGTCAAATCTGAAATTGTTGAGCTGTTGTCTTATCTAGTGTATTTAACATATTTACTCACCGTGAGGGTTTTTTTTTTTTTTTTTTGATGTGTGCATGAAAGCAGTCACACACACACACCCTACACTGTCATAACTGTAAAGTCATCATGTATAGTGGAAGTGAGTTTCAATGACAAACAGGGACGTGTTGCTCCACCAGCACATTTCTAATTTATGACACAACTCACACTTGCATCCTCTTTAGCATATCGGCTGGATGGAGTTAAGAGGCCACACCACACGCCACGTTTGCTGAAAGCCGCTTTGCTTTGCCTGTGTGTGTGTGTAAATAGGATGTGGCTTTGGAGTCATCCAGACATCTCACGGCCATTAACTAAGCTCCAAATGCTGATGTCACCTCTTGGCACAACTTTGTGATCTTTGGACCTGATCAGCAAATCTGTTGTGGTCATCCATACTCGGCTCGTGTGGTTCTGACCCCTGGTGGTAATGTCATACAGCAGGGAATGCAAACATGCTCACTGGTGCGGTGTGTGTTTGTGTGTGCGTGTGTGTGTGGTGTGAGTTGCGGGGCAGTGGCTGTGCATTGTTTATAGAGTTCAAATGTTGTCAGAGCAAACAGCCTGCCAGCTGTGACTCTGTGGATGTTTCACTGGACAAGCTGTATATTTAGTGAACTCCCTGGCTGTGTTACTGTGCCAACATTTGTTCTGTGCACTGCTTGTTGACGTTCAGATTCCCGCACTGCACATTTTTCGCATTTAAACGGCAATCCCATTTTTAAACATTATATCTTCATGTCCAAGTATTCAACATTTCATTGGCAATTTAAGCACCAACATCTGATCTCGATATATATATACCAGTGAAGTTCTTTCTGTTTTTAGCCACTGTTGAGTGTGCCACTTCCTGTCTCTAGAATGTTGCACAATTGTGACTTGCTCAGCTGCAATGCAAAGCAACATGTCATGAAATAGTTTTGCACTGAATGTGTCAAACTCCCCCAGCATCAGAGGGGGGCATAGATGAAACGGGTTAGAAGTGAGTTATGCTCAAGATTAAAACTGCTTTTTTTTGTGTGTGTGTGTTTTACCACTCACCATCATTGTGAACTTGACAGAGCAAAAATACTCCTCAGGTTACACTATTTATTTATTCTATTTTATTGCAACCTTCAACTTGACACCTTGTGTGGCTTGTGGATAAACAACCTGGGTTTGAGGTGCTAACCATATGACAGATATAACCAGATACTTGAGGAGGCCTTAGGGAAATACCTAAATAAAGTAGATGTGACCACTACATTTCATTTCCCCTGCCAAGGGGTTATTTTGGTTGATGTCATACAGAAAAAAAAAATGCTTGATGACAAAGCCTGTGGTCTCCCTCCACCCTACTTAAAATGAATGATTATACATTATCTCTGAAAAATAATTCCTGTTAATCTTCATGAAATAAAAGCTATTTAGGACTGTGTGTACATCATTTGCTTTAACTGCGGAAAGAGTTTGCTTCTTCCTGTTAACGGGGGACAAGCTGGTTGGGAACGAACAAGAGAAGAACTCTGCTGTTCCTGGACACAAGTGCTAAGAGCCTTGAGGAGACAGAGGAGAACCTATAGCTACATGAACACGACTTAGTTTTTTTCCTTTTTTTTAAATTTATTTATTTATTTTTTTTTTTTTAAAAATGCATCAATTCTTCTCTGCATACCCCTGCCCTCCATGTCACCTTGACATATTCAAGTCAGAAAATGTGAAGTTTGAAAACGCTGCTGCTGCTGGCACGTTTCCATTTAGAAACTTTGAGTGTGGACAGGCAGAAATGGGAACCTTTGAAAATGATACAGAAATAGTCTTCCACAGTGTTAACTGAGGACAAACTGGAAAAAGGAATATATTCAATAGCCACCGGGGGGCAACTCTGCTGGTTGTATAAAGAAGTCTGAATGGTAGTCTATGGAAAGATTAGCCTGCTTTTCATTTAATTTAGAATTTTTGTAAATATTTACCTGAGGAGTTAATGGTCTCAATCACGTTCAGGAATCAGGTCTTCTTCCATAGAAAATGATGTCTTTTTTTTGTAAATGATGTTTCCATTTAGAGAAAAATAGACAATGAAGCATGGACACCAGCGTGACTGACAGCTGGTATTGTCCAATAGGAGCCTGGTTGCAGGTGACGTTTGTTGGAATAACTCAACAGGTCACTGTCCAAATCGTGAATCTGGAGGCTTCAAAATGGGACTAGTACTTTTTCACCTTGCTCCTACGTTCAGCTGTTGTTTTGTCATTAGTAGTACCTTCTGAGATTGAGCAGCACATGTAATGAATCTGCTTCCTGTTAACATCTGCTCTCTGCTCTCTCATGTTCTTCAACAGTCACGTGTTATATACTGTATGTTTTCAGGTCTGTTAGTATGAATGCAGATTGCTTCCGACAGAGTTGGCACACTCACTGGATGCGGAGTGATTTTCTGAAAATGCCGTACCCAAATAAAAACACACTGAAGTTTTGATTTAGCCGCAGTCTCCGGGTTTGATTACAAACACGGTCTGTGCACAGCTCTTGTTGGTGGTTAGTCGCCATCAGTTGCATTCTAGTTTGGAAAGTCCTGCTGCCTACAGTTTTTGATTCTTGGAAGGTTCTTGTATGTTGGCAGTTGCAGCATGTTTTTTGTGGTTTCGAAAGTACAGCTCTATAGTCTGTGCTGCACTTGCCTAAATACTAATACAATAAACAACAACTGCAACACCCATCACTCTAAGAACTTTGGTTGTACAATTGCCAGTAAAACACAGCGATGGACCCACTCACTCATGAACCCAAGACTCATCCCGACAAATTTAAACAAAACCAGTTAAAACATTAAGTCTGTTTACGGCATTGTGCAGTCTATATCTTCTGCTCTCCTATAGCAACTCACAAATACACACATTTTAGCAATGTGATTTGAAGTTATAACAAGGTGACAGTTTGTCTCTATTAAGAGTCCCTCTGTGAGTCAACTAAAGTTTTCTCTGTGAAAGAATAATACAAGTGCTTAGCAAAACAAATCATCTAGGTTCCCTCAAAAGAAATCCAATAACCTTGCACTGCTAGTTTTAACCTAAGACACCATTTCTGTATATTGTAGCTATATGTTCATACATTCTTTTCTATACACCTTTGACAATCATTTTTCTAAACAATTGCTACAGTATCATTATACAGTGTTTAAGTTCATTTGCACAAAGAAAGTATAAACTGTAAAGTTTGTAAATTGGACCAATGTTCGCCTTAAACGGGGTGATGGAATAAAACAGGCAATAAAATAAACCTTTTATTTTAAAAAGAAAAACAGACACAAAGATAGAATGGAATTAAATGGCAGAATGGAGGAGGGCTAAAGCTTAGTTGGAAGCATCAGCCAAAAGAAAATCCCCAGATCTTTAGATAACAATGGGACTTTGATGTTATCCAGAGTTATATTCTTTGATTTGTTTTGCTGTGAATCTCAAACAAATCCTCCGTATGTTTGGCATTATTAGCGATTCTCACACAGCAAGAACTCTGCCGTCAAAGGACTTGCTCATCTTCTCAGGGTAACCAAATTGAAAAAGTCAAGGCAAAACTATAAGATGTGGAGATAAATAAGCTAAACTTTGAATATATACAGTATTAAAACATTAATCTCTCTTCTCAAGGTCCAACATCTTATTATTTAGCAGCTGGCTAGAAATGAATGATTTTAATAAGATACACACACCAAGTGACCTTGCAATTATCCCTCCATGACTAATTACACAAAGCAGTCATGTCTATATAGGCACTGTATAAGTGAAAGGCTTCCCCCTCACACACACCATTCAACAGTGGCCAATAGAGAATAGAGAATAAGTCACAGGGTAAGTGCATGCCACAGTTAGAAGCACTTGGCAACCCAAATATTAAAAAGACCATTAAGGTTTTATTTTGCCTTCTAAAGAAGGCAGTTTCCTGTTTTTCTACTATTGCCAACCATAGCAAATGTATGCTGAGAATTGTTGTTTTTCCACCCCTGTGTGTTAAAATGTTCCGAATCATTAGGATGAGTTAAGTGGCAATAAACTCATCTGATTTTACAGCCTGTCTTAAAAAGCAGCAGGGATGGAGGTCCTTTTTTGTCACTTTTATGGACTTCCTTACCTCACAGACAAGCAAGACCGTGCAGCTGAGGCGTTAACACTGCCCGGTGGTACATTTTGTCTGAGTGACAAACATAATGAACACTTTTAGGGTCATATGCAGTCTTATATATATATATATATATATATATATATATATATATATATACTATTATAACTGAATTCACTTATAGTACATGACTGCAAACAACTTTTGTGAAGGTTAGGACATGGTTAAAACAAACAATTTTCCAAATGTCATAAACACAGCAATATGTTTATACTGTATCAGGGCTATTCCCTTACAAACTCCGTCAGTTTTCAAACCAAGCAATTTAGCTGTGCCAGACATTTTCCACAGCGAGTATGTATCTTACTTTTATAATATTTTGTACTTTTTTGGATCTGTTTAAATGGGGTCACATCTGACATCTAAAAAGCAATAAAATAACTACACCTGAACCTAATCTAAGGCAGCAGTATTGTTTCCCACTTTGAAAAAAAAAATACTTTGCTCATACCTGTCCTTTGCACACCTCAAAATGTGTTTGTCTTTGAAATAAGATAAAAACAGTATTATCACGTATGACCCAGGCATGTCTCAAAATGCACATAACAGAATACAAAAGAACCATCCCTGCTATCAAACCTATCAGGCTACGTGAAGTGCTGCATTCATGGTCAGAACTATTGTGCTCCATGTGGCCCAAAGCGTGCATGCTTTAGAATAATCCCACTTAAAAACCAAATGTACACTAAACAAAAGCTTGGGAGAAAAGCCACACACCTGCTATACAGTGGACTTGTCTATCAGCTTGGATAGAGGTAGATCATGTTTTTTTTTTTACATGCTGCAGACCATAGTGGACCTAAGCAGAGTCACATGGAAAGTATAGATCAGCGGAGACTCCATCCCCAGTATTAAAAGATGCTTGACCTTTGTACCCAACACACTGATACCCTCCCTATGACCTGTGTGCAGCACAGATACAGTATGTCACTACCGTACATTTTTTCACAGGGTGATTTTCAGTGCCACCAAAAAAAGGTTCAGGTGCATTTGAACAACTTATCTGATAAAGAATGTTAGGTTCTACCTCAGTGATTCTTTCAGTCCCCTTTGTAAAGGTGCACATTGTAAAGCCAACAAGCGGTGCTTTTTTTGGAGGCACATAGCACAGATACCCCATGAGTACATGGCCTGGGATTAAACTTTAATTTATTAGGTTCCTGTGCAGGAACTAGGAAGTTTCGTCTCATGGAGCTACTTTGTTGCAAACTCCATGTGGAGTAATGAGAACAAGAGAGAAATGGTAGGCGTAATTGTAGCGGGGGCCTACTAACCCAATCTTATTTTAAACAGCAGGAGTTTCTCCCATCAGCATCCTCATCACTTTCCTTCTCATTTTTATTGTCTCCCCCTCACTTTCCCCATGCATTTTCCCTATGTACTGGATTATGTAAAGAAATGGCAGCTTGCAAGAACAACACAAAAGAGAAGATAAAAGGTTTAATCCTGGGGAGCTGGGGGCGGAAGAGGTCAGTTGAGTTTTCTTTTTCTCCCCTTTTTTGAGCCTGTCCGACAGCCCTGTTTCTTGATGAAAATGTACCACTGGATGAGAGCATTAGACGCTGCCTCTAATCCCGTGTAATTTCCCACAATCCCCTTTGCTTGCATTCTGCCAAGGAGGCCTTCAGTGTCCTGCTGAGCCCCTCACTGCTTGCTTTGGTGTTCCCACACCCTTGCTCAAGCAGTATTTCCTCCACTGGCAGGCAGGAAATAAGACTCTCTGTCTATCTGTCCTTCCTCCTTTTCATCTCTCTTTTCATCAGAACCACAGCAACTTCAGAAACTATCAGCCTACTGATGAATGTGTCCTCAGATTATGGCAGAACCAAGCCATGGTGGAGGCTAGAGAGGAGTCAGACAGGTTTTAGTCATTAGCAGAATTAAACCCATGGTCCACTACTGGTTGACCCAAATCACATCTGAGTGCATGTGGCCTTTTTGCATTGTTGCTGTTGTCCGTTGCTCATGGTGTGTTCCTGTGCACAACTGTGTACATTTGCTGCTGTCATAATCCCATACAATCTGCCTCTTACATAAAATACTTTATGATCCACATTGTCTACTTTTTTTCATCGCTTGGCACAGCAAAGGTTCATCTGAGGAAAGCCCAGTGACTCACTGCCTGCCTCTGTGTCAAAAACTGTCCAGCAGAAAAGATAAATCTCATATGCATGCAATGGTATTCTTAATAACTGTACAAGGTGCTGAAAAAAACAACTGCTCACGAAGCACAGTGGCTGGTAATCAGTGATTAGTTTAGATGACGTTAGCCACGCACACGCTGCAGAGACTTCTGCTGAAGTATTTCATTCAAAATCTGCATTTCTAGTCTATAGTTGAAGAAAGATGCTTTTGTTTCAGGAGTTGCATTGGTGTGGGTAAAACAGCTTTCAGTTTGACTTACTTTTGAAACTAATTTCATCTATGTTAATCAAACATTTTTGGATTATTATAATGTGATTATTATAACAGGTCCAACCCATGTTTAATATGTTACTTTGTCAGACCCAATTTAACAGAACTGCAAGGCTGCACTTGTTTACCATGTCAATCTTAGTTTTCAGATTTGAATCTGATCCCCCCCCTCCCCCGTTATTTTATCATAAACCTGCAACATTAGATAGAACCTAAAATTTGATCACAAAATTCAGTCAAAGCCACAAATGTTTGTCTGAAGTCCAGAAGATCACTGAAGTCTAAAAGATTTTTCTACTGGAGAGGATGCATATTTTACATTTATTTATTAATTTATTGAAGTTTGTTCAATCCAATCCATCTTGTAGATGTTGCTATATTTAAGAAGAATGTATCATCAACTGTACGCTGGCAAGTTATGTTGGTGAAGGCGTTCTTCTTTAACTGATCACCACTCATTGATCCTACATGCATCTTTCTGTTGGTTTGGAAAGCATCACAGTTTCCTATGCGACAGTTTCCTGACACTCATCTTCAGTCAGTGTCTGATGAAAAATTCTTAAAACCCCTGCAACAATAATAACATAACAACCGTATTAACTTAACCTGTTGGATTTAAGCAACCATCACTTAAGAAGGGTATGTTTTTTCTCTGTGGGCTGGATAAATATTAGTTTATAATGCTTCCTCACACTGTCACAGTCTGCTCCCCTTTCACCTGCCTCTCAGTAATTTTCCATTCCCTCTCCACTCACCTGCCAGCCACGCCCCCCTCATCAGACCTACTCCCCTCACCTGCTTGACTCACCTGCTTCTCATCACCAATCAAGATAGGATTTAAGCTCTCCCTGCTCACTCACTCTCTGCCAGGTTGTTCTACATGCTCACGCAAGACTTTCCAGCACTCTTCTCCGGACTGATCTCCCGCTGTCGACTCTGCCTGCTTTGGACTAACCTGTTTGCTGTACTCCCGGTAACCGACCCTGCCTTCCGTCTTCGACCACGAGCTTCTGATCCCTCTGGATTCTGCCAGCTGGTGTCGGCCCAGCTACTGGTGGCTTGCTCCTGGTACGTCTGCCTCAACTGCTGCCTACCTGCTTGCTGGACTGGTGTTTCCAGCCTAAGCCCCCGGACTTTCCCTGTGCCCAGAGAGACTGTTTCCTGCGTGTGCTGCATTTGGGTTCTAATTACACCCGTTACACACACGTGTAAAAGGCTCCAAATGTGTATGAACAATTTTTTTAAACAAATTTCCATTAAGTTAACAGAGAGTAAAGCGAGTCGATTGGTAAACAAAGATGAAAATCCAATCAAGCAACAGAGTCAATATATTAACAATGCAAATAACAACAACAACACATATATATTTATATAGACTACACAAATCTATTGAACATATATATAATATAATATATAATATATATATTATATAATATATAACAACAAAGTAACTAGCTTGACAAAAATTTAAAAAAAGAATGATCTTAGCAAAATGTTTACATGGTCTTTGGTAAATTATATTGTATGATTTATGTGGGTGCATGTGTCTTAGTGGCCTGCTCCTGTAAACGCAGTGGTGGTGACTGCTCAGTGTCACAAATGATCAAACCGCAGTGCTCCGTTCAGCTTGTAATGCATATGCAGTTTTTACAAGTTAACACACACACGTGCACATGCATACCCATATATATACTCTCACACACAGGTTTGTAAAGCTGTTGCATTAACACTGCATTAAATTCCATTCATTTCTTTAGGACAGCCTAAACAAATTGTTATCCCTAGCCTTAACCATAACAAGTTAATACCTAACCAAAATTCAAATCGTTGCCCTAAACATAACCAGTGCCTCAGAAATTATATTCTGTCCCATTAAGACCAGGGAGTGGTCTCCATGAGGACCACTGGTCCTTTCTCAGAGAATCTCAACACATTGTGAAGTCTAATTTAACTTTAAAATAATAAATTCAGTCACTTTCTGGAATGATCGCAGAAAACTCTTCAATTACTCAACAGTATGGACAGTCTAAATGGACAACACACGAGGAAAACCACTTGAGTAAGACTGGAGGTGCTGACTCAAGTAAAGAAAGTTTACACTGGAGCAAGTTCACTGTCATCACTTCCCTGTTGTCTTGAGATGCTGTTTCTTTATTTAGAAATGTAGGGGAAATCTTGAGCTCAGCAAAAACGGAATGTGGTGCTCTCATTTCCTCTAAGATTGGTTGCACCAGTGGAGTGGGTTTGGACAAGCGAGCCTTTGCTGCAGTGACTTGAAAAAACTATATTGTCAGTTGTCCCCAGAGGAAGGAAAACATTCTTTGTATGCATTACAAAAAAGTGCAGAATTAATGTTATTTACAACACATGTGCACGTAATCAACATTTTACAGTTCATGCTTTCAATTTGGCTTTGGATTTATCCGCCAACATACATGACATAAGTTACTACTGTGGTGTGTTGCTGCTAACAGTACCATAGCTAAGTCAGTAACTGAGAGTAGTGCCAGCCGGATATGATAATGCACCCACTGTGTCTGCGGTGTGCAATTTATTAAAACCATCTGAGTGTTGTGATGAGAAAGTTATTGAATTAAATTGGTGGCTGCTGAGTCTCCTTGCCATGACGCTCTGTTTGCCTTTGGGGGTGTGCGGTGTGCAGACACCCCTCTGCACTGCTCTCCTCTCCTCTCCTCCTCTCCTCTCCTCGCTCTGCCAGTCAACCTGGCAGAGGTCAGGAGGTTCACCAAGTGCTCACCAGCATCATCCATTACCTCAGCACCGGCAGCCGGGCTTTATAGACCACAATCAAGCTACTGCGCACGTACATCACTGCATACACAGAAATGTTAATGCAAGACACAACCAGAGATCACCTGGCTGTGACAGAATAATTAAAGGAGCCAGTATACAGAAGGATGAAAGATGGCAGCGAGAAAAACATCTAAAATCCAGAGCATTGCGTTTTTGAATGAAATATTTTGTAGTTAATGGATGTAGAAGTCGGAGTGGCACTTGATCTGCGGCGTAATAGCATCGCAACTAATACTAACAAGCTGAAAGGGGGTATGTTGCCACCTACTGTAGCAGAGGCAGACACACTGGCTTCAATAAATTAATTGTACTGACTCATGCACGCACTCTTCACAGCACCTAGGCCACAGTGTAGCCATATACTGTAAAACACACAGCCGCCAAAGATGCCGAGCAGTAAAGGTAGCGTATGTTTAATCTGTTTCTGGCAATGGCTCTCACAGTGTCTACTTTTTACCTGTCCCGCTCCATGGAGGATGTGACTAAAGGCTCTCTCTCTGTGTGTATATTAATGGAATGAATTGGTCTGTCAGCCCTCCAATTAATAGTGTTTTCTTTTGACAGGAGGACTAAGGGAGTAACTATCCACTGAGTGAACGTCCTCAATGCCGGCCTGAGAAGATTCCTTCTCATTAGGACACCCGAGGACACTCTCAGGCTGTGCTGTAACTGGTATTGAAGGTAAACACCATGCACTTGTCTTTTAGCCTGAGGCAAACAATCAAATTGGATGCAGATTAAAGACATTTGTTGTTATTGTAGGACAATTAAAGCTGCATTAGGCAGCATTGCTAGAAAAAATGTTGATTACTGAGTTTCATCCACTGCTTGTTAAAATGCTCGTCTTTTGAGTGCTCCGCTCGCTTTTGTGAGCTCCTCTCCACGTTTCACTGCATTTATCATCTCTAACTCGCTTTTAGACTTGTTTTTTTTTTTTTTTTTGCAGTCCATATTACAGCATAGAAGAGAGGCAGCAGCAGAATTTGTTCCCCAACAGCGAAATGTGTGAAAACACAATTCATGCTGAATGTTTGGTGGCATCTCAGTGGATTAGGATTAATGGCATGTCAGGATAGAGAGGAAGAGAGAGAGAGAGAGAGAGAATCCATGAGTCAACAATACATTTTTACAAGTACTTTCAAGAAAAAGTTATTCTACTGAAATAAAGAAAATGCAAGTTTTACCAAGGGCAAGATTTCTGGAACTACATGATAACTTCATTTGCATTCACAAATGGATGTGCATAGGATAATTTAATCCTTATTCATGACTTTGAAAGTATGAAAGTATGAAACAAAGATATACAAACAGAGACCTCCGATTTGTTCATGGTCATTTTATAAATAGCAGTCTTGTCTAAACTATAATGATTGTTCTCAGGTGGTTTGGATAAATTAAGAAAAAAAAGTTTCCCAAAGGATGAGCTCAGCAAGTATATATGTAATATGTGATATGCTATATTTTTTTTGGCCTCATTACTATTTATTTATTCCTTCCCATAAATATCACATCATATGTCTCCTCTCCCACTAATAGAGCAAATGCCTTCACTGTCCTCCTTTTTGGGGTCTATTCTTAAGTGAAAACTCCTGCAGGGAAGATTGGTGTCTGATCTTGATAATTAATCAAATATGAGGGTTTCTGTTCAAACCAGACAAGCAACAAATCACCCACACCAGCTGCTCTCTTTCCCTCTTGAGCAGCAGTTTCGCTGTTTCCTGGACCGCATTACACTGTTTTTTCTTTAAATCAGCTGGATCAGTTTATGTTTGAAAGAATACATATGCAGAAAGACGAGGTCGCAGGTCACCCAGTCACTAAAGTGCGGCGAGGAAGCCCTGTTTTATGATGCGTTGGGTGCCGGCACTGGGACGAACATGATTAGGTGCCGAATACGCTGGACAGACAGCAACCTAAACAGAGATTAGAAAGGGGACAGAGACCTCCAGCATGTCAGCACCCACACCCACATCAACGCCCAGGAGAAGAGCAGCAGTTGCACATATTGTAATGAAGATTAGGGGCCTGGAATGTCTGCAGTCATTTTGGTTTGATATTGGTCTTTTAATGTAAATCAAGAATTTGATTCTATAGCCCCTTTTGCACAAATACCTGCTAATCTCAGGAATGGATACAGTTGGAATCCACTCCCAGGTCAAATAATACATTTTATTTTATTCACAGTTTACTCATGTAATTGGTCTACTTTCTTGTTCTGCATCATTATTTTGGCAGTCTAAATGCTAAATGTGTACCTTTTCCAGAGCAACTTGATGATGTGCAACATTGTATCATCATGCAAAACGATGACGTAGTTGTCAGTTCTTTGTGTTTAGGCTAGTATGGATTATAAAGAAAAGTTATATTGGCTGTGAACTGGTAAATTATAATTTTGGCACTTTGTGAAAGCAGAAACAGACTGTAAACACAATCCTGATGGATAACAGGTTTCCAGGGCAGTTATATTTATGGTCACCTCCCAATTTACTTCTCTACAAGGTCTATTTGGTCTCTAGCATGGAGTAAGTGGTAAAAAATAACTCAGTGTAACCATTAACCTAACTGTACACATCAAAGCTGCCAAAGAACCTGACAAGATTGGACTTTGGTGAAAACTAATATGTACATTAATCAAACCATTAATGTTTCTCTCAACATCTTTAGGGTTTTCAGACTGTAAAACATGTAATAAAACTAGTTCACCCTGCATTTAAAAGCCACTTAACCAAACTTACCAACTTTATTAGGATGACTTTCAGTGGAAAGTTTTGGTGCTCCATGGTGGCCCGCAATGTTGAGAGAACTCCACCCTATGAAAAACAAAGTCCTTTCTTGAATTTCTGGCGTGAGATTATCTGCACACACATCACCTCTGGTATAGGTTTGTCTAACAGAGTCTAATACACAAAAACACACACATAAATGAGATTTTTATTGCGCGAGTGACAATATCACACAGCCTCAACATGATGGGGGGCACATGGAGGTGTCTCCTCAATCTGGTATCTCATATTACCTTCAGAGTTTTATGAGATCATGCTTTAGCAGATACGATCATGATTGACATGCTGCGCAAAAAAAAAAAGAAACACAGCCCATCAGAGCCATGTTTTTAAATCGAACCATTATTCCAGTATATGAGCTTCAGCTAAGCTTAACAGCCGCTGACATTCAATCACACTCCCTTTAATGGAAGAGAATTTGTGAGTTAGCAAACATGGCCCCTGTCTTGTCCTGGAAAACACACACTGCAGCAGCTTCAGCTTTGGCTTGTTTTAGCCTCCATCTGCTTTAAATTGTGAACAGTTGAGACGGGGCTATGATCAGGAGGAGGAGGAGGAGGAGGAGGTCTGGGTCTCATCTGGATCTAATAGGTGATGAGAGGAAACTGAGCCATTCAGAAAAGTACCTTGGGGGCCTTGTGCCAGCAGTGGTCAGTGCAGGTGAGCAAAGGGTAAACAGGAGGTCACTTTTACAATGCTGACATAGGCCTGATATGTTACTCTATGAGCCAAGAAGAGGGAAGTCACAAATTGCCAGGAATCAAGTGTATTGTCAGCTTACATAACTGGAGTGTTGTGCAGTTTTGCCCTGCACTCATCTCATTTACAAAGAGCTTACTGCAGGAAATCCAATACCACTGCTCCAACAGAATGAATACATCTAGAAATTAATTTGCTGTTAGGTTTGTATGCTCTAATAGATTCACTGTTTAATAGCCAGATAGAATAAATACCCCTTCAATGCAGCAATAAGTTATCTACAGCTCTATGCCAACCAATTTTATTTTTAATGGTCATTGCATTTGAAGTGATCAAATAAGCACAGAGGAAACGGGGGCAGTTGCCACTGCACAGCCTCATCAGTGGGGTATACTGTTCATCAGCTGAAACGTTTAACCCCTATTAGTCAGCATTATCCTGCTGCCTCAGCTGAGTCCATGGAGCAATGGTCCATAGAGACCGTTCAGCCCAGAGTCAGACTCAAGCTGGCATGGTGTGAGGACAGTACTGTAAGACAATAGTGATAAACAGACATTTTATGCACTGTCAGCTTAATGAATGAATATTTCAAAGTTCATGGATGGTAGGAAGAATCTGAATAACGCAACTTGCTGCCAGCTATATTGCCTACTGACAGGCTAAAAGGAGTCTCACCACCCAGTGTAGTGCAGCTTCACTTAAATGTGCATGGAAATGTAATGACTGACAGTGAGTTGTGTGAATATCTCATAGATTCAGAAGAGTAGGGACAAAGCTGAGGTGACTGGGAGCTGTCCTGCTGCTGCTGCTACTGCTGCTCAGACAAACAAGGAGAACATTCCTGCGAGGTCAAAGGGTGATCATTCCACTTCCTGCCGCTCATGGTGACAGAACTGTTGGAGCATGAAGGGGAAAGGGAATCAGGAGTGTGAAATGGAGAGACGATGGTATGATATTTGTTGCAGCGGTAACCATGCCCCTGTCTGTCTCTCCTCTCTGCCCATCTTGCCCCATGTGTTTCCTTTCCTCCTGCTTGAAAAAAAAAAAACAGAAACTAGGGTGAGATTTTGTTTATTTATTTACATCCCTTTTGCCATCTGCAGCCTCCTGGTCTCCAGGCAGCAAACAACTACACATTGGAACTCAGTGACAAAGTTACTATTGTTACTATTGTGTATCTTTTACTCAGAATATTAAAATAATGAGCA
This sequence comes from Brachirus orientalis, assembly GCA_016785285.1. Lineage (NCBI taxonomy): Eukaryota > Metazoa > Chordata > Actinopteri > Pleuronectiformes > Soleidae > Brachirus > Brachirus orientalis. The sequence continues at coordinate 2,132,896 of JAFBJR010000100.1, forward strand.
CAGTCTCCAGTTGTAAAAGGTAAGGTTCACTAAAATCTTTCAAGGCCAACAGTTATGCTGCCGGTTGAAAATTATTCCAGAATTTGCACTGCTGCCAAAAAATGAACTCACCCAGGTCTTGCATTCCCACCAATGAAAGCCCACATGCATTTGACCAGGAGTGAATGCCAATTAAACCCAGGATTAAACCATTTTTGACCATTTAAATTGGGGTAAAACACTACTTTTTGTCAGCTTTATCACTATATTAGATGCTGGATCCGATTCCATGTCTGGTCCTGTGAGACCTCCTCCCTGGTTTCTGTTTCTCACAGGGCCTCTCACTACCATCCAAGCCCAAGTGAGTTGCTGCGGATGGAGGTGATTTACCGGTGGCCTCAGTGTTTGTTTTACCTTTCCCTGCTGTTGGTCCTGTTAAGCCCCCTGCTTAGCTACTTAGCTGGTCTTTCTGTGTGCATATGTGTGAATCTGCTATATGTTCCACTAACCTTCCATATATGTGCAAATAACTGGGCATATGTGACTTATAGTATTTCCAGTAAACCTGAGCAATGGTGTCTCCAAAGTGCTTGAAGTTGTTGGTTTTATTATTTATTAATAACAGAGGATCAATGGTCCGTGACAAATTTTATTTAGCCGACTAAGCTGGTTCACACACTCCAACAGCAGAGCTATGACTGCATATGTATATCTGCCATAGAGGCCAATTAGAAGTGCTAATGTCATAATTTGATGTATTCTGTCCTAAAGATTTCCAAGTTTCCTGAGCAGGTGGCAAGGGCTTGGCCTCCATCAGGGTCAACATACACACATTCACATTCACACACAAAACCGTGAACACACACATACAGTCATAGGTATGTAAGCTCTCTTATCTATTTAACACAAACATAAACAAAGCTGGTGCTGCCTCTAGTCTTTATCTAATTGTCCACATCGCCAGAGGGGAGGGGCTGAGAGGTCAGGCTGCTCTCTCTGGTCGCCTATTACTCACTCAGTTAAGCCCAGCACCACGTGGCGTTTCCAGCGAAGAGTGTGGATACACTTGTCACTGAGACAGCTTAATTAGAAGCAACCGTCCAGTACCTGACACCAACGGAGAGGCAGAGCCCAGACCCACCTGTTCCCTGTGGCCGAGAATGAACAGTTCCTACAAGGATCATTGGTCTCTCGGGGTGCTTTCCCACCAGAGCTGTTTGGTCCGCTTTAAATGGACCAGAGTTTGTTTCCTCGGATAGTCTGCTTCGTTTGGGCAGGTATGAAAGCTCATCTGAATTCTGGTGCGGATCAAACCAGCCAGCTCTGGTCCGGCAAGTGAACCTTGGTGCAGTTGGCTTACAGTGGGAAAGGGGAACAGACTATGCAGCAAACCAAAGAGAGGAAATGAACCAAAGAGAGGCAGTGATTGAAATGATTTATGGACATATATAGATCTGAAAACTTTTAAATCCTCGCTCAGCTTCTGTGTAACCACAGCAGTACATCGTAGTCTCTCGCCCTCCGACGTCTTTTTAGGTACTTCTGCATTTTTCTCATGTACGGAGCAACATGCTGGATAGCTCGCTGCCTTGACCACTGCTCATACTGGGCAGCTTCTTGTGGTCATTCCAGGCAGGCTGTTGTAACTGCATGACGTTTGTCCAGGCAGTTTGGTCCACTTACAAAAGTGCAGTGTGAAAGTGAACCAAACCAAATGAAGGTGTGAATTTTTTCGATCAATTAGATTTTGATGCATATAGTTATTATATTGGAATAGATACAATGAATGACTTTTATACATTTGAGTTTCATTTTTACATCTCAGACATCTAATAAGCTACGTAGAAGCAGTAAAAGAGATGTGGTACATGCACCCTTGCATGTCTTGGATGCACTACAGTGAGTTTAATCCAAGCTTGAGACTGCGAAAGAACAAAAAATGCGAGACTCCTCCACTCACCCATCCTTTTCCCAACAAGTCATGGAACTATAGTGGCCTGAAGCATAGCAGGTGGGATGAAAACACACATTTTCCCATTCTCTCTGATGTTTACTCATTCTTCTTTGCTGGTTTATACACTGGGTTTATGGGTGCAAAGCCATTCACCATTGTTTGTGTGATAAGCTCCCACTTTAAAATGCAAAATGCACATCCACTCAGGCTGCTATGTAACCATGGCAACACAACATGGCGGGCCTCTGTAAAAGAAGACCCTTTCCTAAAGTACACATAAAAGGCTTATTCTAAGGCTATAAAAACCTATTAACTATTTTTTTATTATTTGAAAGTGATTATACAGTTATACAAATATGCTAGCTGAAAGTGTATACAATTTCTGCCAAAAAACGTCCCAAATGTTCCACACTGGACCAGAATGACCAATAGATTGATAACTGACATACAGTAACTGAGGTTCTATCCTCCTCATTACTTATTACAGCTGATGCTCAGCAGCATCTCCTTTGCCACAAATGGTAAAACTAGCTGCTGCCATAGAGCCGTACCCAGAAGACAGCCAGTTACTGATGCTTGAGTCATTTCTAAAGGAGCACAAAATTATGCCAAACATGAAAAACTCCCTCCCTGCTCAGTGGAGTATTCATGATACCGAGGCGCTGATGCAGTTGAGGAAAAGTTGTGTCTGTTTTTTGGGTCGGCTGGATGTGACACAGGAAGTGGGAGCTGAGTCTGGCACTGAGTCAGCTTTGTGTAAACATTGCGACATGCGCTTACATACCAGCAGTGAAACATATATTTCAGTGTTGAAAGGAATGCAAACATGAAAACACACTTAGTATGAAGCACATGATGTGATGTATTTGTGTGTGAACATTGAAATTAGTGGGAGACATTCTCTTCTCTCTCTCTCTCTCTTCCTCCCTTTCCTTTCTTGCCTGACAACTCCACAGATGCTGCTTTGTGTGATGTGATGTGACATTTATTCAAGTCCAGCCTTCAGGACTGGTTGATGAAAGGAGCAATGGCATGGAAAGAAGCAAACATCAGTCTTTTCTGTTATATTCAGAAAGATGAGGAAGCAGAAGGGATGATGAAGAAGCAGTGGTGTTGGATATGGATTTGGCACCAGGAGGAGGCCTACATTTAGTGAGACTGAAGAGTGTCGAGGAAGGAAAGAAAAACATCATCTAATTCCTGAATATTAGAAGCTCGAGGCCTGATCTGGACCTGTGTGTCAGTCCCCTCCTGTTATTGATGAGCCTGTCTAGGCCTCGTGCTGGTTTCTGGGGAGAAGCTGCATGGGTAGAAGGGGTCGAGGGGAAAAAATAATGGATAGAGAAGGAAAGAGGGAGGGGTTGGGTGAGAGGACAAGGGTTCAGCTTGAAGGTTTGCTAAGCGGTTTCCCCTGAAAGCCATGAATGGGAGACAGAAAACAGGAAGAAATGGGAGAGAGAAGTGGAAGCCAGACAGAAAACCAGACTAAAAGATGGAGGAAAAGGAAGAGAACGACCAAGATAAAAATGACAAAATAATAATGGAGTTGAGAGATTTGAAAATAACAGTGATAAAAACTGAGGCAGAAACTACTGGTCATATTCTTTAATGTGGCTCAGCCAGTTTTAATTCTGTGGACATCTCAACCATGTAATATGTTATGTTTTTTATTTTTTCCGTGGGCTACATGCCATTTATTTTCATGTGCAAACTAATTCTTGAACCCACACTCATCCCTGCAAGTTGAATTCAAATAATGTGGACTTTACATCCCTCTCATTTTCTGCTGTCTGGAGTTATATTCAAGCCAAGATGGCGAGTGTGACTCCACAGACACTCACCACACAAACGTGAGTCATCCCTTCACCCACTTGCCCTAGTTGACCAGCAATCCGCCTGTCAGATTCAAACATAACCGTAATTATTTCTCCTCAGCGCAATCCAATTCTGTGTCATGGACCTGGGAAATGTGTGACCTATTTTATTTGTGTGTGTGTGTGTTTTTTTTTTTTGTTTTGACCCCCACAAACACACATCCCCCAGCTTCTCTCTCACTTCTTTAGCTTGATATTTAGGTCACAAGAGTGCAGCGTTTTCCAGGCAGAGGGTGAGAGCTTACTGTCCACATGCTCCCCAGCCCCATTTAATTGAAAATATACAAATGGATTAGCTTGGAGAGGAGAGGGTTCAATGCCAGCGGGTGTTCTGGGTTTTGGAGTGGCGAGAGGATGGGGGAGTTTTTGGGTGGCTGAGGGGGTGGACGGACAGATCCAGGGATTTAGGTTCTTGATCAGCTAAAACTTAAATTTAGGTGGTTAATTGTTGAGATAATCCAAGTGAACAAGTTGCTTGAGTTACAAAACGCTGCTTTTCCACTCACCTTTGATGCATGCTGCATAACAAGAGCTTACTAACTTTATTCTCAGATAAATGATGATGGACTGTTAGAAGTTGAAACTTTCAGTTGAAGTTCAAAAGTGACTGAGCAAATGTGCCAGTGTTGGACCACAGGAATGCGACTAAATGGTGACACTCAGAACGTTCCTCCAAGGTATTTTTTTTTCTTCCAAATGTTTTAATCTGTAACTGGAACAGCTATACTGTGCAGCCCTTCTCTTCAGCTGCAGTTACTATGTGGATTCACCTCATTCTGCTGAGACGTGCTGATCACATTTATGTCACATCAGAGTAGCATAATTAATGGCGGCTATTACTGGGTAGCGTTCAACTCGGTGCAACTCCATCTATGTCTTCACCTCCACGTGATGCAAAGTGGATGAACACTAAAACAAAAGGAGGCCTCATCTTTACTATCATGTTCAATGGAAAATAAATATTGTGATATTATTCAACATCATTAACCTGCAGTAATGTTATTAAATGTCATTTAGGTAATACTAAATAAACAATTCCTTTTTTAAAAAAAAAGTAAAACACTGTCAAGGAACATTGAATGTATTGATTCATAAACACTACTGAAATTTAAGTTTGCCATACTCAATGTCACTGTTTTTTCCTAGCTCTCCCAATAATTTCCCTGTAGATTAAGTCAGATACAGATACAGAGCTGGTTTACTCCGTTTGAGCCATCCCTCTCTCACCTCATACTCCAGCAGCAAATGTCTCATACTCACAGACACACTCACAAGGTCAGCCCCTGCTAATGTGTTGCTCAGTGCATCACAGTAGACTCGGACATGGTTGTAAAAGCACTGACAACATGACCTTCTCCTTGACTGATGACGGTCAAAGGGGCCGTTACTATGAGCTGTTGGCTCAGCTATGTGCAGGCATTACGCTGTGATTATACATACGTAGATCCAGATATGTTTTTTGGATTTCCTGAGACTGATGGGTTCATGCTCCAAAAATTCAAAGTCATATAGTCTGACTTGGATGGTAAAATATGTCAATAGCAAAATAGAAAGACAAAGCACTGAAGACAGTGGAGGAGACAGAGGAAGAGGAGCTTTGTAGAGATGAGAGTGCAGAAGATGAGAAGAGACAGGGAGTAGCGGAATACAAATGAGAGGAACGGGGGTGGTGAGGGAGAAGGAGAGATGAAGAGAATGAGATGAGAGGAAGTGAAGAGCAGAGAGGGGGAAAAAGTGGAGGAAAGGAAGCAATTGCTGGGAAGACAAAGAGGAGAATAAAGAGTGAACGTGAGATTTAGAAAGAGAGAGTCAGCGAAGCAGCCATCTCAGAGACTTGCCAGTGCATCCGTGACCTAGATTCTCGGCTTCTCCCTAGATCCCTCTCCCTCATGAATGTATGATTACACCTCCAACAATAGCAGTATTTACACCAAGCGCTTTTTAAATTACAACTCAGCTGCAGCAGAGCAGAGGGAGGAAAAGAGAGAGAAAAAAAATCTAATCCATTCAAGGTGGAGAGGGGAAATATGATGTCTGTCTCACCTCAGTGAGAGAGAGTCTTGGGAGTCTCTTAAGACTAGACAGTGCTGATTGGTGCACAAATGTATGCACCCCCCCCCCCCACACACACACACACACACACACACGCACACACACACACATGCATTCAGAGAATGTTGCATTGACTTACATTAATTTCCTGGAGACTTAATCTAACCTTAACCATAATTACTAGTGCCTTGATCCTGACCCTAATCTTAACCTAACCCTAACCTCAGCCTAACTTTAAAACATGTCTTCACCTTAAATGTAGTAAGTTACGTTATGGGGATTTCATTTTATCCACATAAAAGAGACCATAATGTGACTGTGTAAACAGATTTAGGTCCCCACAACATGAGGAATAATAAGTACACACACACACACACATCTGTGTATCTGTGTGTCTAAACTTGAATTCTTGACTCCAATATCTCCATCTTCATTGTCAAGGTCTACCAGCCTCCAAAACCATGGTGAGCCACATCACAGTGCATCAGCCATAGCCACTGATAAACCTCTGTCATTGTTGCTATGGTAACCATTCTGGGGAGTTAAGCCTGCTGCTATGACTGCCATGAGAGAGACAGAGGAGAGCCGTACACACCACCAGACGACAAAATGGTGGCAAGATTAAACAGATGATTCTGGGCTAAGCCACATTTATCAGGCCAGACAACAAAGGATGCTGGGAATGCAAACACACATGTCATCTCTCTCTCTCTCTTTCTGTCTCTCTCTCTCACACACTCTCTTTCATTCTTTCTTTTCCTTATATATGCATAGGTGGCACACAGGCATACAGTTGACAGTTAAATATGAACACCAAAGACACACACATCGAAGAGACACACACCAAGCAACAACAACAGCAGTTTCTTCCATTCCACTAACCAGAGAGAGCTGGTTCAGTCTGTAATCTCCAAAAATCCCAGATTTTGGAAGCAGAGTGACATCCAGCTCCAAGTAGAACTAACCAGACGGCAGCATAGTCCATCGTCACAACCCTGTATTTAAAAATCACCTGTTCACGATGAAAAGAAACAGCAGACAACACTCACCATAATCCTGACAGCTTCAGACAGAAAGACCATGCTTGAAAATACATATTTATGAGTTGAACATTTGGAGACACATCTGTGGGTGTGTGGGCTGTTTACTTCAATGCCATTGTACCATTAATAATTTAATCATCATGCCCATTTCATATGTTAAAGCAATGAGTTCAGTAGGTTGTTTAATAAAAAATATCTCCCTTTATAGAGCTAATGTCTGTACTCCATCTCTTGTTGAATGTTTTCTCTCCATCATGGACCAGTGGTCATCATCTTCCCCCCGCCTCCTTTGGTAGAGGCCTCGTCCCCTCGTCACCAGAGTCTGGCTCGCTTCATAGACCAAATCATTCTGTCTACCCCCTGCACTACAGTTGCCACGGAAACCTTGTGCGTGTATCTGTGTGTGTGGTGTGTGTGTGTGTGTGTGTGTGTGGTACTGCAGGGGGATTGGTTGCCAGGGGCTCGATGCTTTCCAATCAAACCTGTTACTGGGGTCCCCCCCCCCCCACCTCCACCTCCATGAACACAAGGAGAAAAAAGCGAGAGTGGAGGAGAGAGGGTGCCTCCTGTTGGGCCAGGCTGTGTTTTCATGTTATGGCTACATTTGGCCAGCCTGCTACACCGTAACAGAGGAGACTGACTCATATCGCATTACTTGTGTTTGTACAGAATAACAACAAGCTCATAGGGAATCTTTTTTGATTTCTGGTTTGAGAGAAATTGTCAATGGAAGATTTGGTCTTTTGTTCAACGCAGCATGCAGTATTGATCCAGTTTGGATGCCGGGTGAATATGATGTGCATATCAACACAAGACAGATACAGCATTGTATCAGTCTTGTGCACCAGTTTACATCAGTGTAAGAGTTACATGTCAACCATCAAGATGTCAACCATCAAGTAGAAGAGAAATCCTCACAGGTCACATAATTAGGTACACACGAGGACACCTAATATGGTGGCATTCAGAGATTTAAATCCATTCTGGCCATTGTCCTATGACCTCTATATTATTATATTCCCTCTTTTTCAGACCATTTCCTGTAAACCCTAGAGATGGTTGTGTGATTAGATCAGCAGGTCTAGCTCAACTGTCAACCTGTCGCATAAAAAAAAAAATCACTTAAATTACCTCTCCGCCCCATTCTGGTGCTCGGTTTAAACTTCTGCAGGTCGTCTTCATCAGGTCTACATGTCTAAATGCATTGAGTTGCTGCCATGTGATTGGCAGATCAGATAGTTGCATTGACATGCAGTTGAACATGTGTACCTAATAAAGTGGGTGCAACTCAGATGTGTATGCCTGCGTCCCACTTCTTTCTCTGGGATGGCGATGAACTCATAGCCGGGTTGTGCTGCAGTGCCCTGGGATGTAGCCAGATCCTGTTCTCCAACTGTGCCTGTGTATCAGCTGTCTGAGATACAGAGTGAGAAGGAGGGTGGTGGTCAGTTGGATGTCATGCTTCATGAGCCATGGGCAGAGGAACCAGAGCGAGGCGCTGTGAGCTGTTCAGGTTGTATTGTCTTGATTGTGTAATGAGGCAGCAGGTGGAACACTGGGAGTCTGGAGGTAAAGCTAATACACCTCACTCTAATACAGCAGTAATGTCCTCCATAACTGAATATATTCAAACATTATTATTAAGCGAACAATTCCTTTTAATAATCATACTTAGGTTAATCATACTGATCTTGACTTTTAAATTCTCTATCCGTAAAATCGTTCTAGTATGGTGGCTTGATCCACACCACCCTTTTACCCTCTCAGGTTGAAATTAAGGATAAATTGCAGTTTATTTCAGGACATGTAGGTTTTTTGTTTTTTTTTTGTTTTTTTTAAACACAGCCAGTAGACATTTGAGTGTGGTATCAATTATTATCATGTGCTGTTTGATTCTCTTTATGGGTGCTTCACTTAAATCTTGTGTGACGATGTGGAGCTTGTGATGTGCTCGCCTTAGGCCAAGTGTCTGGAATCCCCTGTTGGAGAAACTGTATATTGTTGTCTGATTAACTTTAAGACTATGAGAGTAATTGAGTGGCTCTGCAGTAACTTTGTCCCTGTGGGCCCATTTCAAAAAGATTCTCTGTCTGACTCTATTGATGTCTTTGTCTTTTCCCTTTGTGTCCATGCCTCTTTCTTTTTTATCAGATTCACTGCTGTGCAAGCTGAGATCTGCAGCCACCAATCACTGCTTCTCTGTTTCTGTCTTTGTCTTTCTTCCTCTTTTATTCTCTCCTTGTCTCTCAAGTGCTGTCTCTCCGAGGCCTGCTGCCTTCAGATACCACATCTTCTCTTAATCTACTCCTGAATTACAGCAAAGCTAGCATCCCAGAGGAGCACTTTAGATTGGTTACAAAGGAAAATAGGGTGAAGAGTGAGAAAGCGCATGAATGAGGTTCAGATTGAGGGAGGGAGATGTCATGTGCAACAAAAGATGTGTTAATGAAATAATTGATGTTTTACACTAGAACAAAAGTAGACATGACTGATACTGATGGAAAATGCATCAGATTTGTTATACTGCATTTATGACTCTCTCTCTCTCTCTCTCTCTCTCTCTGTATATATACACACATATATATATATATGCATCAGATTTGCTTTATATACTGTATATATATATATATAAAGCAAATCTGATGCATATATATATATATGTGTGTATATATACAGAGAGAGAGAGAGAGAGAGAGAGAGAGTCATAAATGCAGTGACTCGCAGATCATATTTCAACTTTCCATTTATAGGCAGACCTGACAGTGCCTTTAAAGTCACTATTATCAACCAGACTGATGCATGAAATAAGATACAAGTGGCACACTCTGTTTTCTATGCTCACACCTCATCTCGGAGAGGAATGATGCAGGAGATAATTGCCTTGTTTCTCAGCACCTCGGTGCCTCTTGGCTCTGTCATCGTCAGACACTCGGCATCATCTCTCACTTTCCTGACATTAAGGGATATAACGTTTCCAGGAGCAACCACATGAGGATGGTGGATGGGTTCTTGATGTAGTGACGCACTGTTTCTGTATGTCTCTGTGGTGCTTCCATTCAGTATCCCAGAATGAAGCATGTCAATATTTATAATACTCACTGCAGCATTAGGACTTTTCAGTGGGTAGATATACTACATGCTACTGTAGTCTTACTACATACTGTATTAAAATAAAAAGTAAGTGATATGAATGCAATTTAATAAAGCCCTGCTGAGCTTTCTACTGTGATCGAATAAGGCACCCAGTGTAGCAGCAGAGACATCCACATGTCACCACAATTTACCTTCAGCCCTGGGGTCAGGTGTCAAATATCCATACGTGTGAGTCGTAATGTGTTAAACAGAGGCAGGACTAAGAGAAGTGGTCGTATTGATGACTCCAGTCCACTCAGACTGTATGCACTAACCTCACATGCCCCCTTTAGCACAACATTTTCCTGTCCCGGTGGTACCATGCTCTTGGTTTGGTCAAAAGAGACACAAAGAAAACAAAACAGTAACCTTAGAAACTTGCTTGTGGTTATATGAGGAAGTCCGCTGGTACTCACACATTACAACGCAGCACTAAACCAAAGGAAACAGTTATCGTCACCCTAATTTCCTAAATTCTGTCAAAAGTGCCACAAACAGTCATTTTGGTTAAGACAATATGTTTCTTACATGTTTGTTGAGTAGCAATGTAATCTTTAAGGGACAATGTTGCAAGAGGATGCTTCTCGGGCTAATACAGTAGTTCTGTGTTATCCACAGTGTTGCAGTAGTCATCGTGTTTTCTGCTCTGTGTCACCTCTGACATGAAGCTGTGTCTTCCAGTGTCCTACAGAAGCCAGCTGTGCCATATGGCCCTACGCTCTGTGCCAGGGAGTCAAGGAAGACTAAATTAATTCTACGCACTTAGGGATTAAGTCACCAGCCTCTGTCACACTAAAGCCAGTGAAAAATGTGTCACTGTCTGAGACACTACTAGACACAGACAGCTGTCTCTGTGCTATCTACACAAATACCGTACTGTATAAATATGTTGAAAAGATTAAATATGCCCATGATGTTTTGACTTTCTTTTCTCAACTGAAGGACATATTGCCAATTTTAGGGATTTTAAAGAGCCCCACTGACAACTACTAATAATGTTATAGTTTTGGATGTGTCAAACTGATGGATGATCACGCGTGTCTTTGATGTTGTTAAAAGAAAGTAGCCCCATGCATTAACATGCACAACAAATGGAGACTCCATGTCTGACAGTTTTTAGTTACATATCCTGGAGGAAATATGACTAAGTTCTGTTAGTGTACCCACAAGGTTACATGACCCACAGCACATCACCTGAACAACTTTATCCTCAGGCACGATACGCAATAGGAGCAGAAGTGTCTGTCAAAGAATGGAGGAGAAGATAGAACCAATCAACTGTCTGACTGCGGACTCATAAATCATCCGTCTGACAACTTAAAAGCTTGCTTGATCAGTGATGATGTCACAAGCTCCTGTCTGTCTGATGCCAGTCTTTTCAATGTGAATAACAACATATTCTGTTCATGTGTGTCATGGGAAATACATACCAATGACACAAAGGTACAGTCAGAAACATCCCATGATGTCATTTTATTGCCATTATATAAGTATATCAAACTGATATATTATTATATTCTGTTACAGATAGTTATGACAACTGAGTGCAGGACTGCCAGGCACAGTGTGAAATATAAGAAAACGGCGTGATTATTGTTTCTATACAATCTCCTGACACCTTAAATTAAACTCCTTTTGAAGAATTTTACACTGTCAACATTCTTGTCTGGCCACAGGGTTGGAAAGTGCTACACACCAATTCACCTGCTCAACCCCCAGGCCCATGCTTTCTGTCGCATGTTTAAGGGTGTGCAGGTAATAAGTTTGGATGATTTCAAATGGAAATTGTTGTTTAAAACAAAGCAATTAGCCCATCTAAAAATGCTGCTCTTAAATTTGTCTATTTTAGATTGTCATATATTCTACACCAATTTGAAAAAAGTAATACATACTTGTCAGTCGATCATGAAATCATATAATATGGATGTACATTCCTGAGGATAGGGAACTGTCAAAGCACAATATACTCTCAATGAAAGATCTCATTTATAAAGCTTCCGTACAGAGCCAGGTTCTTGTACGTCAGCTGAGAAGATGCATTTTCCATTCATGAATATCATACATTGTGCTTGCATTGAAATGTTTTTATTTTTTTTTCCAATGTGAAGGATGTTCACAATGTTGTAACAGTGTTGAGATAAAGCACTATTTAAATTAGATGAATTAATATTGTTATTATTCATGTCATCACTGTGTAGAACAGTCAGTCATTCATGATCAGTGTAATTGCCACAACTGAAGCTGTTCAGATTAATCGAATGGGGAAGATATAAAAAGAAATGGAATCACAATGTGTAATGATGCAAAAAGGCGTATTTGCCACTGCTAGAGGATGTGGCAAATTGAAGGCTTTGGAGGGAAAGAATTTTCAGAGACCAGATCTGATGGCCAGTGATGATGAATGGCTTGTGAGCCGGTCGGTTTCCATGCTCTGTCCTGTTGCATCTATGTGCCATACTGGCCCCAAGTATGGCTATTACTTTACGTACAAGCCTACTTACAATGTCTAACCCATTCATTAGAGGATACCCACAGTGTGCACAGGAAAAAGCCAGGTGGCGCTGTTGTTGAGTGCACCATTGGCCTTCTGAGGCAACTGCATTCACAGCATTTACCATGTTCTGCTGCTCTGACATCATTATGACATTAGTGATGTCATACTGTCTTTCCAATCTCTCCAGATGAATTCAAGTAATTTTCCTTTTCGTTTTCTGACCCTATAGGCAACACAAAAAGCTGCGTCAAAGTAAGAATTGATTGTGTTTTATAAAGGGAAACCGGTATGGGATGTGTGTGTGCATGGTTTTATAAATCAGAATATTTATGTGCTTAAGCAATTTCTGTGTTGCATGTGTACGCCACCATTTCAGGTGAATCCTGCGCACAGTTTTATAAATGAGGCCCCTGATGCTTGCGTTAAACTACTCCAGTTTTTTTACTATCTTGTCATGTCCAAAAGTCTTCAGATTTGGAACATTTGCGTTGCAGTAGGCGCCAGCACCTTGCATTCACCACACAGCTGTATGGGCCTTTAAAACATTACATAGCTCATGTGAGTTTAGACATTGATTTAGACACTGATATGCAACTCGCATCTTACGTCACAGCCATATCACAGAGGGATTTCTACAGAAAGTGCAGATGGTACAGTATTTCTTTTCTTTTGGCAGGCAGAGAGGGAAAGAAAAATACAAACAAAACAACAGAGAGCCCCCTGAAGCATGCCTACCAACCAATCAGCATAATCCTACCCAGTGGACAACTATAACCAAGTGCTATTGGTTTTTCATTGCATAGTGTAATTACTTCCTTCTCCCTAAAGACAACTGTGGCCAAGACAGCTGTGGATGGGAGGAGGAAAAAACAGGATAGATAGATAGATAGATAGATAGATAGATAGATAGATAGATAGATAGATAGATAGATAGATAGATAGATAGATAGAAACATTATATTGCTAACATTCCACCTCCAGCAGAACAGTTGGTGAGGAGTCCATGTTTAGAGAGCAGGGACTGTGGGGTTGGAGAGAGGGATTGAAGGTGGGGTTCATCTGAGGGAGTTTTCATGTGCACACAGGGGAAGACTCATTATTTGCAGACGATAAAGCCAAGCCAACTTCTGCACTCTCCATGGACCATCCCTCCCGTTCATGTCCACTGCATACATCTGTCTACAATCCAAGAAATGTACAGGGTGTGGTGGGCCTGTTGAGAGCACAGTTACACTTTACAGTTCCAGACATATTATTACTTTGTTTGTTCCATTCCAGAGTAAAATGTTAAGTAAACTAAGTTTGCGTAATGCGATGAATGTACAGGGATGCATTCATATGTGAAAAGTAAGCAGTCAGTCTAGGGGGCTTCAGTGCTTTTATTATGACTGGAGGACATGTTACTCACTCTCACAAACTAAAGTCCGGGTCAGACCTGGTATTATGAGAGATCCAGTGATAAGTGGGTAACACCAGATACACAAATACACATTGATGTTAGGTTTGTTTGTGAGGACAATATTACATTTGAAAATGATGTCTAGTGAGTCTGATTGTACAGATTAGTCACTTGTTAATGTGTCTGTGTGTGCACAAGTGACAAGCAGAGAAATAGACTTGGGAGAAGCTAAATGACCCAAAGGTAAGTGACCCAAATATTTATTTCTTCATCTTTAGGAATTTTAAATAAAGTGACAGAGATTTTCTGAGAATTTTTGCATCGAGGTATGATGAGACAAAATCTAGCAAAGAAACCAAAGTCACTAGCAGGTGCAGTTACTCATGGTAAACAGGTAAACCACTGATAAAGCGCACTAAGGGTTTTTATATGATTACAGCATTTCAGGAGGAGTTATGTTCTTTGAGTCATATTTTAGACACACCTAAAAAAACATCTGAACAGAAGACTGGAGAGAAACTGTTTCTCCATGAATCTTTACTCCACAGTTGTAATTTACATGTTCTCAGCCTCTGTTTTCTAACATAGTGTATGTGTGAAAAGGAGAAACTCTGTATTTAGTTTATATGGTCTTTAAACAACAAAAGTTCTGGCTACAAATAAATCAAAATATGTGCCTTGAAAAGCGTAAAATATCGTGAAACAGCAGTGGGTCAGAAGACGTCAGCTGAAGAGGTGGTCGTTTGTTTATCACGTTACATTCACACATGCAAAAGAATGTGGCCTCATGCATTTCCAAACCACCTCCCAATGTGATTTTTGAGATTTGATCTCACGATGCATTTAGGAGGCCTTACTGCTCTACATTAAATCAGTCAGGATGGGTGTTAATACCAGAGCTGGGGTCTAAGGTCATCATAATTACAGGTACAGGAATGAGGTCATGGACGTTCCTAGTGAAGAATGCCACGTTTACCCAAGGCAGAGATGAGGCAGGCTCAGGGCATTGGAGGTTCATAGGTTCAACATGAAACCTGCAGACAGCTGGCTGATGAAACTGTAGCTGATGTGACTGGAAGCCTGGACTCAACCACTGTGAAAAGTTCAGTTCTGCTGGGGCAAATCCAGATAGTAGAGATAAGCCACATCACATAAAACACACAGAAGACAGCTCTTTTTATTCAAAAGGTAGGACTGACGATAAGCACTCTCTTTTCATCATCCATTTCTGCAAACTCTGAGAGGTGCAAATGATGGAGAGACAATGGATGAAGAGGAGGGATATGAGGAGATAATAGAAAAAGAAAATGCATATACATTTCCCAGGTCTGTCATCTCAATGGTCATGGATGAGCGCATTCCAGGTGGTGAGCAGTGCAAGTGAAAACAGGGGAAGACAGAAATTAAAGGAGCTTTGTAATGTATAACACGTGCAAGAAGAAGATTCAGGCAGAAGGGTACTTTACGGGGACATCATTTCATCCTTTTTGGTGTGAGTGTGAAAAAAATGCAGCTTTTTCCAACATCTCACATTTGATCCTATGGCCTCCATTGGCTCACATCCCAAAACACTTTTTCTCCTCGTGTAAACACTTCCATATGTTTGTTAAGTATGTTAAGGAGTGGACCTTATAAGCAACCACAACTCTCTAAAGTGTAGACATCCAACAAAACATCTGTGATGATTCATAATCCAAGTCTTCATTATGCATGCAGTACTGTGCAGATGGGGACGGATCATTTGTAAATTAGGAGAAAGAGAAAAAGAGGGGCACACTAAAGGGGAGAATGTTGGAATGAAATGTGTCTTGTCGACAAAAGTGGAAAAATCTGAGGTTTTGGCCAGGGACCAGAGTTCAGGGTGGGGACGTTTATTGTGATATTCTGCTTTTGGCGCTCCAGCTCTCTTTCCTCACTCTGGAGTGTTGAGTGGTCAGAAAGTTCAGGCCCTGGAGGTCAAAAGGCTACGAGGCAACAAGGGTTTTACTAAGGATGACTTTAATTCTTTAGACTGAGAGTGTTTTAGAGTTTACAGTGTGACGAATTGAATGTGATGTGACAGTGGGCAGTTGGTGTACTGCGCTGCATATTTAGTCTCATGGACTGAGACAGTTGGGTGTGCACACCAAGATGTAGGCTGTGGTTTGATCTGAAGGCACTTCGTGACTGAAGTGGCAGGTGTGGGCGGTGACCCACTCATGACAAATCATCATCAATATGAGCACATCAAAGCCCTGTTCAGATACATAACATGCACCCACTCATATGTTCATGAGTTGGTGTCAACAGGGATACAGCCCAAAAAACATCCAATCTGTGACACCAAAAACTGAGGCTACATCCATATGTTTTCATGTAAAAGTGATGTTTTCAGGTTAAAACGATTACATGACCATTCAGGTACACTGGGCCTGTATATGCCAGTGTAAGCTTTTTTATTTATTTTTGAAATTGCCTTCACATCCCACGAGCCACTGATCAATAAAGTTATCCGAAAAAGCAAGAAAAAAAGACGTCTGTTCCCTGCACAAAACACTAACCATCATTTCATTTGGACCATGTGGAATAATGAGCTGGCATGCCAGTTGGTCACACAACAAGTTGCTTACTTGTGCACACCCTGTCTGTGCTCGCATAGTACATGACCAGTGTCCACAACTAGCCGGAGAGGCACATATTGCTGAAGCAGGGATAATGTCCAACAAAGGCAAGAGAGAGAAAAAGAAAGTGAAGAAAAAGAAAGTCATCTGCAGACAACAACAATGTTTTAGGGCCGAGCTTTGACAAGGCGATTGACTGGAGGGAGTGGGATGAGTAGATGAATTTCAGTTAAAGTGTATTTTGCAGGTAATAGCTATTCCTAGGCTTACAGACCCTAGCTTAAATGTGATTAGTGAAAAAAAAAATTAGTGAAGTAATACTTTAGTCATGCACATTTTTGTTATTTGCTGATCAAAGGCTGGAAAGATTAGGAGAAGAGACATTGGTGTTTTCTTAGTCTTTCTTTTTAGGCAGATATGAAACCACAAGGATGCACAGAATGCAAACTGTTTTTAGTAGGATTTAGTAATATCGAGTACAGTAGCCTACATACAATCTAAATGTACTAAACCAGCATATAGTGTATGCCTTGCGTGATCTGGTGCCCCTGTGACGCTCTGGTCATTCTGCCACTGCATCCCAATTTTTTCCATTGTACACTGAATCTGTCTGACAAGAAATGTTGAAAAAACACAGAAAGCTGGGGATATTTTATCTATGTGGTCCTTTTTTAAGTCAGCATTATTAAAGGATGTGTCACTGGAAGCACTTCTTACAATAAGTGGCTTCAGTGTTGAGCCTCATGTTTGACTGGTGTGAATGTGATTGCACTCCATTTATTATACTGGGGCAGGCTGAAGGAGGGCGCCCATGGAGGAAAGAGGTGGAAAATCAGAATGCCAAAATGGTTTTATTTGATAAATGGCTTGGTTTCTGTGTACCTGAGTACCTGTTCCTCTGAAGTCATGTGGACCAGTGTCTGTGTGTGTGATTTGGGGACCTAATTCTTCTCACAAAGTCACATTATGGGGACATGTTTTTCATGGGGACAAAACGAGGTCCTCATAACATAAATCTTTACACTTTATCGTGGTGATGTTGTGTTGAGGTCAGGGTGAGAGCTGGAGTTATAATGGTTCTGGTTTGTTTGTCCCTTAGAGGATGATACTTTTGATTTGATTTTAGAAACTATACTTTTCACTATTAAACACTTGATTTTGTTCAGTTTTATTCAATTCATTGTGATTACATTTGATGCAATTTAATTCTTTGTTTAATGTAGACACTGTAATGTAAAGTGCAGTCTCTGTGACACACTCATGCTCAGGTGGCTCATTATGGTTGTTGGTGCAGATAAAGAAAAATAAAGAAGCTTTAGCTCTTCTTATCCCAATATTGCAATGTATTAACTTTGCAAAGCCACTCTCTCTGACAGTGAGAACAAAATGAATATTGTAATTTCACTAATGGTAGAAGTTAGAGAATAGGCCAAAGTTTTGTCTCGTATTGGCTCAAGTAACCCTTAACTGTGCTAGATGTCATTCTTCTTCTTGTGTTGGGAGTTTGTTCCACGTCTTCTTCTCCATTTTTGCTGTATTTCTGTTGTAGCATTTCACGCCTGGAATCGCTTAAACAATGATGTGTTTATGGGAAAACTTTTTAAGAATGAAAAAGAGACAGTTTGTATGGGGAAAGTTCTGTTTCCGTGTGGATTAGGGTTTTAGCCTCTGTCGGCTGGATACCTGTGAAGAAGGTTTGGTGAGGTTAGGTTGTTAATGCAGGTCATTCAGCCCGTGACCCAGTTTCAGGTTGTTAGTTTCACCTGTGTCAAGGGGTGAATAAGGGTCATTAGCATTATCTGAGAGACACAGTCCCCTAGTGCAAATACCATTTTGTTGAGGGCAGTGGCTCCATTCAGGGCCATGTTACTGGGCACAGTTTGCAGAGACAAAGTAAGGCACTAACGTGTAGTGTTCTGTGCCAGTAGGAAGAAATAAATCCTCTGACTCCTCCAGATCAAGCTGAGTGTCCGTGTGCTCATCTGTCATCAATCAGTAAAAAGTAAGGGTGTACGCTCTAAGTAGATACATCTTTGTCTCTGGGGGAAACAGCCTCCCTTGGGCTTCCCATCCGTTGTCTGGGAGCTAAAGCAGGAAAGATTAACAGCCATGATAGTTGCTATCAGCATGTTTGAAGACACTGTGAGGAAGAAAAGAACAACATAGCAGATTCATCCATAACATTAAAAGACATCGATCGGTTCATAGCACAGTTATGTTGATTGGACATGTCTTCTACTTTTATAACTGAAAACTAAGTTGCATCAGTTTTTGTTACACCACTGGGCTTGTATTAAGATATGTCTTCAATGTTAATAAAAGATAATAAAAGTAGTCATGTGTGTTTTGTAAAGAGGAAAGCCCCTGGCTGCCATCTTCTTCCAAATTATATCTGCCTCCATGAAATCTCATAACTTTCACGAGAACATGGAGACTCCAGCCTTGTGGGTGAATACTAACACCAAAATTTTAGAATGCGCTAGAGCATTCATGTGCACAAGTGGAAAACGGGACACATTTAGTAAACGACTTAAACAAGTAACTAAAAATCGGTAAATATATGTTGAAAATGTGAGCTTAAATTAAAACATCTGGAGTGCGATGATTGGTGTCAAAGGTGCTTGAGCTCATCTAACAGGGTAGTGTGGTTTTACATCTTCCAGAAACAAAGGAAGGTAGAACATTTCCACTGAGCCTAATGAAATCAGACATGCAGTAGGGCTGCGACGGGGGAGGAGGGAGAGAGTGGCAGGGAAATGCAAAAAGAAAGGTCGGATTTCATGTCGTCATCCATCATTTTTACAGTTAGGGTTGCAGACTTTGGGTTTTAGCAGTGTAGAGTGGGAGGTAAAGGGGCGGGAGAGGTGCCAGGGGAGAGAGTGGCTGTGTGTTTTTGTACTTGCTGCAGAGTGAGGACCAAAATTTGTATAATTCCTACAAACTGAGGACATTTTGACAAAGTAAGGACATTTTGGCTGGCCCTCACTTTTTTTCTGGTTTTAGGGTTAGAATTGGGTTAGGGTTAGAGCAAGGGTTAGGGTTAGGCATCTAGTTGTGATGGTTAAGGTTAGGGTAAGGGGCTAGGGAATGCATTATGTCTATGAGGGTCCTCATTCTGATAGAAATGCAAACGTGTATGTGTGTGTGTGTGTGTCACAGTGTGAGCACTGGGGGGAGTGTGCACATTTAAGATAAACTGGTCTGATGAAAGAGGAGCCCTCGGCCTTGCAGTGGTCCTCATCATCCATCTGGTGATGTCACCTGTGTGTGTGTGTGTCAGTGTGTGTGTGCCAGTACGTGTCTATTGTGTGTGTGGAAGCTCAGTCTATTAAGTGACCCTGTAGTAACGCCTGTAGGCAGTGAGGAGGGTGGATATGGGTTTGTCAGGTGGAAGGATGATGCTTCGCAGCTCGCCTCTGCCTCACACCAATTTGTCTATGTACATGCTCTCACATGCACGACAATAGCTTTTTTGTATCGCACAGCACTTTGTCAAAGACTGACCCCACCTGTTCGGTGTTCAGTGGTAACCTGGAGCCTCTCCAAACATGAGGGACAGGAGGAGAGGAAAAGGGGAGAAAAAGAGTGGGCCAGAGAACCAGAGGTATCATTACCTTTCCATTTCACTTGATGAAACCCATTTGGCTGGATTAGTTTCACACTCTCAATAGGACCCTGAGGTGAAGGGAGCCTAGAACAGGATTAGTGAGCCGCAGTGGGCCGCAAACAGCCTGGTGATGAAGAGGAAGAAGAGGCACTGTGTACTGCTTATTTCTGCAGACCAATAGAGACAGGGCTTCATGTCTGGCAGGCAACAGACATGAGTGTGTGTCTGTGTGTGCGTGCTTGTGTTTGTTAACGAGAGAAAGTGTATCCGAACAGAGAGCCTGCCAAGTTGCCAGTCTGAATGAGAATGAAGGATGATGATTGGACTTGCCAAATTGTAGAGGATATTAAATCTAGGAAGCAAAACCACTTGATAATGAGTTTCTCTTGCTCTCTCTTCTCTCTCTCTCTCTCTCTCTCTCTCGCCCTCTCTTTGTGTTTGTGTGTGTGTTCACACCTGTGGTCTCTGTCATATTTGCTCCTAATTATCTGCAGCATAAATCAACAGTGGGTGCATTGCCATGGCAACCAGTGGTAGGCTGGGTGATGATGATGGTTGTTGGAGGGCGTCAGAGCTATTTCATTAACCTTTAAAGGACTTGGTATTTATTTAAGTATCAGCACTATGAATATAAATTTGTTACTTTGTAAAAGGAAATGACCAGGTAATAAAACGTCTGAGAACCCAGTTAAGGTCAGTCACTCTGTCTGTCTGCCTGCCTGTCTTACTCCCTAGCTCTCTCTGACTCTGTCTCACAGTAGATGGTTGCATGGTCAGTCTCTCACTTTGCGCACAAAACTACCTCATTAATTACTGGATGGTTTGCCAAAGAATTTGGAGCAGACAGTGTGTGCAAGATGAATACTAATAGACTTTTTTAACTCTCCCAAAAATCTGTGTCCAGTGTTTTGATTAACTCTCTCTTCATAATAAACCATTTATTGTAACAAATGACAATACAGTGTAAAGCAAATGATGAGTGCAATGCAGGAAATCCCCTGTGCAAGTAAGCCCGAGCAAGACAATGAATATAACATTTTACAATTTTCCAGCCTGTAAAACTGTAAAAGGTGGAGTCTAAGGGTGGAACGCTTTGGTGTAGCAAGAAATTAGTGAAGGAGGAGTGTTGTTTAAATGCACTGCCTTGGTGTGAGAGTGGCTGTTATTGGAGCGGTTCACTTGGATGAATGACTCCTGTGTCATGAGTCCTGTATTTTTATATCAGTAACAACAATATACAACGTAATACAAACAGAAAAGAATAAGAATATACATAAAGAAAAAAAGAATATACAGTGACTATATATACTATGTTCAGAAATTGATTAATCAGTGTCATTATTTTTATGTTGACATGTTGTCTTTAGCAGTTAGCTCAAATGTCCATGTTTTGGACATGTTTTGGAAACATATTCTTCATTTGTTTCAAATGTTAGTGCAAACTGTCTTTAAATCTTAATAAAGTGAGTATATTACCATATATTGTGTGAACACTGGCTTAGGTTTATATAGTTGACCGTGATTTTATTACTCTGATAAGTAGGTCAATATTCAGTCGAAAGAAACTACTAAAAACCATCTGACATTTTATACAAAGGATTAAATTGGTCATTTTCCTTAGATTAGATTTCCAGCGCACCAGAGAAACCCGGATACTCTTTCAGTTGTCACTTGCTCATTTTTCATGTAAATCTTCATATTGGAAATTCTTCAGATTGAACATCTGCTCAGCCGTGGATGGAGGCCAGTCTGAAATCACTGCATCATGTAGTGTGAAGAAAAAATGGGGGGGACATCAGCGAAAACACAGGAACCATCCTCATTAAAGACACCTTAAATTCAGTGTAGCATCATTATAAAAGTAATGGGAGCCTCTCTTTTGTGGATGTGTTAGATTGTCCTGTCAACGAACACTATCATCGGGAGCAGACAAAGAGCCAGCACTGGCAGTATTTGCCTCAGGGGCAACAAGGGCAATGGAGAAGGCTGTCTTTGTGTGCTAGGGTCGTGGCCATTTAGGCTGTGACTGGCTGCTTAAAAGGGGCATTCTCCAGATGCCTCAGCTGTAAGTGAAACCTCTGTGACCACTGGTAATTCAATTGTACCACATGATTTCTTGGTGACTAATCCACAAATGGGCACTCAGTGGAAACAGCTTGGCATCCAGGCCTAATGAGCCAGAGGTAGTGAGGAGGAGTAACATATGCTGAGAGGACAGAGAGGGGCCAACGGTGGGACTGAGGGGCGAGGATCCTAAAACAGTATGTGGAGAATCAACTAAAAAGTTGAAAAGGAAAGAAAGAAAAACATAAAACAAAGAAACTTGATGATTCAGATCATCGTGGCCAGTGGAAGAGACCACGGCTTATGGATCTAGTCAAAGAAAATCTGTGCGGATGAGCTTTGCTGATTCAAGTATGAAACCTTAAGTGATGATAACATGCGCACACATACACACACAAATTACTTTAGCCACAGCCATGTGCTGAGCTGTAGAGCTCAGACTCTGAGGGTTATGGGATCTGGATTGTTTCAAGCAATGTGAAGAAAGGCCTTTCTGGGGCGGCCAAGAGATGACACCTCCCTTCTTTCATGGTTCCTCTCCACACACATTCAGAGCCTGATGAGGACTCTCATTCATACACTTGGGACAGGAAACTAGGGGTGAGGAATCCCATGGAAATGGTCCATGTTGATGGTTTTCGCACGTCCCACTACAAAGTGGTCTCGATTGGTGCATTACTGATGCCAGTTGAAAGACTACAGTTTTGTCTCCTGTGAACGAGGACAGAGATCTCTGAAGGCAGTGGGTCCTGGCATTGACTGAACTCATACAGAAGTTGAAGGCAACATTATTAGAAGGATTCCCAGTGACAGTTTCCAAGTAATTACTGTATGGAAGAATACAGGGTGGTGGGTGGTGTTAATTTGTACCCACTGTTAAACAAAAATGTGCGACTCCAAAGGGACCAGTGGTGAGGAAAGAAAGGAACAGTTTCCATAGTAACCATTTTCAGACTAAGTGGATGTCTTTGCTTGCTCTCAGGTCTGTTGATTTGCTCCCTTTTTTTCCTCTTGGATAAAATCAGCTTTAGTAAATAAACAGTGCAAATGTGGGAATTTAACTGTTTTCATTAATATTTAAAGGAGACAGGCGAGACATTTTGCTCTAGTACAGGATTTGCACAATTACTCATACAGAAAGAAAAATTTAAAAAAATACCACAGAAGCAACCAAAAAAAATTACAAATCCAGACATACCTACAAACAAAAGCTTTCAGTGGTAGTGGCAACACAGCACAGATATGCAGCAGCACAATTCCTGCCCTATATTTCATATTTAATCTGCTGTGCAGGAGGATTTCTTGGCCCAGTGCACTATGTAATCTTGTCGAAGGGCAGATGGCACTCTCAAACAGTCGGGCAGATCCTCTGGATTGGGACTATGAGGAGGAGATCTCTCCAGGGGCGGCCGACAGCTGAGCCAGGATCAGTAAGTTTGGCTGACCAGTGACGGCATCGGCAGCATGGAGGCAGACAGACCCTTCACCTTTTTTCAGGCTAAGCTCAGACCTAGAAATGACTTTAAAACAGGGTGGTTGATGTCAGACACAATTGCAGGCCAGGATTAGGATTAGCCACGATTCTACGTTCCCTTTTACTTCTTGCATAAAAAAACACATGCACCTCTTAGACTCTCTCTCTCTATTCTACACATTGAGACTGTTGTTTCGTGTGCTTGCCTGTGCAAAGATGCATTCTTCACTCCACAATGCAGACGTTGAATGAACGAAAGGGTCCACTTGACATCATCTTGTGTCAGTTAGAAGAACAGAGTTGCTAATAATAACAATAATATCGATGTAGATGTATTAATAAGTAAAGTAACAACTTTTTGACTTTTTTTTTCAATTATCGACATTGTCATATATTGACATTTATTTCATGAATTGGCTGATTTATGTAAGTTTACGCACAAACTTGGTAAATGCTGCTTAGCGCACTAAAATGTACGTTTAGTTGTTTTTCCCCCCCTCTGATCACCCGTTTCATTTATTATATTTATAATAGTTTGCTTATGCAATAAACATTTATTTAAGTTAAACAATTTTGTGAAGCATTTGTTATCATCTAATTGAAAAAAAAACAAAAACTAGTCAAATATATTGGCTCTATACACTATCTATGGGCCCCTGCAAATGCTGAAGGTGACATAATGACCAAACGTCTCTCACACACGCACACACACACACATATGTTTGCGCTTCTATCAGCGTGAGGACCCTCATCGACATAATGCATTCCCTAGCCCCTTACCCTAACCTTAACCATCACAACTAGATGCCTAACCCTAACCCTTACCCTAACCCTAAACAAAACCCAATTCTAACCCTAACCCTAAAACCAGGTCTTAACCCTAAAAAAGCCATTTTAAGGGGTGAAAAATAGTGAGGACCGGCCAAAATGTCCTCACTTTGTAGGAATTATACGAATTTTGGTCCTCACTCTGCAGCAAGTACAACACGCACACACACTGAGTCCAACACAAGAGCCTTCGTCTCTTCCCACTGGAGCGTCCTGCTGTGGTCTCCCTCATAGATGCTATAATTTACAAGGCAGATTTATGTAACAGTCGAGCTAATGTCATCTTTTATCTACACAATAATGGTGACTTCTGCAAAGTTTTGACAGTCTAATTTGCGCAGTTGCACACAGTCAAACTCGGTTCGGCCTCGTCTCACCTTGAGTTACCAGACATCAGATGAAAGGAGGGAGTGTGTGGTCCTCTGATGGCACTGGGGAGGGACGGAGAGAAAGAGAGATGAATGGCTCTGCTAAGTATCCCAGAGCAGAGAAGACAGAGAATAAATGAAATGAAAGAATGAATGGGACAGTAATGAAAAGGAGGGGAGGTGGAGTGGGGAGAGAGGACGGAAGGGAGCAGAACATTCAGAGTGGTTAAAAGAACTGGAGGATAAAATGACAGCGGCGGAGGGCCTGTGTGTGCAACAGTTTTGGGCACAGGTGGGTTTCGAAGAGAGATTTAAATAAGAGAGTTTTAAATAACCTTTAAATAAGAACAAACCTTTCTTCCATTAAAACCAGTGGCAAATTATTTTAGACAATGCTGATCATCTCCACACGACACTCTCTGTGTTTCTCAGTATAGCTGTGTTTAGATCTCTTGTTGCCAGGCAACTTTCACACACACACTGAACACAGGAAGTGATTCATTTTTATGTCAAGGCAGATGGAGGCAACAAGAATATCGCACTGTCAAAGCATGATGGCTGTAAACAGGTTTGAGTGTGAAACCATGAATAGTTTCAGAAGTGAATTCTACTCCTTGGAAAAGCTTTGAGCTCACCAACGTAACCTGTTTAAACAACAGTAGTTTGAATTGTCCCCGTGAAGTCACTCTGAGGTCAAATGTCATATAATACTAATAATAATATAGCAATGTATGTCAGTATTTTCCTTCTTCCTCAGAAAACCTGAACTGTAATGGTCTGTTTGTTGGCATTTATCGGCTTTAACTCATTTTGATCTGCTCAGATTAGTCACCATTTACACCTATTAAACCTGGCTACCATTTTGGTGCCCATTGCAGAGTGAGCCAGAGTCAGATTCAGAGTTGACTCTGCATTGATCTTGGGCACAACTTTAAACCAGGCTTCCAACAGAGCCAGGTTTGCTAATCTAATGATATCTAATGATAAGCTCCTGCTCCATCATTTTGAAATCATTGGCAAAACCAGAGGTTGAGCTGCTCTCACTAGATATTTTTTTGAACTCAGAATAACTGCGAGTCACACAAATCTGACTGTAGATGTTTTAACCAACTCGCACTGCCCTGTTTGCTGGGTGCTGATGATTTTATGATGTATATTTTGAGATTTTATGATGCTTTACTTTATTCATCTTTTAGACATTCAACTGTCATATTTTAAAAATGTTTTGTTAGTAAACCTATCAAATGTGCTGCTGTCTGTCCCTCTTGCAAAATACTTTTTTCGCTCATCTCAATGAGGCTTTCCTGGATAAAGGTTATAAAACTACAAGGTTTGACTTTTTTTTGCACAGAGAGATTATTTGAGTTTTTGTCACAAGTGACTTTTGTCTGCCTATCACTTTAAACCAGTCTGGTCATTCTTCCGACTTCTGGCATCAACAAGGCATTTTTGCCCAGAGAACTGCAGCACACTGGATATTTTCTCTTTTTCAGTGCATGACTGTGTGTGAAAATCCCTGAAGTTCAGCATTTTCTGAAATATTCAGACCAGTCTGTTTGGCACCAAGAACCATGTCACTTTCAAATTCACCTAATGAATATTTCTTACCCATTCTTATGCTCAGTTTGAACTTTACCGGGTCGTCTTCACCATCTCTACATGCCTAAATACATTGAGTGGTTGCCATGTAACTGGCTGAATAAATATATTTGTGTTAATACTGGACAGGTGTACCTAACAAAGTGGCCATAAGTAAGTGTGTCGATCTGTTGCTTTATTGAAAAAGTAAAATGCATCCAAAAAAAGTCTTGACATAAGCAAGACCTTTCAGAGTTTCAAAACAGACTCTGACTGTAATCCACACACAGAATTCATTATAGTCAGCTCTGGCTTATACGTTTTTGATTTTAAAACCATATCCCATCGCAGCTCCTGTTCACGCAACGTGCAGACTGAAATATGGACATGACACAATGTTCTGCGTAAAAGCTTTACAGGACAACTCACTTTCCCATATGATGGCAGAGAGAGCAACGGACACAGGAGAAAGACAGAGACTGATGTACAGAATAGCGAGGGGTTGTTTGACCAAACATTTGCTTTGGCAGGCCTGGAGTAGAAGGGCGGTCTTGTACTGGTCCCCTGACACACATCCAGAGGAGCCCCACTGTCTTAACCATAAATCTGAATGGAGTGGGAGTTATCATGCTCCCAGCCCCCCCCCCCCCCCCCCCCCCCCCCCCCCCCCCCCCCGCTATCCCCTCCCTGACTAAACCCCGCATTCCTCCCAGACACCGCTTCATACAAACAAAATGGCCAGTTCCCACCAACGACATTGGGAAAGGCGATCGTGGTTTGTCATGGAAAAATCCTGAGGCATCTCAAGAGTCCTTTGCAGATTTTTTTTTTTTGGATCAGAGTGAAAACTGTTGGACAGGCGGTTCACAGAAAGATGTCAGTTCCTATCAGCGAGTATAACTAGCTGTGCGCGCATATAATCTTATGACACTGGTGTCACAGAGTGTGACACTCATGTTGAAGTTGACCCAAGTACACAGACCATGCACACTCTGCATGAAAGGAAAAAGATGCATGTGCACACACATACTCACTCACACACAAACAGAAAGGGTGCGAATTTGAAGCCCAGTCAGTATTGAAAACCCTGGTAACACATTCCATAAGAGGCTGCCTCCTCCCTCAAAGGGATTCTTTTGTGCTTATTGAAAGGCAGAGGGGTTACAGGGTTTCTCCCTTTAGGGTGCCGAGAATAATACTTGCTCTTAATACAATGACCTCATCCTGACTCTCTCTCTCTCTCTGTGTGTGTGTGTGTGTGTGTATGCATTTGCATGTGTGTTTGAGAGACACACTTGTAGACGTGTATATGTGTGACTCACATGGCACTGATGACAGTGCATGCAGCCTGTGTCGACCAGAGCTGACAGAAGAAAGTCAAAGAGGCAAAAAGAAAAGAAAGGAAAAGAAAAAAGAGAGATGGAGAAAGCATTCGTTCAAGGATGGATTACAAGAGGAAGGGGGTTGGGGGAGGCTGGGGGGAAGCAGAGATCCTCAGGAGGGACATATTTCTCTCCACGGCCTGATTGGCGTCCTCCCTCCTCATTGTCTGTGAAACGATCTGTACATGACATTGGTGAGAGCTGGTGGAAATGTAAAGCGCATACGTACACATACGTAGTGCCAGGCCGAGGGAGCAGGAGTGGGTTTTCAACAGGAAATTCCTTTACAGCCTTTCTGCTGACTAAGGCCTCCGAGTGGGAACAGAGTAAGAATGAATGTAACGTATATGGTGTCTGTGTTTTCTGGGGTCCAGTTAGGGCAGCATATGCGTAAGCTATCAGCATGAAGGGTGCCGTGGTATTCTTCCACATACAGTATACACAGTTCAGTGCGGTAAAGTCATGTGCGATCATTTTGTGTTTAATCGAAAACTGCAATGTTTTCATTATAGCTATGTAAAAACAGGGCCTTTGTGTTTAGAATGTTACCTTTTTAAAAAATTGTATTTTTTTCCTTATAAGAGATGGGGCTTTGTAGTTGTTATTCATCCATAAAATTTCAGGAATTTAAAAGGCAGTTTGGCATTTATTTTCCCTTTGTTTTTATGTTATGTTGTATAACTGTTAGTTGCAGCCATATAAAATTTCAGGACTATTATTTTCATGATTGATTGATTAGTTGTTTCATTTATAAAGTGCAGAAAATGGGATAATATGTCACTCCGTGTTCCCCAAAATGATGCTCGTGTTTTGTCCAGAAACCAAAGACTCTACTTTCACAGAGGAGAAAACATTCACAAATAATGACTTAGCATCCCAGAACTTCTATTTATGTATATTTAAACAACCCACTCAGACTGATGAAGTGAAAAATAGATTAATAATTGACTAGTCGATTAGTTGCAGCCTTATTAGAGTGGTCGTGACTTGTGGTCGTGCATTGCAATAACTGAACCATGCAGTATGTACTGTCATCAGTCCTGTTTACGACCACACCCAGCATCCAGCCATCTTTACAGGCAGCGTCCATGTTGCACAGGTGTCCCTGCACCGTGACCTACATTAGCCCAGCTGATGCCGCTGCAAAGACCCCCATTAACATTTCAGTGACGTTTCCCTTGATTCATGAGATGTCAGCAAACCAGGAGAGATTTTGAGTTAAAAAAAAAAATATTAGTGATGTAGATAAATCAGTTTATTAATGTAACTGTTGATGAACAGTGGTGTGGCAGACACAGCCTCTGTCTGTGAGATGGATGCTGCAGCTGAAAGGAAAGGAGTGGCAGCTTTGGATGGGAGAGGCTTAATAGGGCTACAGCGCCCTCAGGCGGTTTTTTGACTGTACTGCAGGCCAACGTGACAAAGCTTCCCAAAAGAATCTTGGACACAGATACATTAGAATTTTTTTTTTAAGCTTCACTGACCAGTGTGGTTGATCCAGTGTTACCAACATTTTGGAGGAATGTGTTGAAAACTCAAAATATTTCCACGTGATGATACAGTGTATCCACAAAAACAAAGTCATGGGTTTGAATGCTTCACTCAGTGTGAAATGTAGTTCAGCATCAATGAAACGTTTGGAAAGTAAAGCAGAATGCTGCATGTATCAGACCGCCATCAGATTGTTTGAAACAGCAGGATTTTTTCCTACCACAGCATGGGGGAGAAGTTTTTTAGGGTTTTAATGTTTTGTCATTAGAGGTGAACACAGAAAAACTACTAACACAATTTCTCTTTGACTTTACATTAAAATCTAATTAGGAGTCCCTTGCTGGGGGGGGGGGGGGCACACAAATAAGCCATCTGCAAGGAGAAAACTAGTTTTGAGACAAATTCATTGAGGTTTTTATTTGAAATTCAACATTTTGGGAAAAAAATGTTTCTATACAGTAGCCAAACATTGTGAAAGCTTAGTACACATTAGGTGGTGGTATGAGCAAACAGTTTTGGTATGAGTGGTGATTTCCTGTGCGTTGCTCACACTGTAATTGAAGAAACTCAGTGCCCCGCTAATTATAATGCTTTTGTAGCCATGTCTGCTTTCAACACACCACACTGTTTTTCCGTCTTTTGCCATGAATCCTTTAATGATGATCATTTGAAAAATAGAGTGAAATACTTTGACTTTAAAAGAAAAAAAAAGGAACTTTAACAGCTTGGAAAACAGATGCGTGTAGAACAGTTTTGATTAGTTCAAAGTGCAGATCTGACAGGAATACACAGCAGAGTACAGACATGCAACACATCGTCAGAACACAAAATCCTGAACAAGCCAATGTCTTTATCAGAAAACATAGAACTTAATTGTAACTATCTGCACAATGTTTGCATCATGTTATTGCACAGACATGCAATCCAAAGCACATAATACAATAATTAAGCATTTATTTTAGTATAAATATTACACTTCTAAGCTCTTGGCTTTTTCATAGCCACATTACAAATGATGGAACAGGAAATTAGAAAAGCATGGAGCATGCTCACGTTGCTATTTGTCTATTTGGCACACAGCCCACGTAACTTTGTCGTTTCAAACAGGAGCCAAGAGAGAAACTCAAAAACAAAACATTACAGATTTGTCTATTATCTGTGAAAATAACAGAGATACTACCCTCAATCTCAAGTCCAACGTCCATGTTATGTCACCACAACCCGTTTACATTTTCTTTATTAGGTCAAATATAACTTAATTACTTGTGATAACAGATGAATTCCCACTAACCAAATAAGACCCATAGAAGGGAAGCACTTAGAGTAACATGTAGCTTTCAAGAAGTTCATATTCAAATCAATCACAGTTTGACAAAGAGAAGGGGAAAGAACATATAACAGAAAATTAGCTGGTTGTGTTTTTGGTGACCAACAAAAATATTTGGATAAATGACCACAATCGTGTGTTTTCCAGTATCTTAGAGTTAGAATTAGGAGTGAATCCAAAATGACCAAAATGTTTTCCCTTTTTCATTTTGGAAAAGTCACTTGCATATTGCAGATGGAAAAAGAAAACAAAACAAAAAAAAGCCAGGGACAAGAAATTCATTCCAAAAGTATCTCACTCATTCATCTTCTATCACTTTATCCTCCACATGTGTGTGTGTGTGTGTGTGGGGGGGGGGTGCACACCGTGTGTGCAGATGATATGCACACACGGGGACAACATGCAACCCGATGCAGAAAGGCCCTTGTTCCGACTGGGTCATGAACCCGGGTCTTCTTGCTGCAGAGGCAAGATTGCTAAACACTACACCAACTGTGTGGCCCTCCAAAGATCACTTGCTTAGAAAAGTGAGAAGCAGCATTTAAGTTTATGGCTATTGTGCAGCCTGCATTTGTCATTATTCAACCTAAAAAATACATATGAAATACAGTACTGTGCAAAAGTCTTAGGTCACTATTAGACCTGTCTGTTGCTTTAGCAATGCTTTGATGACAATACAGTATAACTATCTATCAGTCATTTTATTGAAACACATCCAGAAACATGTATGCAGTTTTAAAATAACTTCTCCAGGTTTAAGTGTCAAGTATTTAGTGTGACCTACAACTATACTTGAACAAGAGCACAACCCTGGTTTTCTTAAACCTACAGTGGAACCCTAATTTATGTTACTGATAAAACCAGTGTTTTGCATTGAAAAAGGTCTATAGCACCAGGATAGCTTGCTAGTATAACTTACAGTTACTTCAACTCAACTCAATTCAAATGCCAATGATCACAGAATTTGACAAACTAAAAAGCATGTGGCACCCTAAGACTTTTTACATAGTACTGTGTGTGTGTGTGTGTGTGTGTGTGTGTGTGTGTGTGTGTGTGTGTGTACATATATATATATATATATATATATATGTGATGTATTTATTGGCATAAAGAAAAGTATATATATATATATATATATATATATGTGATGTATTTATTGGCATAAAGAAAAGTGGGAAAACAGCTTTTCCTCTGCTGCTATGGAACGTATCACATTCTGCACTATCACTGCATTTCATTAGGCTTGAAGGTCAGATTGATTACAACCTCGTCCATTACTTGTGTCATAGGCTCTAACGTTGAAATTACTCCAAGAAATAGCCAATACCGGAGTCATTACCCTTACTCACTGAAGGAACAGTCTAATTCATATTGCCTTGGTCTACCTGTTGTGTTCTCTCTCTCTCTTCAACAGGTTTACCAATATGGTCCAAACCCGCCAGAAAAATCCCCTACTGACAATCATGACATGGCGACAGTGTGGACAAAGAGTTTAAAGCATGGTTCATCTGCCGAGAACTAGCTGTAATGGTAGGACAGAGTTGGCGTTACAGTGGTTCTCAGTCCCAGTTCTCCCAGTCTTCATCCAGCTGTGAAAAAATAGATATAAAATTTGTAAAATATTCCAATTTTTCCCCAAATTATTCCCCCCTTTATAGCAAATATTGACACGAACCTCTCCAGAGTCTTCTATTTTAGAGAGTGCCAGTTGGACTTCCTCCTCTGTCATATCCAGTTCAAAGTCTTTCTCCCAGTCCTCACTCACGTCAGTGCTTGACCCTAAAAGGAAAGGGGAAATAATTCAGGAACTCTCTGTGACATTCACACTCCTGCTTCTTCTAAGGCTTCATAATGAATAAATTGATTGTCAAAGGTAGTGCCTGACTTTTAAATATAAATGAATGTCTGTTGCATTCAACCCATATCCAATTGTGTTTAATATAATGCTGATAAAGCCTATCAGCTCCACATGACTCTGCGTTATTCTCTCTCTCTCAGTATCAGAGGCACAATGGCTACATAATGCTAGTAAACAGCTTGGAAGATAAACAACTGAAAACGCCAGGAAGTGCCCATGAAAAGTTTCCACCTCATTCGAGTCTTGACACTAGGGCTGCAACGATTCCTTGAGTAACTCGAGTAACTCGATTACAAAAAATGATCGAGGAATTTCCTCTGCCTCGAAGCCTCGTTTAATTACATTTAAAGCTCATGTTTCACACCGATTCTTTTTAGTGTGATACAACGTGCTTATGTCACGGGCTATGCGTCCCTTACAAAGCGGAAGAAGACGGAAGCGGGCTTTGGATAACGTGTGGACAGTTTAGCGGTACAGAACGGCAGACGCCGGGACCGAAAACAGTGAATACAGCGAAAACGAGCAAACGCAGCAAAGCGAAAGTAATAGGAGGAATAGAATAATCGAATCGATGGAATATTCGGTAGAATACTCGATTTCCAAAATATCCGATAGCTGCAGCCCTACTTGACACCCTCCACTATCTATCCAACTATCTGGAAAATACCTTTAGTGTCTTTGATTCATTGCTCTGCTAGCTCTGTTGCACTCAGCACATAGGTCTCTTAATCAGTGCTGCTCTCTCCCTCTCTCTCACCCATCATGTAGACTCACCAGCAGTGGGGAATGCAGTGGAGCTTTAAGGTTTATGATCCTAACGATAACATGATCACTGCCGATGGAAAAAAGTAAAGTCTTCGTACCTTTCTTGCCATTGTTAGATGGCGTGGACTTGCCGCTGTCAGAGTTGAGCTCAAACACTCTCAGGTCCTGTGGCCCTTCTTCTTTTGTTGCCTCTGGTTTAGAAGCAGAGGTCCTCACTGATGGCCCATCAACAGGAACCTCTTGCTGGGTTACAGCCTGTACTTCAGCCTCAGAAGATAAGTCACTCTTTTTTGGTCTCTGCACTTCCTGTGTCGTTTCTGAAACATCTTCCAAACGAGCTGCTGTCAGTTTGGTGGCCAGCTCCGTGGTAATGGGCTCCAACTGCACTTCCACCTGCGTGGGCAGGCTCACACTGTCGCTGCTAACCGAGAGTGTGGTGTCACGCTCTTCACTTGGAGACAGGATGGGACTCAGCAGAGTTGGTCCTCCGGCGGGAGTTGTTGAGGTCGTGAGCAACTGGGTTGCAGTGTTGTCCAGTGGGGGAGTAATGTTGAGCTGATATGATGATGATAATGAGGTGCCAAGGAAGTCATCTGAAAGTAAAAAGGAAGGGCATCAGACAAGTAGTGTAGGTAAATGATTTTAAATGTTTCCAAGTTTTTTTGTTTCTATACAAAGTGAGTGAGACTAACTTACCTTCCTCTTCCTCCTCCCAGCCAAGGGTCTCTGTGTGTGTAGACTGTTCTGCTCTCTGCTTCAGTGCTAATCTCCTCGCCTCCTCCTAAAAGGTACAATCAGTATGAATTTTTAATATTTTAAATAAAACTTCCAAAAACAAAAACTTTCCTCTATCTTAAGCACAATTTTGGTATACTATGTAATGAACTTGTTTCATGTTCGCTCTTCTTGTTACAAAAAAACCTAAAGCGGGCTGAAATCCTATGCCTACTTTTATGGTAAATGGACTGTATTATACAGCACTTTCCTTGATAACCACTCAAAGCTGCTTTACATTACAATTATGCCATAAAACATTCAGACCCATTCACTGATATGTTCAAACAGTGCATCTATGTTCAGCACTATTTCTGTCACATCTTTCATACCCATTCATGCTGCTGGCACAGTAGTATTGCCTGCATGAAATGAAACACTACCACAGATTAAATTTATATCAGAAACAATGCACTCGACCTCTGCTTTGGTTGAAAAAGTCTGTAAATACAGTTTGTATTAACTGTTATTACAACCACGTAAACACTCTAGTGTTTGGGTGTAGAACTTTCAACCAACTTTTTGTAAGATGATATAGTTCATGTTCAATGTTTTCAAATGTACTGTAGACAAGTGGAGTATTTTTTATGCTTGAACATATCAACATTGGGTACAATTATTTCCTTATGTTTGGGCAAAAAAAATAGTGAATCACAATTTTTGCCCTTAAAATTACCAATGAAAAATAGCTCCGCAACTGGTCAGCAGGGGGCACCAGAGACAATGTACTGAGCTGAGGTGATAGATGACACCTAGAGGTTAGTCAGCAGTTACACAGCATGATTACCTGGTCCAACTGGAAGACTTTGTAGAAATACCTCTGCCAAAATTCTGAATGGGCTACAGCTGCTGGCACCTGCAAATGAAAAAGAGAAGAAGACCAAAAAAAGTAATAATTATCTGATTGTTCATTTACGATAATATTAGTGGACAAAATCAGTAAAAGTAAATGATGACAAAAGCATCAGTGTATACCATTTTGGTGTAAAGGGCTCGTATAGAGGGACTGTTGACCAAAAGCTCAGAGATTTCTCCTTTCTTATCTTCCAAACTGAAGCTGGAGAGCCAGTTGTCAAACTGCTCGGGTGGCCCTGGAAAAAATTATCTTCTCATTAAAATATACCTCAAATACACAGATGTGTAAACCAGTAAGTTTACATTGTGTTATTTTAATAACAGTGAGACATGACACCAACCCAGGAAAGGCTCTAACAATTTAATTGGTTTGTAGCATTAAAGTCATGTAGTATAATAAATATGGAAAGGCAGCTTTTAAATCCAGATAACACAAACTTAATGGGTCATATTAGCAGTAAGAAGAACTATTTAAAAAGTTTACCTAAACCAAGTTAAATCAAAACCCAGAATGCTGAATGGAACATAAAGATTGAGTACTGTCTTACCATCGGGCTCATTGCAGTATGTAGCAGGATCAGCTTGCAAACTGTAGAGACGTGCCTGAAAGGAAAACAAATGCTTAGTTATAGCTGCTTTAACATCCTGTGCTGACTTCACTGGTCCGGCAGAGTATGTTATACATTTTCCATTCACGTGTCTTTCACACTAGGCCAAAGCACAAGGGCAGAAAAAACACATCACCTTTCTCAGTCACAAAAACTCTTAAGTCCATATTCAAGCTAACCTTGGAACTGTCATAAACCTCTGTGGTTCCTGCTGGTGTTGCCACCAATGTAATGACATCACAGTCAATGGTTTTATCAGGGGGTGGGGCAAGTGTGTCCGTTATGACTCCCAAGAAACTAGAGAGGCTCTTCTTCACCTTTTCTGTGGTCTCTGAGGAGCCTTCCGCCTAAAAAAAACAAACCACAATTATTGTAATGAATTATACAGGTTGGATTTACATTACTCTGTGCATATGAAAGCAACACAAATTTACTGCCTACAGTGACCCAAGTGAGGGGTTCAACTTACGGCCAGTTTGTTTTTGACAGCCGTGGCTGTAGCCACAATGGAGCAGGCCGTGTCATGCTGCACCACAGTAGAAAACTCAGTCAGGTCACGCTTTATAAACTCCAAGGCCTCAGTTGACTGTGAGGAAGAGAGACAAACAATCAAGACCACATTTAGGGTGAGGCAACATGACATTAAAAGCTATCATAAGCGAAAATACACATCAGATAATTGTATATCTCAAAGTGTGTTTGCACAATGCATAAGCACTATTCCGATACATTGGTTTTATCATTTTAAATTATTAGAATTAAATTAAGTGTTTATACACCAGCCCAACATTTAAATGTGTATAAAAACTAGTGTGCAGGAAAAAAATAGAAACACAGTTTACCAGCTTTAACACATGAAAAAGGTCAAAACCAGAGAGTAAGATTATAAATTCATGCATCTCAACTTCCTGCACTGCTAGACAATAATCTAATAACATTATATATATTACAATATCATTTTCTTCAAAGTCAATATAACAAATGTCCAGTACATCTTGATATTATGTTTATGCACTAAGCAAATTCAGTGTGAGGCACAGCATATTAGTGCAACAACAGTATACTACCTAAATTTGAAATCCACTGAAACAGCTTCTTTAGAGGAAATCTGGGGTCAAGTTATGTGGGAGCCAATGGGAGAGAAAATCAGCTCCCATAAAGAGGGTTTGAGCTCCCATGAAGGTAGTAAAATTGTACATCTGTGGGGGGGTCGCTAGAGTATAACCAAAAACCATTAATTTATTATTATATTATTTAATAAAAAATAATGCTGTTTTTTTTTTAGATATAAAGAGTATCAATTACATAAATGAGATAAACTGGGAGACAAAAACTTGTTCTACAACAGGACTACACGTGCTCTAGAATAATACGCGCTGTGACATATGCTTGTGCTCTACCTAGTCTGCGATAGCATGTGTGCTGTCATACCTTTTTGTATTTGTAAAAAGATGTTACTTGTTCCTGCAATCAACCCAATATAAATGTGGACTGCTGTGTATTTAGGTGTTGGAATGCCTAATAAACGGTGAAGTCTCTCTCTCGCTCTCTAGACTATTATACAATTTCTGCTGCAGTCAATATCATACAATTTTGTAAGTACTGGGCTGCGTGTGTGTTATTATTTTATCTCAGCCTGTTTGAAGTCAGTTATTAAAAACCCCCACAAAGTTCAGATTCTAACACAAACCCTGGAGGAAAAATAGGAAGAACAAAAAGAGTGGCTGAATGTGAAGGTCCATTTTTCTCAGAAACATTAGCTGAGACATCATAAATGTAGAAGAGGTGTTATAAATAAAGTAAGACGCATTGATTTCCACTATGCTGATGTGGATTACCTTTTCTTTGACGGCCTGGTAGCTCTGTTGAAGCCAGCCTCCCCACCAGCTTTCTCTGCGTGCGCACACACAAACATTAGCCTCTACTCACAGCAAAAACACCGCAGTAAAAGCACAAAATAAACATCACAGCGGACGGACGTTGAATGTAGATCAAATATACAAATTGAGCTGTCATTCCAACGACATTCGAGAAATTACTGAGTGCCACCCGCTGTCTTTCTCAACCTGACTTCCACATCCACAAATAGCATGCTAAACGAGATAGGAGGTGCACAAACGTCTGTTGGTGGTGCACAGCCTCATTAGACCAAAACAAGTGGCGAGTAAGACTTTTGTAAGGCTACACACGAGCTCCCAACTTAAAAACTTAAAAAGAAAGCACACATACAGCTCACTGGTTGTTATTGCGGAATTTCAACTGCTGCACTTCATAGCTACAGAAGCTAAGCTAACGCTAGCCAGGCTGTGTTTTGGTAAACAAACGCACTTCCTGGACTGATTCCGGTGGCTTCACGGTGCAACGTTGACATTAAACGATAACGCTGAATCCAATTAGACGAGCAATACAATAAGCAGCACGACACATATGTGGTATCAGAGCTCTGTGATACATTATATAAGAATAGTAAAACTAAAAATGCGAGTTCACTCTCACCCTTCAGCCATCTTCAGCCGATGACATCATCAGTATTTACTGAACTCTAACCCCTCTGCATGGCTTTGAAAAAAATGCACACGTGGTAACATGACTTCCTTTCTGTGACACACAGGTAATCGTCGTCACATGTACAAAGAGAAATGGCGTGTTTTGGTTTTTTTTTTATCAGTTTCTAAACCAGCAAATATTTGACAGATCCATCTATGGTGGCTGCGGAAGACCAAATAGGACGGCTACTTGGAGGTGAGTGTTTTTAATTAATTAGTTAAACTGACTCAAATACCTGCACGTTGTCAACAGTCCTTAAGTATTTGCTTAAAGTAAAGGTACAGCACTGCCAAAATATGAAAGTTATTACTATAAACGTTTAAAAAGAAAATAAAAACAAGGGATTGCCCATTCTATACTACTACGCAAACATCTCAGGGCACCACTAGCTTTAGTGTTTTTATATCTGTATATTTCTGTGATCTCTGACATTTGAATTTGAGTTTTGTGACTGAAAGTTGATCCTATATATTAGCGAACTGTCAATGGGTTTAACTCATGGATGTTTATAGGGCTAAAACAATTACTCAATTGATTATTTATCATTACTAAATTACTCATCAACTATTTGATAATGATTAAACCAGTTTAAATGTTTGTTCAGTCATCAAAATGCGTTTTCTGATTTTTAGTTTGTTAAATGAGAATATTTTCTGGTTTATTTGCTCCGTATAACCAAGTAATCAGTAAAACTGAATAAATGTGGTTTGCGTGCAGAGCAATACATTTGAGAACATCATAATTTCCAACATTTTTCAACATTTTCTGACATTTTATGGATCGAGTACTAGGTTAACCTTAGTTGCAGCCCTACACTGAGCCCTACACTGTCACCTTAAATAACATGTGCAATATTGATATTATTTTACTGTTGTATCCAATGTTGTACAGTCCTTCTATATCTTTTATATTATTTTTATAGTTATTATTTCTATTTTTTATATTTTCTATTCTCTTGCTTCTTATACTGTTTTTTTTTATTTAAAAACTGTTGACTCTGGGAGCCTGCAAATGATTCCCAATGTGCTTGGACTGTTGGTTTATGTACAAATGGCAAATAAAAACCTTAAACCTTAAACCTTAAACATGTGTATGTGATGCTCAAGCCTGACTCTGGTGTCATATACTTTATTCACAACAGGTATTTGTCAACATGTAATCATGTTCAACAAACACATGTTTTACTAATAACATTAATTATGGTTCCAGGGTTAGTAGAGTTGATGAGACAGCCTGAGACATCTATACGATCAATGAATAGATAATTTTGATGCACATATAATATATTTTATACCTTGATTTTAGTGTTGGTGGAGGTATGTGCTATTAGCACATCGTCTAGTCTCTTTATGACTTTGAGGAAAAGTAAAAATGACTGAACAGAACCAGAAAACAGCAGACACTAACTGAATTTACCATCTCTGCTGTTGCAGAACACAGTATTGGAGAAGTGCATATAATATCATTAGGGGGCAAACAATTTAAACATATGCAAGTGGTCTTTGTTTCTTTAAAACTCTTCTAATCAGTCATCTGTATATATACCTGAACTAATGTATCCAGGCCACACCTCTCTTTTTTGATCTATTATGCTGGTTAATTAGTGTTCTAAAGGATTCTAGCCAGAATCCTTTATGAGCCTCCTTCTCTCTGTTCGTCTGTGGAACTACGCACATGTGAGCATATTGCATATGTGTGTTGAGCCCCAGCAGCAGCTGTTCTTCCTCCCTCATCAGTATTCTGGGTGACAAGGGGGCTGTGGGCTTTACTGAGCACAAAATAAAAAAGAACAGGCAACAAGCCTCTAGAAGTGTGGCTTCTCTTAATTGAGGTTCCCCTTTATCCAGACGTTGCACAATGTGTTCATATGTCCTGCAATATGTCTCTTCTGTCCAGCCCTCCAATCCCCTTAATTGGCTCTTTCAGTCCCTTAATTACTTCTGTCAATGCAGTTTGTGCAGAGCCAAGTTGGGACAAGTACTCTTATATTGATCGGTATCTGGAGCAGTTAACATCCAAATGTCTACATGCACACAGCATGTTATTGCACACCATTTAATTCATGTAGAGAGAGAATGTGTGTCATCATCACGGAGTCCTTTTGCACTGTTGATACACTTAGGGGTCTTTGTCAGGGACATCTGAGCTTGAATGAATTTCTTTTAAGATTTCTTTCACAATCAGCTTTTTCATAAGATTTAGAGCCATATCCTTTCTTGTTTTAAAAAATACAGAGGGTTATAGACCAGTCACGTGTCACACTCATCTCTATTCTTCTATAGTTTTCAGGTGGTTTGAAATTATATTTTTAATGCATAGAACAATGAAGTACTTCAAACTGAGACACCAGGAGTCACATAGTCACGCATTAATGAGAGTCGCCATTTGTTAAAACAAGTATTTTATTGCGTAAATTCTTACTAAAGGATGTTCACTTGTGAAGTGTTTCAACATCCTATTATTTCATATCTGAGTGCTCCCTTCACCCTTGCTGAAATGACCCTTTTCTGTATCATTGTGTTTAATCTTCAGAGTTAATTGTGCACAACATTGGGACTAAAACCAGAGCTGCCACTACTGGTTAGCGTATGCTAAAGAGCACCAAGATGACAGCAGTGGCTGTCCATAATGGCACACAGAGGACCTGTCCATATTGTATGATTTAAGAAGCATATCCATTACACACCACAGTCATCACACCCACAAACACACACACACACACACTCCAGACTGCTGATGCTGTATCATGGGTTAACACCATCTGGTGTCGATCAGGAAACACCAGCTTTGCACAAGTCACTGTCTCTAATTATCTACCTCAAGCAAAAGGAGGCAGATCCTCACTAATCTCCACAATGTGTTCTGCTTCCCATTCCCACCTGTGCCCAAATAAAGCGATGGCCTTGTGGGAGGACCCAGGGTCTCTGTGTCAAGGGACCAGGTGACGCCTCATCGCCAGTCCCCACGACAGAAGCTCCACCGTTTGGTTTGGCTGGCAGCTGCCTCCCCCCACTGAGACATCCCACAGCTGACAATCCCCCAGTACTGACAGGGGCTCTTTACAGTGTCAATAGCCTCATATATTAGAGCTAACCGCCTTTGTGGTGAGCGAGGGTGTCAGGCCTTTTGGCCCGACAGTGCTTGTTACCATGATGAAATGTAGATTGAATGGAGAGGGTCTGTGTCTCAGGCACGAGAGCGTGGACTCCCCCAGTCTTTGTGTCCCACGCATGGCTATTGTTAAGACCTATTCAAGGCTTTCAGGAAAGGGAGGAGGGAGGGGAGTAAGGGAGGTGGGTGAGAATGAATGTTACATCTCTTCATTTCTCCCCTGATTTCCAACTCATCTGTCAGCCGTGGGAGGATAAGCATGTATTTTACACGCTTGATTTGTTGCTAAGTGAAGGCCAGCCATTGTCTGGTTGTTTGACTAAATCACGTTCATGGTAATCAGTATGTATAATAGTTATGTTTATGTGTAAGTGGTCAGCTAGAACTCAGTTTTTCAACGAAACCAAATGTGATTTCAAATTTTTGTTGCTAATATGGGAAATCTAGGTTCAATAATAAGGAAAAGGGAATCTGGCGTGGTTTTTAGGAACTTCTGTTAGACTGACCATAATATGTCCTCTGCTTTACATTTGCCTTTTGTGTGCCTCTATCCATGTTCTTTTGAGACAGTGACAAATGTGTGGCATAGACCTGAGAACATGGCGATGTCTGCATCAGACAAAAGTGATGGGCCTTCCTGGCGCCTGTGTCTTCCTTTCATCTCCTACACCCTGTTGAGGTGAAGATGGATGGTCGCCTGGCTCAAGAGCACCATATTCAGCCTCTTTGCTGGTGTATTGTTTCGCCCTTCTGTCCCCTTTAATCTCAATAGGTTCATCTGTCCAACACTGGTTAGCAACCAATGACACCCTTTCCTAATCATCTGATTTTGTATGGCTCCCTTCTCTTTCAGCATCAGTAAAACCCCTTCTGTTTAGTTAAGTAGATGCTGCTTTGTGGTTCTTAAACAGCTGATGTGTATGTATGAGTATGTGTGACTGTGTGAGTACATGTGTAAAAGACCTTCCAAAAAGACTTGTTTTTCAGACCCAAATTTGACCAATCACAGAAAACCAGTAGTATGGATAGTTCAGGGTCACATTGATGAAAATAACAAGGCAAACAAGAGTTATTATTATTAAAAGAAGGTTTAATTTAGGAAAATAGAAATCTTGCACAGTAGGGCACATAGGATCCATTTTTTTAATCATCACCACAAATATCAGATAAATTACAGTCTTTGCTCTTCTGATAAAATCCCTTGTGCATTATACAACATTTCTATATAAACAAGAAGAAAGTAGCAGCAGTTGACAAGGCAGCAGGTATATACAATATGTACAAATGATGGCACCAGCCAATATTTTAGCAGTTTGTTTAACAATCTTCTGTGAACTGCATGGTAGAGTTCCCCTCACTTGTTCATAGCCAGGCTGTGCAATGTGGAGGTAGTTGTGGGCAAAGGCTGGCAGAGTGAGCAGGGGCAAGGCATGCCAGGGAAGTGCCTGAATGAGCTGGTCAAGTGGAGGGGGTCCTTCAGGAGTCCCTGGACTGGAGCATGAAAGCCCAGGAAGTTGGCAGTAGGAGGGGAGTGTGGGGCTGTAGCTGAAGCAGGAGAAGATGAGTGATGATGCTGCAGGGTGGAAGGTGTGCTGCCCATCAGGGAGTGAAGGGACTGGGCCAGGGGATGGAGAGGGAGATGGGCTGTGGGTGCTGTAGGGTTGATTGAAGCACGTGAGGCGGGGTGGGCAGTGCCACGGCTCTGGACAGCAGCACCACCACCATAAATGTCCCCCACCAGCTTCTTCATCTCCTCCAAAGAGCTGGACAGCATGAGGATGTAGTTGCGGGCCAACAGCAAGGTGGAGATTTTGGACAGCTTGCGGACCGAGGGGCCATGAGCATAGGGCATGACCTCTCTCAGGCCGTCCATAGCCTGGTTGAGATCATGCATCCTTTTCCTCTCGCGACTGTTGACTTTCAGCCTCAGGTCCTGCACCTCCTCCTTACTGAGTTCAGACCTGGTCTTGGTCTTACCCTCGCCACTGCAACGCCCCATCCTTCCATGGCTGGCCTCACTGTCTGCTCTGTTTTCTTGGCAGTATGTCTGGAACATCTTGTTGGAAAAGAAGCTTCCAGCTGAGTCATCCACCACCAGGTCTGGGGATGAAGAGCGGCTGCAGGTGGAGCCAGCATCAGAATCCATCTTGGCCGAGCAGTAGAATTTAAAAAAGTGTCCAAAACTACAATTCTAAACACAGAGTTTCAGCTTGATTTCAGTTCTACAGATGATTCTCAGTTCTCAACTTTAGAGCTTTACTAGTTCCCCTGTGTCACGGCAGTCCTGCTTGTCTTAGAGTTTGTGCTGTTTAATCTGATTAGTCTGTCCACAGGAGTGACTCTGTCCAAATTGTCACTCTCTAGGCCCACTGGGGTGTATTTATACTGCTGATGCAACAAAGGAACAATAAGCTGCATAATGAGACACTAAGAGCAGCAACCAATTGCAGAAGGGACCCACTTTCACCCCTTCTTACACCTCCTTCCTGCAGCCCCCACTTCACCTTTCCACACCCACATTTAATTCCGCCAAACCCCTACACATTAACTAAATCAAGGGGGTGTTCACATGGTTAATCTGTCCATCCAGGACTTAAACGGAACTATGTTGAAACTTTCTTTTTGACTGCTGTGCATGTTTCAAATAGAATGTGATGATAAATGTTTAGTTTAGCAGGAAATTGAAGTGAAAGTGTTTGAACCGGTGAAGTGTGACCCCCAGATCTGTTCAAGTGTGAGGCAGACATGCCGTTTTTAATGCCCCACTGCATATTGCCAGATGCCAGAATACCTCCAAGGGCTTATTTCCATATAGTATCCATGAGACAGTTTGGAGAAAGGTATGAAGCACAATATGAGGTTCTTGAACATGTAAAGAGCAGTGTTAATGGCAGACTAGGTACAATTCAACCAGGAGCTCAAGACAAAAGGGGTCAGATAAATTTGACTTGGCTCCCCATACACTGTGAAATCACAACACTATCACTAGAAGGGGGTCCTCCACTTGGGGAGGAGGTAGTTAAAAAGATACTAAAGAGTGGGCATGCCATTGTCTTCCTTTAACTCAATTGGAAAGCCACTCTCTGTTCTTTTTCCACATTTTTTTTTCTTTTGATATGAAATTGGGCTGTCCAGCAGATTGGAAAAACTTTTAGGAAACCATTTACTTGTTTCATATATAGAGAGTCTTTATATATAAATACTCATCTTGATCATGCGTCTATCTGCTCAAGCTGACTTCTCATCATCTCCCTGTGGTGTGCAGTGTCTAGATTTCTCAGCTCAGGAATTTCCTGATTCCTCTCTGCCAAGCAAAACCTCCAGTGA
Source organism: Brachirus orientalis (assembly GCA_016785285.1). Taxonomy (NCBI): domain Eukaryota; kingdom Metazoa; phylum Chordata; class Actinopteri; order Pleuronectiformes; family Soleidae; genus Brachirus; species Brachirus orientalis. Next base: position 2,177,387 of record JAFBJR010000100.1, read on the forward strand.
AGCAGTGTGAGAAGTTCCAGAAGATTGAAAATATAATAACATTCTGCTCATGTGTCACACCAACCTTGGTTACAAAAACATTTGCAGAAACAGTGGATTGTGTACTGCTTATACTGCATTGATTCTGCTCTGGAGTACAATAAATGCACGTACATAATTTTTTTCATTTCAAATGGGAGACCGGTTTGAAGAGATGTCACGGCTGGAAGGTGTTGTGTTTCATCGTTTCTCAGCTCTTCTGAGAAACTGTTTGCTTTTCTCATTTTGGTGCACAGTAGGACACCCTGGTTTATGTTTACCCAACACTACTTACATGGGCATCTTTGTTCAACTTCAATAGTGTTGCAGAAATAGTTGTCAAAGTAAATTGGAACTGACCACTGGCTTCAAAGTAATTTATGTCCATACATTTTTAATTAGATAGACTACAGGTTCTTTCAAGTACATCAACATTAACATTGTTAACAGTTCCCTAATCCATAGATGTTAATATCATTGTGACAAATCTGTGTCTTGATTTTTTTGGTAGTCCATATGAATAAAAAAAAATCCTACAAAATTTGCCCCAAGTCTAATAGCCTTCTCCCACTTAAGAATTAGTTTCTAAAAATTCTCCTCTTTGTATCTGTAGTTTCAGTTGTCATATTTATATCATATTTAAAAACTGAATTGAAATGAAAAATCTTTCATTTTCCATTTTTTTCAAGTTTTTTTTTCTACATAATCATTTTTAGACTTGATTGACAAAGTCACTTGTTTTACCTGATCAATTTAATTTTAATTCTTACATAATGTACTTTTGCCCAAATAAAAGTGTTGTGTACAAGAATCAAAACACATGGACCCACAAACAGTTAACAGTGGGAAAGAAGAGGATGCTCAGTACCCCCTACCACAACCCCATCAGGGGGCCCCGCAGGGTGCTTTGGGTCAGCCAACACTCAGTGATAATATAATTGGAAAACCTTGAGAGCCAACATGGACTTTTTATTTTGAGCATATGGATTTTCCCATCGTTAGGCTCAAAGCCTACATGGCTGCTAGGCTCCTCTCTGTTAATTGGGTCAGGTCCTAATTAACGATGTTGGGCACAATGGTCCTAATTTCATCCTTTTTTTCCAATCTGCCAGACCTTTTAATAGCTGGTTCTGTGTCATTCTTGTTATTGTCTGTCCAGAGAGAAGAAAATAATTGATTAAGTTTCTTTAACTAGAGAAAAAAATCCACTCATTAACTGCACATGAAGTTAGATTAGTAAGAGTGTCACACCATCAAATAAATGGGGATACATATTGTCAAAGAAAAGAAACTGCTCCAAGGAGTTACATAACCACTCTAAACACATGTATGGCTCTTTGTAAGGGGCTCTAGCAAAAAGAGGAGTATGATTAGACCTTCTCTTACCGCACCATTATATTCATGAGCCAGATAAATCCCTTTCTCCCGCTCATTCTTGTTCTTATTCATGTGTTTACAGAAGCAACAGCCCACACAGGGAGACACGAGAGTCTCTGAGCTTTGCATTTTTCAAATGAAAATGTAGCCGCCCTCCATGTTTCAACATAATCCTTCAGTTTTTAACCCTGCAACAGAGTGTTTGACTTTCTTCTCTGGATGGCACCTTTCAAGAACTTTCATCCAATTCAAGGTCTCTGTGACAGACTTTTTAGGCTTTAGGGACCCCCTCTCTGCTGCCTCATGGGGTGCACTCCAATGAAAGTGCTCAGGTGACCAGAAAATGAGGGCATTATCACAGGCATATGCTTGTAGCGACAGAGGATCAGGCTAGATTACGGCTTATCATGGCTCAATAAAGTACTAAGCTGAAGAGCAAACCTTTGCTGTGTACCATAAGGCTTCCTTCACTCTCCACTGGTCATTGTTCAGCAGGATCAGTGGCTAGATCTTCAGTATATATACACACCAGGCTTTAATCTGGGCTTTTGGTTGTCAGTAGAGCCCATAGAGCATGCTCAGCAGCCTTTGTTTACTACTATTTTTCTCAAAGTCATTTGATATCAAGGATCTAAAATAATTTCCAACAGAAAACAAGTGTCTGGCGAGAGAGATATAAAATTGTCCCACAAAGTGCCTGAACAGGCCGACAAGTGTTTCTTAGAGTTAGGAGTGCTGCCCTTTATTATCTCTTAGTACTGGGACAAACTACTCAGTGATTTATACATTTACACTAGCTGAAACAATTGCATTATCTTGAGCACAACAAAAACACACAAAGGTGCTATGAAAATCCCCTAGGATGTTTATGAGTCACTAAAGATTCCAATAACTTTCCCCTTCATCTTTAAGCATCCATGGAGGCTTGCATGCTGAGGATGGCTGCAGGGCAAAGGTAGACAGGAGGGGGGATCCAGGCCCAAGGAGAGATGCTGATTATGGGGAGCATAAAAGGCGCCCAGGCCTTCTCCTCTGGAGCTGAATGGGGCTCGGTCAGCAGGCTGTCCCATGCACTGGCCTACTCCATGCTGATAGAACTTCATAAATTACCCCACAATTACCCTGGGGGGACACCAAGAGAGGAAAGACAGGCCAGAGGGGGAGAGAGTGAAAGGAGAAAGAGCAGAACCGGGCGCTGAGCAGACCATCATCAGGAGGTGCATGGTCCCACTCCAGATGTTGGCCCTCCGGTTGCCAGGACTCAAATTATGGCAGCGTCCTGAAAACTGTCACCACCAAATGAGATGCATCTGTTAAATCAAGACTATGTAACTTTGAAAAAGGAACCATCACAGTCAAAAATGTCTGAAGTGAGCAAAAGTAGAACAAAATCATCATTTCTTTAGAAAAGGTTCATATTTTTAGATTTTGAGAACCTGTAACTTCAAAGAGATCAAAATTCTGCCAAAGCAAACCACTTACTTCAAAATTTTATTTGTCCCAAGTTTCTGAGGCTTGGTTTTCTGCCTCCATCCCAATGCAGTGGCAATATCAAATATATAAAATAAAATAACTTCTGGATAAATGTTTGTCTGCTTAATGTTTTTAAAGTTATATACAGTATAAATTATGTGGTATTATAAATACCACATAATTTATCTCCATTACATTGGTGTGGAGACAGAAATTGTAAATCTTAGGCAGCCATAACCAAACTGAATCATTAAACAAAACTAAATTGTTATGGTTTTGGTTTGGGGGTTTTTTTCTTTCACAAAATGAAGCAACTGTCTAATGTAGCGACATTAGTTTGGATCTAGTAAATGTATATGTGCACGGAGGGGGGGGGGGTGGTCTATAGATCCTATACCTGTGATCACGAGCCTACAGTGATGCACACACTTAACACACAACAAAAAAAGACAAAGTATATCTGTTTGCCATTGTGCTGGCCACACTTTTGAACAGTTGGGCATTCACTGGTGCATGGGGGGGTGGCTTTTTGTCAGTGGCCTGCAGACTTCTGCTGCTCTATGCCCCCCCCACCCACCCCTTCTGTCTCCTTCGTCCCCCTTGTCTCTGCCTTATCCCCGTCTGATAAACCAAGAGACCCGCTACCCTGATAATTTCCCTCCCTGAAGCCCAGGCACGACTCCTGCCTTTCATCAGCACCATTGTTTCAGTCTGTTACCTCCGCTTGTGCTCCATCACCACGGCAACACACGCACGCACCCCTCCCTTGTCCCCGTCCCATCTGTGGATAGGCCTGCCATGTGCCTATTGATGTGGGTGCCAGTGGCAACGCCACTGTATGTGGAAAGTACATGATGCTGTCCTTTTGTGTGGGGCTCAGTCCTCAGCTACTTACCACTGACCCCTGGGTCAAAGCGCACAATAACCCGAGTGTTGGTGGCCACTGGCTATCCTCATTGGCCTGTGATTGACGATCTGATCAATGGTGTGTTCACCCACATGTGTTTGGTTTCTGTAAAGACTCTGCAGACCCATTGAATTAGGTTTGTCTGTTTTTTGAGGGTCAGTCTTTTGAGGGCATCAGACAAGGCAGTGACACAGAATTGGGCTCAGCTGCTTTGCTTTGCCTTCAAGCCCAATGTTTCAAAAATGTTTCAAAAATAGCTCAATGTCTGGACATTTAAAAAAAATATGAAAATACACTTTATAGCAGTCACTCCATGATACTGGTTTGGAATCCAGAGATGGGTCACAGATTTTTCTTTTTTCAGCCTGCTATTCAAGATTTGTGTGAAGATGTTATATATGTGTCAGGCATATCTCATGGAAAAGATTGGTTTACCTGTTCACCTGTGTGCTACAGAAATAGTAGTAAAATAGTCAGAAATGTAGTGCTCTGCACAAATTTGCTCTTGACACAGTTTTCATTGAGAATTGGGTAGCAAAACCCTGCTTTATGCAGCCTTTAGTGGTGTAATATTCTATTACAAAATGTTAAATTCTTTCATATCATCTCAGGTTTTCATTTTCATCTTTATCTCCTGCTTTTTTTTTTTCCATGAACACACATTCACCCCACCCAAAGGGCTCAGGTGGGTGATTACGGGTGCACATTAAACCTTAATTCCCATATGGCTGGATGTGAATACTGATGAGGAGATCTGCTCCTGTGGCTCATCATCATCCAGTGTCCCAGCATGGATGAAACATGTACAACTCCTGCAGCCGATTTGTGACTGTGCACCAGAAGAATGACAGATATAGGAAAAATATACACAGTGCAGCAACTGAAGATTATTTACATTATTGATGAATATGTAAATTATTTTGTCAATGATAATTATTGGTTGTTTAGTCCAGAAAATATTGGGGTGAAATGGTGAAATGTGTCCTTCTGGTGACGTCCTTAAAGGTTTCTTTTTACCACAAACTGAAAATATTCAGCTAAACTGGAGAACTTAACAAAAAGTATTTGGTGAATAATTTAGGTGTCAAATATTTTGCGGTCTTCAGCTTAATTGAAATCTCTGAGTGAGCTGTTGGCAGTCGAGTGACACTGTGGGTGTTATACTGTTGGTCATGACAAGTGAGACGACATAGAAAGATTGATTCTGACCCAGTCACAGAAGAGCCATTCTTTGGGTTTTAACAGAATTTGTGGCATTTCTTCACTTTACTGAATTTTGTCTTAGGTGAAAAAGAATCTCATGTTTTGTCCAGAACATGAGATCTTTCAAAACATCTTTCAAAACTTATATTTGATTAATTTCTTGTTTAACATGGAGGATAGAAAGGAGAAACTGAAAGTCTGAAATGGGGCAGACAATCCTGCAGCATACAAAAATGCTGTCATTTCTTCTTTTAGAGAGAAAGCTATGACCCCTCCACGAAAAGGAAAGAGCCAGAAGTCTGTTTCTCAGCTGCTACACCAGGCTCCTGTCGTATGTCTGTGTGGCCTCTCAGCAGTATGAGGGCTAAATGTAGGTTTATAGCAACCTTTGTTATTGATATCATTCTTTGTCTCACTTTTCCTGTCTTGGAAAGACACAGGCCTCTAAGTTTGGCCCAGTATCTGCCCTGCTGAGTGCAGCATTAAATATCAATACAAGTTTACGAGGGCCTGTAAATGCTCGATACAGAGAAGAAGCACTGAAAGAAAGAACCGAGCAAGACATTTCTCCCCATGTGCATGAAGATGGAAAGTGGGGCAGAAGAAGAAGAGGAGAAGAAATGGAAGAGACATAAATGAAATGGAATATGAAAAGAACCCTGCAGGGTATCAGACAACTGTCCACCTGTGGCAGGCAGCTGTACCTAGCTGTGATTCTCTTTTCTTTACAACCTGAATCTTGTTAAGCTTCATTATCCATTATGCAGAACATCTTTAACTTCCAGCAACCATTAATTAATGATTTCATTTATGTTTACTAACCAGAGGCACTAAAGAGTGCAAAGTCTTCACTCTGCTTCACTTTCCAAGCAATTTATTATTCATGATGTGGTAATTCCTAAAAAAGATTAATGAAGCGCTGTAGACTTAAAGGCAGTGTATGCAATCTGTAAACAAAAGGTCCCATAAAAGTACAGCTCTAGTGACTGCGTGGCAGTATATTTGTGGGACAGTGGGCAGGAGGGGGTGAGTCCCTGCTCCGGCCTTTAAAAGATTAACCCTGAGCCCACAAAGGCACAGGGGGCTGTGGGGCCAGGCCAGGACGTGAGTGGGCCACTCGCTAGTTAAACATTGGCGGCCTTGGATCTCCTATCATTGTCTAGTTAGGAGCTCTACCCGGGCCCCCGTTAGCGACACAGACACATATCTTGGCAGCCGGAGTGAGCCGACACAAAGGCTGTCGGTGCCCAAAAGGCAGAGATGGAGATGTATGGATGCAGGGTGGGGTACTCGCCACGTGGGGCCCGTTGTCGTAAAGCCTAAAGCAGGACAGATTGGACAGCAGAGCCCCCTGCCCCCCCTCAGTTCTTGTCTTTTTTGTGTGTCTCTGTGCTGTGACAGTGATAAACGGGACACACAACCTTCCAGAACAACAAACAGACACTGCCTCATTTTCCCAATGTGGGCGAGGGCAGGCATAAAGGAGGTGCCATCCCATTAGAGCCTGGGCTCAATGCTGCTGAGGCAAAGAGAAGGGGGGCATTTTAACTAGTGCAGAAGGGCCACTCGACCAAGGGGCCCCCAAGCGAGAGGGGACAGCTCTGCTGTTTTGTTTTCTCCAAAAAGTGTCATAAAAAACTCTCCTTAATTGGTGCTCCATAAAATTAGCATCTCCAAGCAGATTAGATTTCCTCTCTCTTCAGATACTATTGTGTCTCTCAGTGACCCCATCCCTGCCATTCACTTTCAGCCCTTTCACAATTTTATTGGGCATCAGAGAAAGAGGAAACTCATGTAAGATTGTGCCCTTTGCCCTCCACTTCTCCTCCTCCCATTTGAGTTAACCAAGTCCCTTTGAAACAATTGCCTTCTGCTCAGCCACTGGAACATAAACTCAAAATAATACAATGAATTTTGTTATGTCAAAGTGGCCTGAGGGGACACCTCCCGTGTCATTTCACTTTTTAGCCTTGGGTTTGTGCAGTTTAACTGAAAACTATTGTGCTTGTGTTTATTTACGGTGCAGGCCTCATGCCTCTTTTGTCTTAGCCTAAAAGTCAGACTTCAGCAGAACCATTTGAATTAGGAGAGCAAATGGTTGAAAATACGTCCAAGTAGATTAACCACGCTTCCTGGTCCATTTTGTCTCGCAAAATCTAGATTAAAGAAAAGTTTCCCTCAGCTGAAACCTTGTTTGTAGACATGTCAGAGCGGCACAGACTGAAATATAATCCCATTAACGTTGAATGGCAAGTCTATTACTCTGATGCATAATGCGTCTCGCACGGCATGGATAATCACCATCTCAGTGGAAATGGCGATGAGATGAAAGGATTTGTAATGCCTTGACATCTTTATGGATGGAGTTATGTGGTTGGTGGAAGCATGAGCTTCCAGGAAAAGTTTGGGCCATTTGCCTCTGTTGATCTAGAAATGTTATCTGGAGTGAGTGATTCTTGACAAAATGACTTCATTATGATTTGTATTGTTCTCAAGTCATTTTACTGAATGGATCTGCAGTGTACATTTTGTGTAATGTAAAAATAAAGTGGGTATTAAAGCAGAAATGTATGTATACTAATCAGAAGTATTCCTGAGTGAAGGATTAGCCTACTTAAAAGTACAACGTATGGGCAAAGTCTACTTTTCACAATAATAGATGGCATTCAGATTGACTAGTAGCTGCAGGAAGATAAGAATGGATTATTTAGCAGTTTGCTCACTGTGCAGCTAAGTGGTTTTCATCCCGGATATCATGACTATCCAGGCAAAGTGTTCTACATTCTAATGACAGTATTAGCAACAGGTTTGGATTCAGCATTAGCTCCAAATAATTGCATTTATTTTCTTGCCTTTCAACACAGTTTCCTTTAATCAAGGTCAGACTTTATTAACAAAATGTATAAGAGTGTGGTCTGTATGTCAGTTAGCAGTGGGAGGGACCCATTAGGTTGTTAGGGAGGTGGAGGTGGGGTGTTATTGATATACGCATATCACGGGGAAAGTGAGGGTTAAAGAGTGGGAACGTACCCAGACATTGTGATGCAAAGGGCACGGGAGGGTTAAACCAGGTTCTACTCAGCCTCTTGACCTGGGATTTCTTTGATGCTCCAGCCTTCAGGACATGGGCCCCCAATGGGGGCAGCTCAGTATGGCGCAGCCCTGGGACCCAACCACAGCTATGGAGTCAGCAGGATTTGGGGATGAGCTTTTGTCCCCAAAGAAAATGTACGTGGCTTTGGGTGGGGCCAGGGGAAAGGTCACGTACAATGAGCAAGGGGTGAGAGGAATGAGTTTAAAACAAACAAACTGGAGGAACAGATCACAGTCGGGCCTTAGAGCTTTCATGCAAATGTTGTGGTGAATTTTTTTTGTTGGTGTATTCTGCCTATGTCTTAGTGAACAGAACTGATGTTACATGATTTGTATGCTGCATCCTTCATTTGAAAACAGGCTCTGTCATGCAACACTCTCAGACCTAACCTAGGAAGTGTTTGTGTGGATTCAGCAGCAGAGCATTGAATTGAGCAGTAGAATTAATTTCTGAAACTTTACGTGGACGCATATTTGTGTTATCAGTCACACTCCAACCTTTTTCCAAGCCATTTTACTGTTGTTTCTGTCTGTCTTGACATAAAATAAATCATTTTCTGTGTGCATTGTAGGAATGTCACCACATCTGTTTATATGGCACCAGTGACTGAACATTGTCTTTCAATGATGCAGATAATTTTAGATACATATTTGTGATGGAGAAAGAGTTGGGTGAGTTGATAAAACTCACCCTGAGATTTAAAATGGAGCAGAAACCTTTGGATCAACACTGATAGTTGTTAAAAATGCATCAGATGAGTGAAGTTCCTCTGGAAGTCTGCAGGTGTAACAGGTTAAAACCGGCAACTGCTTTTCTGTTTTTTAGTATCCATCCATTGTTTACCACTTTGTCGTTTACATGAGTGTTGCTGGGCTGCTGGTGCCAAACCCAGCTGACATAGGCCAAAATTTATGATACACCCTGGACAGGTCATCAGTCCATTGAAGGGCCAACATATAGAGATGAACAACCATTCACTCTCCCATTCACACCTAGAAGCAGTTTAGAGTGTTCCATTAATCTCGGCATGTTTTTGGACATGTGGGAGGAAACAGGAGAAAACCCATACACACATAAGAAGAACATGCAAACTCTTCACAGAAAGTAAAGAGTTCCAGCTCCTATTTTCATCAAAGCTTCTTACTTAATGTGTATTCACTTTGATTATTTAATCTTAGAGTAAATTATTTAACAACAGAACCTACTCTACTTATACACATTCGCTGTGGATGGGTTTGTTTCGATACTCATACATACATCAGATTTGGCGCTCCCTCTTTTTATTTTATCTGCTTGAGCACCATTTTCCACTGTTAAAGCATGCATCAGGGTACATCTTTCAAAACCACGACAACAAAAGATAACAAGTATAATGGTTGCATGAAATCAAGCAGAATAGCTCTCTCGAGCCACTCTGTGATGTTACTATTTGGACCAACATTGAACAAAACCAAATTCATCACAGTCTGAGAGAGCAACTGAAGCTGAAAATGTGATTTATCTGACTTTAAGTTCACTCACTGGATCATACTATATAGGCTTTTTGTCATGATTGAAATAAAGTGATGAAAAGGCAATAAACACATCAGTGTTTTTGCAACATACACAGACACCTCTCTGCACTCTGCCAAAGGCTAATAATTTCATTTAAGATAGATGGAATGTATCACCCCCCCATGAATTATGCAGTGCAGATGCTGATGCGGCACATTTGGTTGTCAAGTTGAGAGGCAGACTCACACAGATACATAATTGAGTTGTGGCTGAAGATGCCTGACAACCCTGCATTTGAAGAAAGCACCAGCACTTAACAAATTTAGGACGGTGGTCAGGGTTACATGGATGTTCCGGATGTTAAAAGTTGACATTCTGGAAATACAGTCCTGCTCTTTCCATCATTTCTGTATGTTTCCCACTTCCTTTCATGTCTATGCAATAGATGTGAGCCTTTTTCTATATTTAACAGCAATAGTGTGTTTCGACACGTGCCTCCTCAATCATTTATGAGAGTTAATGCAGAGAGTGGGAGCAAGTGGCCACACAAGGAAATTACAAATCAGCAGCTGTGGACTTTGTTGCTTTCTTTGTGCATATGTTAGAGAACTGCTGATCAACCGTAAAAGACCATCGCTCAGTTCATTGTAGCAGTACTTCCCCATTTTTGTTTTGTCCTCCTCAAAGTGTGAAAGTTGTGTTATTGAAAACCTTAAATATTTTTTATTAATGCAGAAGAGACATGAGGAAAAATGGTAAACAAGATTAAAGAAGAGGACTCAGCCGCCTCTCAAATATGATGTAGATATGATTGAGATAATGTTCATCAACTTTATACACACCCCGCCCCACCCCACCCCCAAAAAATTGTTCCATTATTTCTGGTGAGAGCACAAGCGGATTTTAGAATTCCACTCATATTAGGCACATAAATTGTCATATTATTGCCTCCCATTTTTTACTGTCTTCCACTCTGCAGCTTCTCCACTTTGGTGAAAAGAGACAGGAGTGATCACCCAGGGCAGTGGAAGTCTCCTATTCTTCCTCTCACTCTCTGAAAAGTAATTCTCCTCTGCTCCCAGTTCATCCAGTGAATGAAAGAGATGAAAATATGGATAGAAAAAGCTTGAAGGGCTTATGGTTGTTGTCCTGCCTTTTTTTGTTTGGCCTTCTTTAATGATAACTGACCAACACTTTGAGCTAATGAGGATGTCCTCATCACAGCTATGTTTTGAAAGCTCACAGGAACAACATGTTATCCACATGTGACTCAACCTCTAATCCACAAGTGCATAAAAAGAGGCATGAAATTAAAAGCAGAGTGGAAAAGGACAAATAAATCACACCTTGACCTTAACATCTGAGGTGGCCAAACCATGACCTGATAGAAAACATAAGCTTGTGATTATAATAAGATTTCTCCATTTGTATGTATTCCTCATGTATTCATCTTTGTACAGTCTTGTGTCTCCATGTCGTTGTGACTTAGCAGAACCTTTGACCACCTACATCTATTTTAAGCGCATTTATGGGCGCTCCATTTCAGTGACCTCAGAGGAGAAAGAGGGGAGGGACCAGGACAGAGACAGAGACAGACAGAGAGGTAGGAGGTGAGGTTTGGCACTTGAGTTTATAGGACTTCACAAGAGTCATTGTGTCCTGCATGTGTACCACTATTTAACATACAGATTTGTTCAAGGTGACTGGAGTCCATCAAAAGATGCATTACAATTTGCTGTAAATGGACATCTGTCTATCTACCTATCTCCATATATCCATCCATCAAGCTTGTTGTTCTATGTTTGGCTACATTTTATGTTACTGTATTGATATTTACTTAAAAAACTTTGTTTTATAGTGAAGTACTGTGTAACTGTATGTTAATAAGTGCAACATAAACCTGTATTAGTGGTAGTAGTCATAGTAGTTAGCAGTAGTAATAGTTGTAGTAGTAGTAGTAGTAGTAGTAGTATGTTGCCTCCACTCCAAATTGTTTTACTTTTATAGACAAACAGGACACACCTCTTATGTATTTTATTCTAGTGCTTGTAATGTTTTATAGCTATACACAGAAAAATGCAATAATTACATTGACGTTAATTATTCTATAACTGTGCTTCACTTCAAGACAAGCGAATATTGCACTTGTTCCCTCCATCACATTTATCTGACATCTGGCTTTTTCATGACTTTAGAGGACAGCTCTTGATACAGGCCCAGCAGGACCTTCAACTGTCTCATAGCCTATAGTATGCTTGTCTCCATCTTGTGGCTGAGGAGTGAAACTGCAGTGTTGTTAGTTTTCTCTTGTTTAATGTGTGCAGTGTTTTTTGCTTTGATTTCTGACATCACAGTTCCCCACAAATCTACAGTGTTTCCAGTCTGACCCAGTAGATATAGGCTGGTAGTGGTATGAGCTTTATCCAGGTTATATATGACAGACACATTTTGATTATTGGGCAAAGTGCATTTATTTGTCATTAGTGTCATTTCCTTTGTCTGTGTTTAAGCTTGGTGATTTGTTATTATTACAATCCACATTTTGGGAGTTTATGTTTGATTGTTTTTTTAACCATATGTAAGTGTTTGGGATTTTTGACTCTTAAGGTGTCAGAGAAGAACACTGAACTAGCATTCTGAGCTACATTACTTACAGGTCATCAGAAGTGTCTTCTGCTCACCAAGCACAAAGAAAGCCCTACTTTTATTTCAAGCTGCTTGAAAATATTGGTCATATATTTATATACATTATTTCAGCAAGGGCCCAAAAGCATCTGTAAAGTTCTAACAACAGGCATAACACCAGGAAAATCTGAGGTCATGGAGTGATGGAACTCTAAACCTAAGGCAAACTGGCAACTAATAGAGAAAAGCACATTTTATAAAATGAATTTAGCTGCTTTAGAGGTGTAATGAAATGAAAAGGATTGCCTTAGATGTAATTGTTGCATTTCACCACAGTGTGTAGCTGTAGAATGTACATTAAAACCTGAGGCTATTTGACAGACATGTTCTCATACATAGTCATACATATATTCCATTAATGTGTAACTGAGCTGTTAACAATCAAATAAAATGACATACTGTATCATCAGTTCAAAGTTATTTGTTAAAATTGCAGCCTGTTTTTGTTGGTGGGTGCTGCGAAATAAATAGAGGCACGATCCACATATTTTATTTGTTTCCTCATTTATGAAACATTTTTATATAATATAGGTGTGTATAATGCTCTAATAACTCCACATTAATGGGATAGTTCAGGATGTTTGAAGTGGTGTTAAATGTGGTGCTCTTGCAAAATCAATGATTGCGTTTGTCTCACTACTGACTGACAGTAAAAAGTGTTTCCACCAAACCTGATGTGAAATGACTTTCAAACCTTCCACATATTCTCCCACATCTGCAGCTCAGTGTTGGTAGAGCAGTCAGATGTTGTGTTCCTGAGCTGTTGGCCTCTGTCCCAGATCTTTGGTCAGCTCATCTTGTCGCCCCTTCATCATTGGCTGCATGTCAGCACCCATTACCTCTCAGCATCACCCTCTCCATTTTCCCTTCGGCCACCCTCTCTGCTCAGCTGCAATCACTGCCAACATCAACACAGGAATGCTAATGGTACCATGTGAAGGGAAGACTTCAAGCGGACTGCTCCCCCAAAATAATAAACAACTACCTCGTTCTCTGGCAACCACAATAGCGACATTGCCACCAGCACTTTCCTTAATATACACTTGTTACACCAGAAGGTGTGAGAGCTTATGTGTTATGAGTAAAGCCATAAGACAAAAGTTTTAACACATGACAGTAGTGCATTATCTCTATGACTGTATTTTCATGTGTCTGCACCCACAGTGGGAGTGTTAATGTTACAGCCTTAGACAAAGATGCCTTTGTTGCTGGAATTGAAATCCATCGATCTGGGCAAAGGAACTGCAAGTAAAAGTGTGTGTGTGTGTGGGCGGGGGGGGGCAAAAGAGAGATTTTTTTTCTACAGGCACAGTAAAAGTGTGTGTGTGGGGGGGGGGGGGCAAAAGAGAGATTTTTTTTCTACAGGCACATTATTGATCAGGAGTGTTTGAGGCTTTGCCTTAAAGGACCTAAAGAATAAAAGCAAGTGAGTAACAGAAGAACAATGTTAAAAATAGACATCAGCGTGAAAGAGCTTGAATATAATTCACTATATAGGAGTTGGAATGAGAAAATAAATCCTCTTTGTGTTTCATTTAATTTCCCTCTCTTACCAGAGTTATTAATGTCTGAGGCTTAATTACTTTGTGGACTATGGTGAGTCGTCGCTTTTATCACAAGACAACTTTCCTCTTTTTCTTTTACTCAGAGACACTCCTCGCGCAGGCTCGTTTGTTGAGAGCTGCTCTGGAACATAATTAATGGACAGCGCAAAAAAATCCATGAATATCAATGTGGCAAATGTCATTTTTCAAAAGGTCCTCCACTCTGCTCCATTCCACATCGTTCTTTGGGGAGTACTTTAGGCTGTGCGACAGCCGAATTGATTCATTTGTGATGATGTGCATTTAATCATGAAGTTAAGGTGCTCTGAATTATCATTCATCTTCAAATAACTCTACTGACCCTGATGATGCAGTATACTGCTAGAGACAGGTCAACACAGTGGATGCTCAGCAATGGCCTGATTAAAAAAATATACACAAGTGCCCTCCCCCTGCTGTAAATTTCCTTTGCTGCCTATTATTACACAACCCTGCTGACTGGTGACAACTTTTGGACTGGCTTTTGGTACACAAGAAGCAATCAGGCCTTGCAGAAGAGAGCATATCATCTTGTCAAGCCCATCCTGCTTTGTGTTTATGTATGTTTATTCATGTGTGCCAGAGTCATCTCAGATAAATTCCTACCCATTTGGACAGAATTGATGGCTGTCATTACTGAGAAAGAATCTAAATAATTTGGCCTCATCACAGTAAATGTTATCACACAGCAGCAAACAGCGTTATCAGCAGCAATTCCTTACTCAGTGGAGTGTCTTTTCAATGCACCCATTGACAGATTGACTTAGCCTCCACCTCACATTCTTCCCTCTTTCCCCCCCGTTATGTTCACCAGATGATGGCAGCTCTTACTGCTACATGTGTCAAATCCCCCTATTTTCATAGCTTTGGGGTTTTTCAGCCTGTGCATGGAAAATAGCACTGAAACAGAACTGGCCGCCCCAAGCTATGACACCGTGGTTGTTGGCTGCTCTTGGTGTGCATCAAGCACAATAATTCGGTTAAGTGTTCAGCTCGGCATCGGCAGCAAGGCCAACGTTTCCTTTCTCGGTATCTGTTTGCTCCCATTCATCGCACCACCATCTGAGCGTATGCTTATTTCTGCCTGTGTACTCATGCACAGTGGCGACAGCTGATAACCATGTGTCCATGAAGATTGAGCTGGCGGGGGTTAATTTTTAAGGTGATGCATCAGTGGTTTGTCTACATCGGTTCAGTGGAAAGCTGCTTAGTTAAGTGCCTCTATAATAAAGTAAAATTACATTTCTTTCCCCCCTTTTTTTCACAATTCACAAGTTTAATATTAATATAATGGACATAATAATATCCACTCTAATTCATTTATGGCTTCACTTGTTGCAAAATTGAATAATTAAGAGCCAAGCCTCTGCTCCCCTCCACATACAGACTCAATGATCCACAGTATATGCTCATCACACCCTAAAGCTCATGGTGCTATGATTGACTGCGAACAACTAAGAGCCCTTCAGGAGTATTGAGAACCAATTGCCTCTCTGTCTACGTTGTGCTCTGTCAATTCAGTGCTACAGAGGGTGATTATTAGGACCCTAATGGGAAAAATGATTCTTTTGCCATAGGTTGTTACCTTGCCTCACTTACTCTGATGGATGTACTGTATGGAGCCTTAGAAAGGAGAGGTGAGGTCATCTGTAGCTGATAACATTGCCATCATTTATACACATAAAATTGTCACTGCATTATAAAGCTGACTGATTGTCGAAGCATGGCAGAAAAGGGTCTTTTTGGTGCAGTGCATTGTGGTGTGCCGTATGGTAACCTTTTTTTTTTTTCGCTGTTCTACACATCAGGCTGTTACTCAATAGGACATATTGGTCATCATAAAGCTAACAATGACACACTTATGCTGGATTAAAAGATCTAATTGACTTTAGGTTGAACAATGAACCATCCTCCAGCTGCACTGCCTCGTGTTATTGTGACAGTGAAAAAGAAACCTCTTTATCTCTCAGTATTAAGCAGTGGTGTAGCCAGTAATGGGCCTGGGCGGACCAGTACCGTCCACATTACTCACCACCCAGCCACCTCGACTCAACGAATTGCTAATTTATTTTCACAAATGATTTTACTGTATATATGGTTGATTATTTGGGAATGTGCTCTTTCTTAATTCAAATATTCATCTGAGTGTTTTTGTTCTATAATTTCCTTTTATAGCTAAATTGTGCAAGCAGCTGCGTCCGCATTTGCTGTTACTCACGAGTGGTCCGATGCTACTGAAGTTGCAATGACATTGTCTGATGTATCTCATGCAGGATGCTAGTTAACACATCATCTACTCTTTGGGTTTTTGTTTATGTTTTCCGTGTTGTGCAATAGAAGGATTCAGTTCTGTGCACTGTACAGCCAAAGTGCTGCTGCCGGCCTGAAGATTGTATACAACTTTAATAGACAGTTTTGCTCGTTAAGCATATATTATATATGTAGGCAATGTGCTGCTGTTATTGCCTTTGCATTGCATGATATGGCAAATTAAAATCATGGCTGTTTTTTCAGCCTGTTTATGTTTGCCTTTTTTCTACGTCTATGTTTACTTTTTCTGTGACAAGCTGATCCGCCCACTTTGTCCTGCCTATGCCGCTGGTACTAAGTGAAATAAAATTAGTCCAAACAATGAAAATAAAAACAGAAATCACTTATTTGATGCTTTTTGTGACCTATTGTTAGCAGAAATTAGTTGTAAAGCAATACTTTGGGGATGTAAGACTAAATGAATGTATTGTATTTTTTTAAAGGTAAAATTTGGATGCATATATTTGTACTCCCCAACTAAGGATTTTGTGTTCTTTCAAAAGGTGCATATTCAAAACTATTGATTAGTAGTTAATTAGGTATTATACAGTTCCTCCTGAAGGAACTGTATCATGCTTTAAAGTGAATGTAGAGTATAATGAGGTGTGTGGGTGTCATGTATGTGCTGCCTTACATTTTGAGGTGAGCAGGTCAGAGTGGCCTCTGCATGGCTCCCACCGCAGATGGCTCGTTACTCTAGTATTTGATATGAAACCCCCCTCCGCTCTGCACTCTGCCTCCATCTCCCATCCCTTCATCCTAGTGTCATTCCTCTATCATCAACATTCCACCAGCTGCTCACATCCAACACCACGAGAGATTGCACGCCAGAGAGACAGACAGAGGTGTTCAACACAGTGCACAATGAAAACAGTGGATAAATAGTTGACTTTGGGCCTTTCTTGAATACCCACTTTAAACCAGCCTTTTAAGTTTGGACCTGGTTGTTCAAACTTTTAAATCTACATTAAAATGTAAACGTTAAATAAATTAGCTGTGTGTTCCACTCAAAATCTTGTCACATCACTCAAGCTTCTCTACACAGAGACTGGTAAATAATTACTTTCAGTTGCTGCCAGGTATTACTTGCTTTTTATCAAACTAATGCAAATACATATATGGGATTTCCATGTATGCTAAAGAACTATAAATCAAATGATCTAATGTAATGGTCTTTACAATCAGTTGGCACAAGGAGGTCTAGAAGACTTAATTAATCCCATGATGGGGAAATTCAGTCATTGCTGTAACATTAACCCTAACAGTTACTGTAGGCACAATATGTTGGAAACAAACACGCAGTTCACATAATTTCTGAAGATTTGTCAGCTCATTCATTCATGTGACACTGTCCCGTTCCACCACATCTCAAGGCATTCTCTATTTCAGACTTGGCAAATCAAGAGGCCACAGTCTCGGTTCATTGAGATGACATTTCTTCCCATTCTGATGTTTGATGTGAGGCTGTTTATCTGCATCTTCACTATGTCTATGCTACATGATTGGCTGTTTGGATAAATGCATGAATAAGTTTATATGTGTTCCTGATAAAGTGCTTAGGAGGTGTATTTTTGTAGCAATTATTTGATTTTCTTTGTTATGTATAGTTTCTGAGGCCACGGAGTGGCACATGTAGCTTGCGCTGTTGCCTCACTGCAAGAGGGTTGCTGGTCTGCCTCCCAGTCTGGGCCTTTCTGTGTGGATTTTGCATATTCTCCGTGTGTGCGCGGGCTTTCATGCAGACATTATGTGGCCCTGCGATGGACTGGCGATCCGTCCAGGGAGTACCCCATCCTTTCTGTCAGCTGAGATCGACACCATCAGCCCCACAACTCTCATGTGTAGGAAAAAGCGGTAGACAATGGATGGATTGATGGATGGATGTATAGTTTCCATTATTTTATTAATAGAGTGTATCTTCTCTCTTTTATGGTTTTCACAGGCACTTGCTTAAATGGATGTCTTTATGTTAGTGTCTGCGTGTGCACATGAATCACATGCAGAATATTATGTTCCATAACATAAAGCACACTTTATTAGACAAACACATTGCAAAGATTTATTTTTCATTATTGCCAAATGCATTGACTCACACTTCATCAAACAGCAGCCACGCATTGTTCCTCACTGTGTGCAATTAAAGGAGTGTGTTTTATGACACTTTCATTATTACTGTGTGTATCCCTGAAGTTTATTAGACACAGTTTATGGCTCTGGAAGACGAAACTGCACGTGTGCTGTTTATCTTATCGATGTTTGCGGATTTTCTGTGCTTAATAGTGCTGTGAGGCCTCTTCTCTACAATCAAATTATAACGCAAGATCTTCCTTGTGAATGTGTCACTAATTAAATGGGTTTGGCTAATTTGTGTCTCCGGGAATGGGCTTTACCTATAAAGAATCAGCATGGCCTTCTTGTTTGCATCTCTTTGCTTCTATAATTTAGGATGTAACCCTGCACAGTCTTCTCACATGCCCATGTACTGTGCATCAGCTGAACACAAGCCTGCAGTATACAAGCCAACGTACACGATGTTAACATTATATTACAGATGTGTTTGCTCTTCATGGATGAGTGAGATGCTTCTACGACATTACATCAGGACTGAGGTCTTGTGGAAACGCTGGGCTGCAGACAAGTATTGATTTCAGGAAAAAAAAAAAAAACACTAAAGGAGGCAACTGAGCAAAGGATGTTTGTTGCAAGGGAAAGGGGGGAGGATAGTGGAGATATTCTCTGACTGTGGTTTCAGCCTTTTCATAATACACTTAATATTTCATCACAGCTCTAGCAGTTAAACAGCTACCATTTCCATCTCGAGTGAAGCCTGCTGTCGTCTTTTTTTTTTTTTTTGCTCCCTTTTCTCTTCTTCCAGAGGAACATCAAAGAGGCAAACCGAGTATTTAGAGATGAGTCCTCCTTACCACTTCCACTTCACTTGCCTTCACGTTACACTGCACTTATAGAGAACAGGCGTAACCTGTGACTTCACCCCTCTGGCTGTCAAGACAAAACTGCAGAAATGTTTTTATTCATTAAATGTTATGCAACAGTAAAACAGGAACACTAACTGTGCACAGATGGAAAGGAAAGCAGTGAATTTTAGCCACATTGGTCCAAATGTTGTATGTAATGCTGATTTACATGCAGACCTGTTTCTTTTGTGTGTAAACACCTCCCTTGCTCTCTGATCGATTGTATCCGCAAGCCACATCTCTACCCAATAATCAATGAAAATGCAGGATATCCAATCAGATTTTATGTGGGCCCTTAGCTTGTCCTTGCTCTCCTTTACATTTCTTACACTGATGACCCTAAAATACTTAATACGCTTTGATTAAAGTCTCACTCAAGTTTCTACAGGTCTGGAAAGTGACTCAAGGTTGAATGTAATTGCAGATGTGGCTACAAGAGGTCACGTTTAAAAGACACAGCTGCTTTGGTGCACATAATGTTTCTGAGAGGAGGGAGCAGGAATCTACTACTTGGTTACATTGTGTAATGAAAGCCGGATTTCCTGTTTTTGGATTGGGTTCACATCCGCATCACTTTGAGACAGGATGCCGCCTCTGGGAGTCCGTCCATCCCTATCTGCTGAAAATGAGAAAACTAATAATAGAACTCAGCTGGGGGTTTTCCCAGATAACAACACATACAGTAGTCTGGTGCTTTTAGAAGTCCAAAAGAATTCTCTCATTCTCTCCACTTGGAGCAAGAAACTGTGTGACTGTGAGATGACACTAATTTTAATGAGGTGGGTCAAAATCTGTAGCATTACTCTGCCACTACAGCTTTAAAGTCAGAGATTTATTACAGTATCTGTTCAGAACTTTCTGTATATTTATGGTCACATATATTTGCACTTTACTGTGTTTGTGTAAGTGATAACTGCAGGCTATTATGAACAGATGATATTCATAAGATGATGGATTGCGTTTTGGCTGTGGGTCCAAGAACAGTGAGAGAGGGAGAGAGAGGGAGAGATCCTTGAGGGAATGCATTAATGAACCCTGACTTAGCTGACCTCTGGGTTCCCAAGAAGGAAAGCAGACCCATGCACTGCAGCCAATTAGGTCTAACGCAGACCTGAGGGGGCAGTGACAGAGCCACTGATGAGTGTGTGTGTGTGCTGTTCTGCTGGATGGTATAATGAGTTGAAGGGTAGATGCAGTACATCACGGATACATGAAAATGGATTTTAGCGTGGTGGCAACTTAGTCCGAACTGTACCACTACACTGTTTTATATTAACAGAGGAGCAATAAAATGTTATATTGTGGACATGGTTGTTTCTGCTTAGTTATCCCTTGAAGTGACTGTTCAGTTTTTTTGAAAAGTGACTGTATGAGGTGCTATCAGCCTACAGCACAGATGCTCACCCTGTAAAGTCAATGTTTGCTTAAAGCCCCAGTGCACACCTCATGTCACCCCCATGAGGAAGTCTGAGTAATTACCGAAGCATTACCCCACACACAGAGGCTTCCTGCAGGAGTGAAGACTAAGATTAGGAGGGACATTTTGGTGGGCATTCCATGGCTTTGCAGCCTTCTGGCTTTACTGGCATTAATCAGCTGTGATGCTTACTTCAGCTGTGACATAAAATGTATCAGGACCTTATTTTTGAATGCGGAGGTAACTAGGGCTCCAACTTACAATTTTTGTGTGGAATTTACCTTATTGTTTCCTTCATGCATCTGCAAATGGAGCGAGTCTGCTTTCTTAACAATGTCGTGGGAACACTCGAAATTATCGATAAAAAATAGTTCCACATCTGTGTAAAATTACGGAGTGGGAGGATGACATGAGGATTTTTTTGTGACTGATGTTTAAAACAATCTCATTCATTTAAAGCCTTTTACTTTGCCATAACAGTGAGGGGTTGCCTGTTATTGGGTAAATCTAAATGAAGGATTTCGAACACAGAACTCAAAAAAATAATACATTTTAGCTCTGTATTGAATTCTCTATACACTCACAGCGGCAAAGTCGGTGTTTACTGTGCATCAGTGCCTCATTTAGCCACATATCTGTCAACATAATTGTGTTGGAGATATTGATCATCAAGCCTTGAGCAGAGTAACATTAAGGTAAACTTTTAAAGTCAGAAATGAAGGTATATAGTAGACATATGTATGTAAAGACAATGAATGAGGTGAAAGGGACGGAGCCCAAACCAGAGATAAAAGAGATGAATATGACATTCATCAGGTGGCCAAAAACATGAATGCTGAGATGTCGGTTTTGCTTTTCACAAGGCAAGGGAAGTTTATTTGTATAGCACATTTCATGTACGAGACAATTCAAAGTGCTTTACATAAAACATTAAAAAGTGCATTAAAAGGAAAAGAGTTCAAAGCAAAAGCAAATCAAGAACAGACAGTCAAGATACAATTAAACAGATATAATGCAAGAAATAAAAAAGCCCAGTGCATTGTGGGAGATTACCGAAATGCAGCACCAAATAAAAATGTTTTTAACTTTGATTTGAAGCAGTTCCTGATTACATTCTGGGAGTTTATTCCACAAGTGTGGAGCATAAAAGCTGAACGCTGCCTCACCTTGTTTGGTTCTAACTCTGGACTAACACATGGACAAGCTTTTTTTAAGTACTTCATATGTTCTTTAGCTGATAGTAGGCTGACTTCATTCCCGTCTTAATGTGGCTGTTAAAGTTCAGGTCTGAGTCCAGAACCACACCCAGAATCCTGGCTTGGCTGTTAGTTTTTAGCGTCACTGCTTGAAGCCGAGTGCTGAATTTTAATCTTTCTTCCTTGGCTCCAAACACTAATATTTCAGTATTGTTTTCATTTAAGTGAAGAAAATTCTGCTGCATCCAATCTTTAATTTGATCAATACGTTTTTATTAATGTGACAAACTAAATTATTGCTGCCAGGTGGACAAATATTCAAATAAATTAACTAACAATGATATTTTTGGGGTCTTTATGATTATTTTAACCTGCTTTACACATATCAATCATGTTAATGCATCGTGGTATAATGATGTTAAATGATCATATTCATTTCAATAAGCAGTCAATTCCAAGGCCTCAGTGTTCAACATTCATGCAAAGGGTGATCCTTATGCTCCACGTGGATTTACCCACTTTTCTTCTCCTCTGGGTTTTTAGTCTCTCTCTCTCTCTCTCTCTCTCTCTCTCTCTCTCTCTCTCTCTCTCTCTCTCTCTCTCTGAAACACAAAGCTCTCCTTTACCTCCTCCACAACACTCCCCAGGGATGCCATCACGCCCACAGTCTCCCATGGATACCTTCACTCTACCTCTCATCACCGTGGAGACCCAGCAAATGCTGGCTCTCAGCAGACATTAGTCCATAGCATAAATACAGCCATAATCCACCTTCATTAACAGAGTAATTTACTCACAGTTGACATTCCTTTGAATCCCTCATAAGTTTCTGAAATGACACAGAATCAGATGACTGCAGGTTCAGGTGCATTTGATGTCGATACACTGTGCATGCTTCTGACATTTACCTGTTTGACATTTCTTCACAATATATTGTCCAACGTCAACTTAAAGGCTGAGTGTGCATTTTATATTTACTTGCGCCACTATGTTGCCTTTGCAGCCTGAACTGACAAAACCATGTTTTTCCATTCAATTTAAAATTAAAGTTTACTTTGCAAATTGAAAAAAAAAAAGACATCCTCTCTGGGATGTCAAAGGAAACTGTTGTTCCCTGAAACACTTGGAGGACCTGTCAAACATTTTGTTTTTGTACATGTTCATCATTTGTAACTTAAAGAACAAAGAAGTAAAATTAAAGCGGAATATTTGGCCTTTTGGTATGTTTAGATTTATTCTCCAAGGCATGGTTGGGATTTAACTTCTTTGCAGTCCACAACTTGTTTTATTAAATTAATCCTGTCTCTTGTGTGATATTTTCTTATGTTTATGTGATTTCTCAATAGGGTTTCACACCTCCTTCCTCTCCTCTGCCTGTATTGTGCTAATAAATTTTCCAGCAGTAATACAAGTGTGGGCCTTAAAATCAACACCAACTGTGTAATGTATATTAAAGGGGTGGGTTTTTGTGCCACAAACACCCTGAAGCGATTTCTGGGCTCCCGTATGAACAACCAGCCATCTGCCTCAAAGAAATTAATTTCCAAGACTCCATAAGAATCATTACACAAGAGCATCTTTTTTGCTGAATCTGCAAAAGACCAACAGTTATTTTTTTTGGCAGCAGACAAGGTCAGTGTGTTCTACAACAAATCCTAGTATTTCTTAGTAATCCTCAATAATCTTCCATGACAGAACAGTTTCACCAGCACTATCTTCTGCTTCCACGTACCATATTCACTGCCCGACCTGACAGCTTCCTCCTGGGACACATTACCATTTAAGTTCAATAGCTCCTCCCCTGAGAACAATTACCCTCTTTAACCCAACGTTTACTCTTGTGGTCAAAGCTTACTTACATGGCAGGACATTTTTTTTTTAAATTATGGAGCCAAATAATTTACAGTTTGACAACAGTAAAGAATAGAATCAACTTAAACTTATCAACAAGACTGGCTCAGTCTTAGAGGAAGCATCACTGACAAAGATAAAGCTACACTACTTCATTGGTGAAAAAGATTTATAATCCTGCGCTTTCACACGTGTTAATGTTGATGACATTTATTTGTGTTTTACTTATATGTGCACTCCTTTAGTTCCACAGTAAGTATGCTGTATATTTATTCATGTAAGTATTAATATATAATATAATATGATCTAAAACAAACATCTGTCGAATAATTGATTTGTTTTTCTTTTTGTTAACAAATTACCTGAGTGACCTAAAAAAAGACTCAAAATCACTCATAGATTCACTGACCTATTTTTTAACTGAGCTTTCCCGTTTTACGAGGACGCACACAAACATAAACAAAAACCAAAAAGAGAACAACACACAGCTCATTTCAATAGTCATGGTCAGCAATCTACACTACAAATGTACCGCAGGTCCAGATTCAGGAGACTCCTTGTATAACGGTAGAAGACAAATCAGGTCCAACATAGTTCAAATAGGGCTGCCAGACTTTAAAGAATTGGTCTATGTTATGTGGAATATTTGTAAGATATTCCAAAGGAACCAGCTCAAATATGATTTTACACCAACCTTTAACTGAAGAGCTCTCAGCATCAACAGAACTATTTTGTTTTTTAATGTGTCTCCACGAACAAGGGGCCTTCTGCAAGGAGTTTGCATGTTCTCCCCGTGGTGTGTGGGTTCTCACCGGTTACTCCGGCTTCCTCCCACAGTCCAAAAAGATGCAGATTTGGGGACTAGGTTAATTGGACACTCAAAATTGCCCATAGGTATGAATGTGAGAGTGAATGGTTGTCTGTCTCTATGTGGCCCTGTGATGGACTGGCGACCTGTCCAGGGTGTACCCTGCCTCTCACCCTATGTTAGCTGTCCCTTAGTGGATAAAGCGGTAGAAAGTGAGTGAGTGAATTTGTCTCCACACCAGTTTATGGCAAATATGGCCTTATGGTGGTGGACAAGTTTATCCAATCCCATGATATCATGTTACCCATGGAGACATTCCTGCTCATAGACACAAAGGAAGATATTTTCCTTATAACACAGTGAACTCTGATTCTCCCAGTCTCTGCACCCCACTGAGCATCTGCGCAATCGCCGAGTCTGTGGAGGAATCATCATCCATATGCAGGATGTGTCTGTTTGATTCTGACTCATTTTCATGATGCTCTGTTTTATACGAGCTGTGATACAATTACCCATATAGTATTTCAAAGCAACGGTATATGACAGCAGCATGTTTGGATGACATGTTCCAGTATAGCCAGGGGCACTGCTGCAGCTCTGATATCAGCAGAGCTCCAGGCTCCTTCGCTTTTACTAGATTTGACCACATATGTCTGCATGTGCTAGATATTAATCCAAGGATGTTCTCATATGAGACAGTTGATTTACACTTGAAAATTTTCCTCATCTGCAGCTAAAAGATTTTAACACATATGGAGCATGGCTGAAAAATGACTCACCCAAAACTGACAGAAAACAAACAGGTGACATTTTTTCTTCCTGGGTGAAGCAAGGCCACATGATCACCTTAACTCGAGCTGACAAAGAGTCCTCAGCTCCTAATTTACCCCGAAATTTTTTCCCCCCATAAAATTGTGAATCAATTTCAATTCTAACTGTCCTCTCAGTTGACTACCAGTGATTGTTTATTGCTGGCTCTCTGGAGGAGTAAAAGCCTTCTGCTTAACTGGCTCATAAAAATAGAAGCTACAGTTAGGTTCGGATGGAGTAAGCGTGAGGGGGGTCGTTATGAGAGATGTGGGTGTAAAGCTGGAAAATGTACGTGACAGTGCCGAGAGGCAAGAGGCATTGCAGGCACTCAAAGTCCCTCACACCAGGGGGCTGAATCCCTTTTTCATCCTTAAAGGCTTTCTATGTAGGACTCCATGCCTTCACAATCTACAGGAAGCCAATAAAGATCAACTTAGCCTTGACTAAGAGCTATGCAGGCTGAAAATCAGTCTAAGACCTAGACAGTCTAATGCAGCAGCTGTGCAATACAGAATATATTCATGGAAATTATGTTTTGGTATTGAATGTGTAGAGATGTCCTAGTCTGCCCAAATGCAACAGCACCTTTTGCTTATTTTAAATAAGCCCAGACTAAAGAGCGAAAACAAGTGGTTTTATGGTGTCAGACTATTTTCTGAGAGCCACCAAAGATATCCTCAAGAAAGACAATGGCAGTTTTATTTTACTGTATTTTCTTTTCTCTCTTGTTCTCTTAAACTCAGGTTGTTGTATTTTTAACTCTAATTCAACACAAAGCAACGTGTTACTTACTTGTGGAATTGATATACCTGTATTTTGTACGTGGAATTAATTCCAAAAGATTCCCTTTAATCAATTAGTAAAAAATAGACAAATACTGTCCTGTCACAGCATTACTCCATATTGAAAAGTTGTGTGGAGTGAAATTATGCCTATAAATAAGTCTCCAACATGAGGACAAGCCATTCCTCTATTATTAGAGACACCCTTTTCCAGTTTTGTGCTGAACAGCTTTTTGTTTGACACATTTTGAACTTTGGACAAAAGTGGGGAAACTGTTCTCTTCAGCTTTCCTGATGCTGAGCTTCACTGACATCCTTCTGACTGTGGTATACTCAGTGCAAATGCATGACAATCTGCCCTTTCTGTTTTGTTGGAAGAGTTTATTTCACTCAACACAAGGGTGTTTAGGGCCACACAGTGGAAGGAGTGGCTAGCACTGTAGCCTTGCAGCAAAAAGACCCAGGTTTCAAGGGCCTTTCTGCATGGAGTTTTGCGTGTTCTCCAGTTTCCACCCGCAGTCCAAAAACGTGCAGTGGTTAATTGAACACCCTAAATTAGCTCTAAGTGTGAATGGGAGTGAGTGGTTGTCTGTCTGTGTGTTGGTCCTGCAATGGACTGGTGACCTGTCCAGGGTGTACCCCACCTTCAGACTGTGTCAACGGGAATTGGCCCAGTGACCCACAACCCTCATGTGGATGATAAAGTGGTAGCCAGTGGATGGATGAGGGTGTTTTATCAGTTTACAGTTATATAATATAGAAATATAGAAATTTATGAGACAAAAAGCATAGATAAGACTAAGACCTCTAGTGATATTTGTGTAATTTTGTGCAGATCATCTTATTCCTACACACAGAATTTGTATTTATGTGATTGTTGCTAAAACATCAAATTCTTATTTATTCTATTCTTATTTCTTTCTACATTTACACACACAAGTGCAATATGTAGTATTTCCTACATACAAAAAGCTTATTTCTCTTAAATTTCATTAGCGAGCCCTACAAGTTTAGCACAATAATCCATCCACCTGGCAGGTAAAATATTGAGATGCTGATTAAAGAGCATGGTTATTGCACACTTTTGCCTTGGACTGGTCACACTAAAAAGCCGCTCTAAAATGATGCCACATGTTTTAAGAGAGCATGGAAATGGCATGTTAACTGAAGGAATATCCACCAGCGCTGTTGCCGGTAAACTAATTGATGATTTCACCACCATAATCCATTCACCTGCCAGGTGGATGGATGACTGTAGCACAGGTGTTGTCCTCACTATACTGATTTTAACAAATTTATGAATTTTTATAAGACTTTTGTTTGCATGTATTTTACATTTCAATTCATTGAAAATGAGAGCAACAACTGACAGTTGTACTGTATCTCTCCTCCCAAACTCAGTTGTTATTCACTGTGCAGGTGAAACAGCCTCGAGGGACACCCTGGGGTTTTTCTGCAACTCTGGGTGTTTTAGGAGATTAAAAACCCCACAGAGAGATACTTGATACCGACATCTCTTTCTCTCTTGCATTCTTATGTTGTCTTCCTCTCCAATTAACACAATGAGCAATTAGACTTGTTTAGGTTGCAATGAATTCCTGTGATTGCACGGCTTGGAATGCGGTTAATGCTAGTGTGTGATTTTGGTGGTGAGAACATGTTTGGTCTGCTCACGTGTCACAGCTCCCCCCACTATCAGTGCCTCAGAACCGCCTCGTATCTTTTAATGCACTCGAACAAATCAGTACAGTGTAACACTGGTACACATGCGGGACACACTTACTCTTGTGAAGTCCAACGAACTCTCTCAAACGGCAAACTTTACCACTCACCTCTCCGTCTGTCTCTCTCCTGCTCCCTCCCTCTTTCTCCTCTGAGGTCACTGAAATGGAGAGTTATGTTTGTTCCTGCTGTAAAATAGATGTAAGTGGGAGAAGGTTCTGCAAAGTCACAGTGACATTGCTGAGACTGCTGATGATATGAATATTTCACTGGTGAAAAATATCATTGACCACAAGCTTACCTTTTCTGTCAGGCAATGGTTTGGCAACCTTGGATGTTAAGGTTTAAGGTGTGATGGCTGATAATAAAAGAGAGAAAGTCTCTCCTTTGTCCTTGCCCTTGAGTTAAGTCACATGCGGATAACGTGTTCTTGTGAGCTACAAAGATACAAGGGGTTTGTATGTTTCACAGCACTCATAGCTGTGATCAGGACGTCCTCATTAGCTCCGAGCTTTGGTCAATTACCATGAAAGACTGTAAAAAAAGAAAAGGCAGAACAAAGTTAACATAACTATAAGTCCCTCAAGCTTTTCCTCTCCACCTTCTCATGTCTTTTATTCACTGGATAAACTGGCAGTGGAAGAAAATTACTTTTCAGAGAGTGACAGGAAGAAAAGTAGGCTTCCACTGCCCCGGGATATCACTTCTCTCTCTTTTCCCCAAAATGGAGGGCTTAGAGAAAAATGAGATGTGATAATATGACTTTATGCCTTTATGTTCCTCATAAGAGTGGGAATCTATAACAATTCATCTATCACATGGAAGAATGGAATGATTGCCTGTGTGTGAAATCATATTTGTGATGTAGCTGAGAGAATGAACTTTGTGTCCTTCCTGAAATCTTATTCGCAGTTTTCTTTTTTATGTCCTTCCTGCATAGATAAAACTGATTGAATATTTTTGCCATAACATAACTTTCACACTGTGAGGAAGGAAAAACAACAATGAGGGAGGTCAGAATGTTGGCTGTTCTTTAATCAGTTAGAGATTATCGCCTGCTACAGTGAACCTGTTTGTGCACAAACAGGAGAGTCAGTCTTTCCCGGTTGATCAGCAGTTCTCTAACATATGCACATAAGAAAGCAGCGAGGTCCACAGCTCTTCCTGCTGGCAATGTGGGTTATAGAGCTACTGATTTGTAATTTCCTTGTGCCCGCAGGTCTGCTCTGGGAGAATGTTTTGGCCACTTGCTCTCGCTCCCTGCATTAACTCTCATAAATGATTGAGGAGGCACGTGTGGAAACACACTACTGCCGTTAAATATAGAAAAAGGCTCACATCTATTGCATAGATATGAGAGGAAGTGGGTAACACATGGAGATAATCAGAAGCAGAAACAGCCTGTATCACCAGAATGTCAACTTTTATTATCCTATAAAAATCATATGACCCTGACCACTATTGGGAATTTGTAAATTGAGTTTTGTTTCAACGATAACAATAATAACAAGAACATCAGGTCCTCTAGAACCATTTGGCCTGTGAGTGATATTTAAATGGCTCTTTTCTTTCATTAAATCCATTCATCCTATTTAGACTAAGTCACTGTGGTCACTTCAGGGGCTCATGTTGAATCCCAGCAGTGGGTGAAGACAGGGTTGTCAGACATCTTCAGCCACAACTCACTTGTGTATCTGTACATCTGCCTCTTAAATTGACATCCAAATGTGCCTCATCAGCATCTGCACTGCATAATTCATGGGGAGAGTGGAAATGAGTGACTCAAATACACTCCATCTATCTTAAATTAGTGTCTTGGAAAAATGCAGGGGATGAAAAATATAATTTAAAAAAGTTCAGATGACTGGGTATTACCATGGATGAGTGATGTGTTAATTGTGATTTTATGACTTCATTTAAATCATGATAAAATATGTTAAAAAGCTTGTACTGAAGAGAACAAATGTGACCTAAATCTTCAGTTTCACTTGCTCTCACGGCCCATGGGGATATTTTATTTTATTTATTTCGTTTTAATTTATTAATATTACAGAGTGGCTAGAGTGTGCTGCTCTGCAGCTTTCTAAATTGAAAATGGTCTGTATTTATATAGCACTTTTCTTGTCTTTTTGACCAATCAAAGCTGCTACAGTTTTACCCATTCACTCACACGTTCATACGGTGCAACAACATGCAGCGCATTTTCTGTTATCTTTCATAGTCATTCACACATTCACATGCTGCCAGCACAGCTGTCAGGAGCAGCATGGGCCCAAGGACACATCGACATGTAGACTAGCAGAACCGGGAATCGATCCCACAACCTTCAAGTTGAAAGACAAATTGCTGAGTCACTGAGCGAAGATGTTTTTGCAGTTCCCTCTGTCGCAAATTTACTTTGAGGCGTACATATTTTGACACTATAATATGGTACTTAAAATTTATTAGCACAATTTAATGTAATAGAAATGTAAGAGGAAGAAAATCATTCAACGTTATTTATGTATGAACGGTACATTCCATTGTTTTGTTGTTAAATGACATTTATTCTGAGATTAAATGATCTTTGTATATGCAAAGGACAGACATTTGATTTCTTGCAATCAAATGAGATAAAAATCAACAATGTCTCTTTCTGTAGGCAAGTTTAAGCATTGCTTCTTCAATCCATTTCCCATAATGTGTGGAGCTCATCAATAAGCCACCCATTAGGTCTCCATCTGGCCCAGTGGCCTTTTGATGTGAGAAGGAGGAGGAGGCTCTTCTATCATTGACAAACCTGCCATTCTTCAGCTGGAGAAACGGGCAGGCTGGTGTGGCCGTGTTTCTGCTCAAGGTGGTCTCTGGTGTTGTGTTATCATTTCTGAATTTTCCTTCTGTGTTGTGTCATCCTGAATGATTTTAGTGTTCTTTAGAGAAGGAAGAAGACTAATGCCTCAGCTGATCCCTCAAGTAAAGAGAATTACCTTGTGAATCCTTCACTATGCTTAAGTTTCAATGTTTCTCACTTTGAAAGTGAGTCTTTCATTTTTTTTTACCTCTGCCTTGGCTCCTCGTTTGAAGCACGGAGCCTCGAACCTGCCTGCATTTGCTGCCTCTTGTACGTCTCAGCAGCTCAGAAATAAGCCAGATCATAGAAACAGAGACCGAATTGAGAGTTCACCGATTTCCTAAACAACCTTTTAAAAGAAAAAGTCAGCAAATCAGTCTTTTCCACTGACACTCTCCAAGTTCTTTGTGTTTCGCACGTGTAAGCACAGCTGCCATGAATTAGCCACACTCTTGCACAGAGAGTAAACTTGTCATTTATTACAGATGAACCACGCGCATCCGTCTACCTTTGCACCTCACAGACCTCATCCTTTCTGCACAGACACACCACCCACCTGTCACTCAAGCCAACCTCATTTTCAACTTTTACCCTCACTCCCAATTTTCTCTCCCACGTGTATTCTCTCTACATTCCCTTTAGCTGTAGTTCCTGCCTTTTTCCATCCCATAAATCATTTCAAGTGTGACAGGAAGTCTCCCTGGCAACACAGACAGATATAGTCTGTGCCACCCCTCTGCATAATCCCTCCAGTAAATGGAAAAGTGTTAATCCTGCAGCACATGAATTGCACAGGGAAATAACCACACACCATCACATGTTCTGCCCTTTGTTTTCTGTTATATAAGTAGATTTGAAGTAAATGTAGAAGCAACATAGTTTGTAGCTTCAAGGGAACTAAGTTGATGAAACATCTTGACCTTCTTTAGTCATATTAGTTGATTAGTTGATCCATTCTACTACAATGTCATTTAAATGCATCAGGAATTGTACAATTGTACAATCACCATTGTACTGACATGTCATGATACCATCATATCTCCTACCAGGCAGAAGAGAAAAACACTGTCAGAATATCCAAAAGTGTAACAAAAAAGGCACTTTTGGATACCATGACCTGGATGACTGAGAATCTTCACAGACTGTCAGAATACACACAGTGGACAGGTAACATGAGTGTCTGAATGTGTTTCTGAATGTGTTTTTTTAAATTGCCTCAGGTTGCTGAAGACTGTACGGGACTCCTTAAGCTGATTGTGTCTGCAGATATGGTGCATCATTTCCCCAAGTACAAAAAATACCACATTTGCATCTGAAAAGCACGGTAAGAAGCAGTTTCTTCTCCTGTAAAGTATGTCATTAACTCTACCAGTGTATAGACTAACCTCCCAAGTGGAAGCAATCACAATAAACATGCATGAAGCACTGTGCAGTATCGCTCTGCAAGCCACATTATAATCACACTGAAACTACCATGGTTGCTGTGATCTTGGCTTAAAAACAGCAAAATGTATTGTGCACACTTTATGCACCCGGATGTTTTGACAATGACAACATCAAAATGCAGCTGTTTTTCCGAAAAGGGACGCGGTGTGCATTAAAGAATAAGCTGGAGGTTTTTATTGATTTACAAGAGTGGTTGTCTTCCTGCCAAGTGGGAGTCTTAACCAGATTTGTTTTTGTTTTTTGAGAGAGCGAGAGAAAGAGAGACCACCAGTTCACTCAAAGCTAATTTGGTTCTACTCTCCAATTCGTATTTTTTTTACACATGTTGGTCCTCTGGAAGATGAAAATTCCAAGAACAAGATGAAAAATACAATCCAGACTATTGTTTATGCCAGTGCTCTCTCATTTTGGTGCTTTTGTTCTCAACAACCTCAAGAATTTCTGATTGCACAGATCCCCGTATGTTTAATATTATGGAGCTAATATGGATTTTAGTCTGTCTTATGTAGAAAAAGCAACTACTTAATGATGTACTACATGTCCTCCATTTGTCCATGTGCACTGTGTGCATGTTAAGTGGCAGGCCCTGCACTGAAACAGTGTTTAGTATTAGCACTGCATTGTGCTGCGTGTAGCACAGTGTGTGCAGCCTTTGGGAACCAGATGGAGAAAGTCCTGCACCAGTTTGTCTGCTCATGAGTTCAGAGAAGCCACAAGACACAGATGCTACATGGCGGGGGGGGGGGGGGGGGAACGGGGAAAAAGGAACAGGGAAACAGTGCCCTTTTGGATACACTTTATTTAAACCCCCACACTTGATCATGTTTCACCAGCTGATAATATTTCAAAGGGACTCCGAGGAGGGAAGAAATCTGGTCAAAGGATCAAATATTCAGCAAAGCAAAAGCAGAGATTTCTATAAGTGATGGATCGCACTGCCATGTTAAAGTGTTAATATTCAGCACACAGAACCTTTATCTCTTCACATCACAAACCGTTCCTATCTCCTTCTAATTTGCTAAACTGCCCTCTTACCACCTTCAGAATAACAACATCAGTGGGTTCTCCCCTCCTGCTGTTGGATGAGATTTAACCTGACATATTGCTTCCACTCATAAATCATAAGCGTTATCATCTCTGCAGCCTCAATAAAACTCCTCTAAATGGAAATGCGTCACCATTGTCACTGGGGCTTACTTTACAAGAATAACCATATAAATCAGGTTTTGGTCTCTTGTTTGTTTTTCAACTTGGCGTCATCACCTGACACGCAGTTCTGAGGCCTTCAGATGATCAGAAACACAAGCGCACACACACACACATACACAGAGAGATGTGAGAGGGGGAGGTTGTTCTCCAGCTCTAACCTGACTGGCTTCCTTCTGGCATCTGTCCATACAAAAGTGAATTATCCACTGGGAGCTCAATCAGAGAGACAACACATGGCTACAGGAAAAGTCTTTTATGTGTGATTGTGTGTGTGTAGAGGATAGGAGAGAAAATACAGGAGGGACTATATTTAGAGCCACAGTCTGGCATGAGGTGAGGCAGGGTGATTGATGGTATGGTGATATAAATGATTAATAAGCTTGATTATAACTGTGGTGTAACTGAGATTCCTCAAGGTCACTTCTCAGTGATTTTTGTTCTCAGTTTAAATGGAGACAAATCTCAGCTCATCACTGAGAAACCCATCATCATCAAAATTATTAGCTTTGTTTCTGTGGAATAGAAATCTATTGACGCAATGCTGCACAGACATAACTCTTCTGTGTGCCCGCAGTCCACTCTGATATTGAATGAGTATGACTTTCCCAGTTGACACGGTGCAGAGAAAGAGCTGCCTCTGCAAAGAAATTTACATTTTGCATTTGCAGAATGAGAGATTGTAAGTGTGTCGCCATGGCTGTGGAGCACAAAGGAACCAATCAGTTAAAATGAGAGCTTAATACAGTGCTGGCACATGAGAAAAGACCTCCCAAAAGGGAGAAATAATTCACTGCTTGACCATTTATCACAGGGCTGAATGTTAAAGTGGTCAGTTCAACGCAAGTGCTGAGTCCCATCCTCTGTGTGTACCCCATATGAAACAAAAGAGCCACTTTCATTAGGCAAAGAGTCTCTTTATTAGTACAAAGGGCCCAAGCTGGTAGTTCTACCTTATTTCCCTTCTGGCTCCCATGTCACTGCTTTCCGTCCTCAAGTTCATTTGGTGCCTAGTGTTGATGAAATGATCAATCAGGGCTCTAATGTGGCCGGGGCCTGAACGAGAGTGGCTGCAGCTTTCTGACACTGATTAGGCCGGAGAGGAGGTAGCACCTCTGAGGAGAAGGATGTGCTTCATTAGGCCAATTGAAGCAGATGGCAGAGTGGCCCAGCGATAGGACGGCCGGATGGGGATTTGGAGCAAAGATCCATTTTCCCTGAGCATATTTGTGCTGGAGAAAAGAGGCCACTTGTTTGTTTGTTTTTTTGTTTGTTTGTTTTTTCCTTTTACTTGTCTCTTGTCTTTTACTTGAGAAAAACCAAGACCCAATTGAAGGTTTGATTTTGAAATGATCCTGATGAATGGATCAAGCCAAAGATGAGTCACTTAAAATCCAACCTCAAGTCACCAGAAAATGATGTCTCTTTGATTTGGCTGTCAGGAGACAGGACCAGACATCAAAAGAAGAGCCCTTTGTTTTGACAGACATGCTCATTACACTCAGTGAGTCACTCAGCCTCCCAACACTTCTACCCTACTGACGTCTGTCTCTTTGTTGCTCCCTGTGCTTCAAAGACACCAAAGGAAGAAAATGCAGCCAGTGTGTCTGAACTGGCAGGACAACAATCTGATGCAAAGCATGCATTCTTTCCGAATATGATCAACAATCTTCTTCTTGAATACGACTTCCAATTGGTTCAATTGCAGCCGCAGCAGGCCTTCTCCTTGGCAGGCAGCTGAGGGCCTAGCACCAAGGGGTGATGCAAGGCTAAACCCACATGCAAGTGCCAAATTCCACTTTGCAGTTGTGTTCCTCATCATTCACACAGCAGCCAGAGTGCATTACGATATATCTTCCCGCTGACATTGACAGGTTGACAGACTGGCACACTATTTCAGCAATGTGCCTTTTAGTCCTCCTGAGTGGGTTGAAATGAATGAAAGATTGATCAC
Organism: Brachirus orientalis; assembly: GCA_016785285.1. NCBI lineage: Eukaryota > Metazoa > Chordata > Actinopteri > Pleuronectiformes > Soleidae > Brachirus > Brachirus orientalis. The sequence continues at coordinate 2,212,528 of JAFBJR010000100.1, forward strand.
CAGTCTGATGGATGACATATCTGTACTGTACGCAGTTTATGACTCGTATCAGACAGAGGTGATCCTCTGATGGCAGAGAACACCTCTTGTTATTCATCACCTGCTAATGACTGGTTTATTGAGCTTGGACACATTAAATAAGAGGCACTTCATCTCCACTGTGATCGCCCTGACCAAACTGAGACACTTCACTTTTGTAATTGCTTCAGCATTATTTGCATAATTCTGAAGAGCATTTCTTTGTCTAATGGAAGAGGGCGAGCAGAGAGGTGGATTGATTGCACCCACAAGATTTAAGTGCATTGCTTCTCTAGTAGCTCTTTCACAATTGCAAGTTCTGACACACGAGTTCAAGCTCTAGCGTTGTTCGGACCCTTGGTGCTCTCAGCCAACCAGCCCACATTCACACCAGTTAAGCAGAACCAAATTTCCACTTGTATGCCATTAACATCGAGCATTACTCAACGCAAAACTGAGCTTCTGTGAGTTTCCTTCTGGCATTCAGGGGACAACAACATTGCCACCAAACATTCAAACCAAACACCAAACACTTATTTTCTTCAGCTTTTACTCAAGGTGAAAAGAATAATCTTTAAATATCTGATATTTTATATATTTGATATATTATTATTATTATTATTATTTAAAAAAATCCTGATTCCCGACCATTTTTGGCCTTATCATCTAGCCCTAGTTTGAAGTTACATTTATTCTAAAAGTCTGCAGACAACTGATGACATTTTCCTTTCTCCCCTCTCCTCGGGAGGTTGTGCTCCATGTGGAGTTTCTCTGTGTGGAGTGGACGGGTGTACACAACTGCTGTGGTGCAGCACCTAAATATCACAGCCTGCGTCACACAGCTCGTCATGTGAATAATCATGTGTGTAGCAGGTCAGTGGAAGAGGCAGGAGCTGTTTTTTTTTTTTTTACTTTTTTCCCCCTCCTCTGTTCTATATTTATGTGAAAATCACAGTACAGATACTAAGACCAGGACGTCTGGCACTTTAGACCATATGTAAAAATGAAAGGAGTCTTGTCTCCTCAGTGAAATCAATTTGGAAGTAAAAATATATTGAATAGCCACTAGAGGAGAACTCTACTTATTTCCAAAAACAACTTTGTTTGAACGGCAGTCTGTAGCAAAATGAGCTTATTTCTGACTTAATTTATAGTGTCAGTAAACATTTTCCTGAGGAGTTATTGGTTTAAATCGCTATTTTTTGTATCTTCCTCAATAGCACTTGATGTTAGTGTGATGAAGTATGTTACCGTTTGGTGGAAAATAGATAATACAGCACATATAATTGGACACAAGTGTTATTGGCAACTGGTTTTGTCCAATAGAAGCCTAGTTGTATATTACGCCTCTGAGATTCAGGTTGCAATATATCAACATGGTGTTGGGCAAACCATGACTGGAGGCTTCAAAACTGGGGTTCAGACTCTTGTGGCGACCGGTTGCCACTTGTTTGGCACCAACAACCATGCCACCTATAGAGTCAATTAGATCCCCATCTTCCCCTTTCTGATGGTTAAAACTTCAGCAGGTCATCTTGACCATGTCCATATAAGTCAATGCTGAGTTTTGGAATGACTGATTATGTTAACAAGCAGCAGAACAGATGTAGTTAATGAAGCAGCATGTGAGTATATTTCTGATATGACTGTAGAATTCAAACTGTTCACCTCTATTTTTTCCTCCCAAAACATTAAAGAAAATTGATTGGAAAGTAAATGGTCCACCTCTCTAATGACAATGCCCTATGTTGCCATGGTCACTAACTTTCTCCTGGCAAGTGACAATATCATCCTCATGGCGGGAATTCTCATCTGTCTGTGGTTTTTAAATTTAATGTGTTTTGTTTCTTACCTGTCTGAATTTAAAGATTTTTTTTTTTTGAAAAAAACTTGTTTTCCTGGTGTTTTCTTTATCAAAGCATCTTCACCTTGTTGTCTGGATTTGCAGTCATTATACTGTAAGGTGCTCTGCTGGACATTTTTAATCTGCAGCTTTGTGTTGCATCTGTTCTGTAGGATCTTCAGTGCTGGAAAAGCTGTATGCAGGTCTATTTTCTATGCGTCTTGCACACATGGCTCAGCTGCACAGCATGAAACGTCCTTCCACTGACCCGATGACTCGGGTTCATCTCGTTCACCCTCCTATCCCTGTTTTTCTTCACCCCTTGCTCCTAGCTCCTTGACCGCCAGCACCTGAAGAACAATTCCCATCCTCTTATTTTTCACTGTCACCTACCGTCTGTGTTCATCCATCACTGTCTGCAGACCTTCGTCTGTCTCTGAAAGCACTGCTCTCTCTTTTTTCCACAAATTAAAGTTTGTGTGTTTCTTCCATTGTCGACTGAAACCCCTTCAATTCTTTGTTCTCAGGCCAAACAAAGAAAACTGTGTAAATGTTAATACTTGTGTGTTGTGTTAATGTGTGTGCGTGTGTGTGTGTGTGTGTGTGTGTGTGTGTGTGTGTGTGTGTGTGTGTGTTCTCCATGGCATAACATCAGAGAGCAGAGGCTGGAGCAGTGCACTGTGGCTGTATCTGCTTCCAGCAGGCAGGTCTTTGTCCACCCTCATGCTGAATAATGTCTCATGAGAATATCCCGAATATCCTGAGAGAGAAAAAAGACAATGAAGGAGAAAGAGAAGGATGGAGAGAGAGAGAGATGAGCAGAGAGAGAGAAACACAAAGAAAGAATGGTTTGTGTTTTATATGAAGCAGGGGAAAGTATGTGTACAACCTGAACTATAGCATAACATCAAAGATGGCTGGTAAAAGTGGGTGTTGATCATACAAACCTATTTGGTTTATTTTGAATAGATGATGTTGGAAAAGTGAATAATCATCTCTCAGGATAAGTCGGGCAAGATGTCTTAATTAATGATTTGTATTCTAGCATTGTATTTCACTGACTGGACATGTTTTCTCTTAAATAAAATTAAAAGAGGGACTTTAATGCACAATCATTAGCCATTATGATGACTGGCAACATCTTTGCTGAGCAAAGTAGACAGAAATAATGGTCATACAATTCTCACTGTCATTCACTGTTATCAGGTAAGAAGGTAAAAGCCTAAATGTTTGGTCCCATACTGTGACATCTGACAGGTAAAATGGCATTTTGGGTTCTGAACATATCCACACCTAATTCCCTGCATTATTACTGTGACAGACAGACAATACACCCACCCACTGCTGTGTAGTGTGGGTATAATTACACTCTGATGAAAATTAAGTCTCCCGGGTTCTTTAAGGCCCTAGAACGGTTTAAATGCAAATTTAAAAAAACAGCAGCTCAGAAAACAGTTTGTTTGTGAGAAATCAGAGGAGAATGGCCAGAAGGTGAAGAGCAGGAAAGCATCTCAGAATGTCAAACCGTAAGGCAGCTGGTTCTGTCAGGCAAGATCAGAAATCAGTGGACTGCAGTGGACACAGACTCTCTAACACTGGGCATTTGAAGACTGGTGTGATGAATCTTGATTTCTGCAGAGGCTGCAGGCAGAGACAGTATTTTTTATGTCAGCAGCATGAATCCACAACCTGCTCTGTTTCTTATAGTCCAGCTTGGCGTTGGTGTAGTGACGTAAACAATGTTGCTTACCATCTTCAAATATGCAGCTGCCAACAATGACGTGCAGTCACTGAGATCAGAATCTTAAAGCGTTGTTTCTAACATTTCTGCATTTTTGCATGATCCAACTGTATGTTACTAATATCTGAGGCTGTTACAGAGACTGCTGTACCAAATAAAGTGCTTGACAGCAAACTCTGGCCAAAACACCACTGCATCAATCATCAGACTACTACTGCCAGTACTATTGTGCAATTGTGATCAACACAAGTCAATGAAGGATGAAGAACAGAGTGTTAAAAGAGTGTAGGTGTGTGAAACTAACCTGTTACATCAGAGGCTGGACTGAGGGGGCGTTTGGAGGCAGAGAGACTTTCGATTAGAGGCCAGCGTTCAACTCACACTTTGAAGTGAGCTCTGGTGCTTTACCCACTGCAGCTTCCCAATGGACTGGCCTCCTTGAATACCCAAATGTTGTTTTTTTTCTTTCCACTACACACAGAGATGGACAAACATGTCTGGTTTTATGGAAGAAACAGAAAGAAGGAGAGATATGAGGAGGAGAAAATGAAGGACAGTGGTGGTAATATCACAAGACAAGTCGTGTTCAATTACACCGAGGAAGTCAGCCAAAGCATGTTACCAGACGAGAGTCTCATTTTAGATTCGTGCAGCTGTGCGGGTGATTCCACACGCGCTCAAAGTCGGGATGTTGAAATCATTGTCACAAAGCAAAATTTCTTCCATCATGTCTGCCTTAACAGGAGCGGTCCATCAGAATTTTAGTGGTTAGACAGCCATGAAAAGATCAGTGCCACTAAGGCTTGTGAGTCAGGTTTTGGTGTTCCTATGTGACCACAGCTGCAGACAAACACATAAACACATGTCTGTGACTCGGCCCTGCAGATCCAAAAACCTTTGACTTGAAGCTAATTTTACCTCAGTAATGAACATGGGAAGATGAGGAGGCTGTTGTCAGGACCACTACTCCTCATGGAGACCAAAACCTCCCTCTAATGAGACAGAACTTCATTTTTGAGGGACTAGGGTTAGGCATTAACTGGTTCTGGTTAAGACTAGTGTAATGTTGTAAAAGGATAAGGCCCTCAAAATGATAGCTGTGAGAACTTTTGTTGTTAGAGGCTGCACAGATTCTGCTGGCTGCCCTTTTCACTGTCATCCGTTTTTCAATCTCAGACTTTAACACTGTTTAGCACTCAAACACACACACAGAAAGGGCAGTTTGAGGGGGTTTTTTTTGGCTCAGAGGGAAGACAAAGCACGGTTTTCAAGAGCAGTACTACAGAACACAACAGCTGATGCCCTGTTTCAATCTAATGAGTGCCATGGTGTGTCGGTATATTTGTGTTCCTCCACCCACACATGAGCATGTGTGTCTGCTTACAGTGCAGTGTGGAAAGTACATTTCTATTATCCTGCTGCCATAATTTGCTTTTATTCCTCCTGTGTGAGCCGTCAGTCCTCTCTGCTAATCCTCAGCATATAATGTGTGTGTGTGTGTGTGTAAAAGTGGGTTATCGAAAGGCTAGTGTGAGCTTTAAAGGGGAAATTATGGTTCAGTAAAACTGCCTTATCCTCATAGTTTTGGCCACCATTCTAATCAGTGATAATTATATTTTACGCAGACCATTTCTGTGCTTGATCAGGCCAGGATGGGAGTGTCAGCAAATATCAAGTTCAAACAAAATTTGTGCCAACATGTAATACGTTCACGTTCATTTAAATGCCAGCCCCATTTTCTAATCCTTCACTTCAACGTAGAATTAATGTTGTAGAGTTCATTCACGGAGCCTTTGCTGCCACACTTCAGTGATAGGTTAAATGTAATCATAAGACATTTGCACTTAACAAAGTGGTTACGCAGCCTAAGGTTATTTATCACTTTCCAATTGATGATGCTGAATACAAAAAAGCTTCCACATGTTGTTTAACAGTCATGATTGCATGTTAAGAACATGAGAGAGAGAGAGAGAGAGAGAGAGAGAGAGAGAGAGAGAGAGAGAGAGAGAGAGAGAGAGAGAGAGAGAGAGAGAATATGTCATATCAACTCCAAGGAGTAGTCAGTGACCTCTATCTAACTTGTGTCACAAAACACAAGTTTGCTGAGTTGGCACTTTCATATTATTGTGGATGTCTCTCTCTCTCTCTCTCTCTCCCTCTCATTCCTGATGCCGTGTACGTTAAAAAAAAAGCTCATCTATTCCACTGTCACCACTCCTCCTTCTTTATGAATATTCAGCAGACAGGAGAAGATGATGTCAGCCTCTCTGCAGTCGTTTTCCTGAGTGTTTTCTTGGAGCACTTGAACTTCAGTGACATTGTTGTTTAAGAGTCGGACTGGCAGAAAGCAGACGCGGAGGCAGCTTAGGGGAGTCCTCAGTCGATCTCTTGCATCTAAGATGATCAGTGCACGCACTTAGCTTTTAGAAGAAGTGGATTTTGAAGCAGCTTTGATGAACACTTGGGAAGAATTACAAATGCCAATTTTTGTCTAGATGTTGGCTCATCAGCCGTGCTGGGTGTTAGCAGAAGCTCATTTGGAAGTGAGTAGCTGTGAAAGTGAGTGGTATTACTAAATAGACTATGAATCAGAGAGAGTTCATCACTCACACACCTACATATAAACACCTACATTTTTTTGGTTCTTTAAAATCTGTATAATAAAAAAATATAGCGGTAAATAATGTCCCTTATGACTCTTCATGTCACTTGAGAAGGAAAAGTGATACTAACCACCTTGCTAAATGTGAATATTTAAAAGATGGTTTAGGGTTAGTAGTAAAATTAGGTTTCAAATCATGTACAGTTCAGCAATATTGTCTGCTCTTAAATGCTGTGTGTGTCTGGTGGAGGAGCCAGACACACACACACACACACTTTAGTGGAGAACAAAGCAACTGAATGTTACTTTTCATCAGTGTTTGTATGGAATATGAAGATATTGGTATCAAACCACTTGTTTAACAAACATCAAACAAACATTATTGTCATAGTTTAACAACATGTTGTGCACAAACACAGAGCTGGTTTTGCTACAGTCCTCCTCTCTGTCTCCCTCTTTTTCCAGCAGTCACAGATTGCTCTTTGTTAATCTTCTCCAATGTTACATGAAGTACCAGGGCATGCCTGCATGGTTTTGCACCGAGGGATAGATTTGTGGGACAAAGACATTGCAGCTAGCAGACCAAAACAAAAGGCAGTAGTGTTTTTATATCATTGCAGCATTTGAGGACGAGTCACATCAACTACGGCTTTGGTGCTCCCGTAAAATGAATGAAAAGTTTAGAGCACATCTACCGTTCCACTGACAGCACAGACAGAGGAGCCATTCACCGTCTTTCTCGTTCTAATGCACGAAACAAAGTAAACAATGCTTCACCTCATTAAAGTAAAGATTACAGTCCTGATGAACAGGTGCTGCAGTAGGAGTCAGAAAACCTTCTCCCAGTAAGGTTTGCAACCCCCTCACATTAAGAAAAACAGTCATGCACTTGTGCTCTGTGATGCAGAACGCAGCCAATTAAATTGACTTTTCTACCAAGGCAAAGAAATGCTCCCTCTCCACTGTAACTGTTCCACCAAATCAAACCATCCAGGCTGGGCTAACCTGAGAGCAGAAGTCTGTGACACTCCTATCAACACAAACAGCCTCCACTACAGTTTTATCACCTTCTCATAGCGTTAGCTAAAGACAGAAGTGCTGACCGTGATGTTGAATCCAGTGGCTGCCTCATTCTTGGCTTGATTCATGGCAGTCATTATTTGGGTGGATGGTGTGAAGGCTGAACAGCCACGACCGGCTCTAAATCTCACTGTCCCATATATACGAGCCAACGCTTGAACGGTGCGAGACGGGATCAGAAAGCCAAAGGTAAATGAAGAGACAGTGGAGATTAATGCATCGTCCAAAAAAATGAAGGTGATGTAAGGGAAATTAAAGAAAAGAAACAACGGCGGAAGACGTTTAAACTGAAATAAGAGAGGAGCTGTTGCCATGATCAAGCAGAGAGACTAAATCTCATTAATATGGTCATAATTTGTCAGACTAAGTCCACACAGAGGATGTGGAGGTTGAGACAGAGGGAGGGAGGAGGCACATGACTGTAACTGTGTGCCTTGTGTGCCTTCTGCCCTCACTGACCTACAGTCGTCTGGCCTTCACACAGAGCAGCTGATGCTAGAAAGCATGTGCACATTCAGCCGGCACAATGAGAAACTTTAGTGCATGTCTGGGCAAATCATGCCATCACTATGTGCTGTATGTTGACAGCTATACACAAACTGCAACATCACAGTATTTTGTTCATACTTTTACTAACTCCTTGAAGGTTCAGTGTGTAACATTTAGGAGGGTTTATTGGCACAAATTCAAAACAATACCTACATGTCTCTTTGTATGAGTCTACACTTGCTTTAAAATAAAAATCATTTGGTTTTTGCAGCCTTAGAATGAGCCCTAGATACTGTATGTACTTTAGGCAAGGGTCTTGTTTTACAGAGGCCACCTTCTTGTGCCACGGAGTATCTAAAGCAGCTCAAACTAAACCAACAAATGAATAGAATTTGCCTCAGTCAGATATGGCTGTTGTTTTTTTGCTGCGATTAAAAATTAATCGCAGCAAAAAATTTCCATTCACTTTCAAACCTCCATCTTCTGTGTTCTCCCATAAGAAGCTTTGAGTCAATGAGCTGCTGTCAGTTCAGATATTTCCTATTTTCAGACAAGAGCGTGTCCACACACAAAGCTGCAACTGAAATCTGAATCTCCGGCACTGTAATGGGATTATGAGCTGGAACTCGGCCATCAACAAGAACTACAGTTGCTACACATATGAGCAGAACCAGCAGATTTCCTCCTTCTAATGTGTCAATTGGGGATGACAATAAAAATTTTGCAATCAAGTCAAAACAAAGGGTGAGAAAATGCTATAGTTTTTTTTTGTTTGTTTTTTTACTTTTAATTACTGACCTTCTCTCCCAAGTTTAATCATACTTCCCCTGCTGTCACAGCTCAATATTTCCTCTCCCAAGTCCAAATCCTATCAAGCTGAAACAGGAGCAAAGCACGCTGTCCCTCAGTACCTGCTCCTCTCTTTAGACTGCTCCTCACCTCTGAGCATCCTGCCTAAACTCTTAATCCAAACTCAAAAGCAGAAAAGTCCCAGTAAGCTGCAGTACTGCATCAGGAAATACAGGTGCATGTAAAATATTCATGCCAGGATGGGCCAACTGATGTTTCCCAGGTTGTGAACTTCTTTACGGCCGTTTGGAGTTTGCTCTTTATAATCCTCTGGTGCCTGGTCAGATGAAGTTCTTACTTAGTGACTAAAAGTAATAGTTTCATGTCTCAGCAAATTCAAATTAAATGAATAAAACAACATCTGAATTGTCTCAAACAGCCATGGATTATTGCCCCTGGCCTGCAATATCAGCAGGACTTTATATCAACAAAAAAAAAAAAAGTAAGAAAATCTGGTCCATAATTGAAGTTAAGGATTGAGGTTTTTTTTTAATACATTTGAATAACCACTAAGCACTTTAGTCATGGTGGCAGTAGACCCAGTGAGATATGCAGGGGTTTTTTTTATTGTCAGTCATGTCCTGCAGCTCCTCTGGGGTTGTTCTGATAACAGGTCCAAGTTGGATGGGAACAGTTCAAATGAAAAACTTTAGATCCATGTTATCTTTTTACCCCAACATTTGTCCACAGCACAGTTGGCACTGCAGTACTCTTTTCTTTTCTTTACATTTTAGCCTCATGAGGTCTGAATATTGTCGTTGTTTTTAATCCTCATGTCTTTAGCTCTGTGCACGTTAATAACTGTTATTTGAAATTAAAATCATTCACTTATGTCCTCTGTATTTCTGATAATATTTGGTTAATTTAGCAACATGGTGATTGTATGTACTGTACTGTCTGTATGCACTAAGTCTCTATAGGCTGCGTATTACACGTCAGAGATGAAGTGCTTTATACTTTTTCTGTCCCTGGGAGATCAACATTTGAAAATTAAACTAATTAAGAAATATTGAAAATATATTGCAAAGAAAATAACTTGTTTATTCATATAAACTAATGGATCTGCACTTCCTTCTGTTGTGCACAGTACAGTGAGTGAATGACTGAATGAACTAAAATGCAGTTTTATTGAAGAAAACCATGTTGCATCTCATTCTACATAGAGACTAGCTGTTACCAAACGTTAATAACCATTGACTACCAGATGTAACTGTTGTGTAGCTGGAAAAAAAACACAACCACACAAAGGTGTAAAAGGGTAAAAAAAATGTATAAAAACAGCTTAACTTAAGGATTCTTAAAAATTAGCATTATTGTTGTTCACAAAATGAGCATAGTTTGACATTTCTCATTTTAAACAGTGTGAAGACTCATACACTGAAATATGTAAAGGGTAAATTAAATAATAGGCCTTTATTTAAAAAGATGCTACAGCTCTGGCTGCACAAAACTTGGAAGAAAACTATGAAATACCAGGTGTTTCCTATATTTACAGACGGGCCACTGGTGTGTGGTAAAATAAAGGTATTATACAGGTAATATACAGGTATTATAAAGGTATTATACAGGTGTTATAAAGATATTACTGGCCGTGGAAACCATTGTTTTCGGTGTGTTCAGCTGTCTGGTGTGACGTGGGCCTTTCTTCATTTTGAAAGAAACAGGGAGGTGACAGTAAGCTGCTGCAGAAGTGTTTGTGAGTGCACGTGTGCAAGTGCGTAAAAGTGTGTTTGTGTGTTTGTTAGCAGAAGGGACACCTCAAAGAGCTGGATTAGCCAAGCGCAACCACCACAACTTTAGACAAATGTTCCACTTCATGGCCTCCTGCTCCTCTATTTGAAAAATGATTACAGGTACCAAACAAATCCTTTTCCCTGACCAAACGCAACCACACACACACAAACACACGTGCACACACACACACTGAGATAAGCTTCTCCCACTGGCTCAGAGGAGCATAGATGAACTACTAGAATGTCCATAAAGACATAAGATTTATTGCTGATTTTCTGCTTGATCGGTGTTTAATGTAGAAGACTGTAAGGTATCAGTGAGGCCAATTTACAGAACCAAATTATTCGCTTGGGCTGAGTCCTTTATGTGTTTGCTGAGTGCTGAATTTAAAGACCATTTACATCCTGTTGGCCCAGGACTTTGAGATCTCTGAGAGTTTCTCGACGTGTGGAAACTGTTGACAGTTCACTGAGCTGGGCTTTGTGCAGCCCGGGCTCAAAATGAGTGGAATACATTTGCCCTAGCTGTATGTGTTTGTGCATATGTGTGTGTGCGCGTGTGTGTGTGCTACTTTGCGCCACAGCCCATTTTCAATCAACATTAGACATGAAATTAGACCAGTGTGCTTTTCTAAAGTGGAAAAACCTTGTTGTTGCTCATAGACATTTAATCAACAAAAGATGATTTTAGAGTTTATGCCAAGAAATGGTTTGAACTCCAGCAGGTTAACATCCTTTCACCCAGAGCTCTTTATGCTTGCCACGTATTATGATTTAAGCAATTATTATAGTCACAAATGTAAATTTATGAAAAGAAACACTTGTGATTGTATAACCACTAAATATACCAACAAAAGGTTTTCTTATAAAAACTTCAAACGATGGACAGAGATAGAACAAGAAGTAGATTTAACATTGTCATTCACGCATGTGTTCATTTTTTTGTTTGCTAATGTTTCTTGTACCTGCATATACAGTACCTTAAAGTAGGACATAGAATTAATAATCATCCATCCGTTTCCATGACAGAACATGAGCAGTCCCTTTCTTTCCAGCCTCAGCAAACCAGAAAATCGTAAAACTATGGCTATGTTATTCTGATATATACTGTGCACCACCAATACATTGATTATACTCCAACTATAACTTGGTCACACTTCCAATGGTTAAATTAACTACAGATCTCTCTAAACACTAACATTTTGATTAAAAAAAGTGACTGTAAGATTATCAAACTATTTAGCTGATGATTTATTGCTGTATTTTTGTGGTATTCAAAAGTGAAGGAACACAGTGAAGAGAAAAGGCTGACTACAAAGATGAGTCTGCACTGAGCTGAAGCTGGTCTATAGAATGATGGTCTTTATTTATTTATTTATTTATTGTTACTGGCATTAAATCTCCTTTTTTTTAAGCAAAGAGGAAGAATATAAGATATTATGTCCGATCGCTCATGTGCAACATGAGCCATACCAACTTTCCCACCTCAGCAAAGTATTTCTGTGCAATATTTGTGCTTTTCTGATGTATATCTTATCTAAGACAAGATTAAAAAAAAATGGTGTGGGAAGTAAAGGCAGTTGTGATCCCAGTGGTTGGAGGAGAACTAAAAGCTACATAGACCCAAAATTGCAAGAGTCACCTCAGCAGATTCCAGGAACAACATCTGAGATCTCTGACCAGAGGAGAACAATCCTTACAGCTAAGATACTGTACAGAACCCTCAGGCTCCCAGGCATCTGGTAGAGGACTGACCAAGTGCAAGAGTGGGTAATCTGTTTTGTTTTTATATAAAAGTTGTAAATGTTTTAAGGTTGCGCCTTTTTGTTCTGAGTTCCTCTCATCGGATGAGCACAGACACTCGATTCTTTCACCACTCTTTCTCTTTTTTAGGTATCTCTGCAGTGTAAGAGGTTGTTGGTTGCAATCATAGATTATATAAAATGTAAATGTAGTCTTCAGTTTGCCAGTTGAAGCTAACCAGGAAGTGTCAATGTAATAAATACCCACCAGGGGATAGCTCTTCTGGTTTCAAAAATAATTATGTTTTAATGGAAGTCTAGAAAATGAGCTTCTACTTCTCATTTGATTTATAACATCAGTAAACATTGTCCTGAGGAGTTTCAGCCCTTCTTCTTCTATAGACCACAATGTCAATTTTCTTATGCTCACATTTACAAGAAAAAAAGAATGATAAAATATGCCACATATTAGTGGATACCAGTGTGATTGACAGTTGGCATTGTACAATATCTAGCCTGGTTGCAAGTGACATCTGTCAACTTGCACTTGGTAAACCTTAACCTGGTGACAGTTAAATTATGAATCTTGAGGCCTCAAAATGGAAGTTCAGATTCTTCTGTGTGACATCACTACCAGTTGCCACTTGATTGGAAGGGAGCTGTATGTAGAGTAGACCAGCCAAAGACAGGAATGAGGTAGACCAGTAACATAGTCGTAGTAGTAGTAATAGTAGACCAGGAACGCTAACTCTCTTTTGCATTCCCATTATACATTTGTAGCACTACTCGGCTCTACTCCACTCTATTAGGTTTGGTATCAGTTCCTCCTACAGTTGAAATGTGAATCTGAGAGTGGATAGTTGTTTGTCTCTATGTGTGGCCCTGCAATGGACTGGCAACCTGTCCAGGGTGTACCCTGCCTCTCGCCCTTTGGGATTAGGCACCAGTGCCCCCCACAACCCTCATGTGGAGGATAAAGTGGTAGAAGATAAGTGAGAGTGAGTGGGCTGCGATTTGGCTCACAATCGCCGGCTTTTGGCAGTGCTTTCGCTAAATACACCAGACTCTTCTGTTAAATATTGATATTTTAGAAATTTCCTTGCTAAATGTTAGAGATGAGATGTAAGTCTTTTTAACTTATCTACAGTTTGGCATTGTTCAGTCTGATTCCTATATTAGCGTCACATTCATGACTCTTCCGGTAATGACACTCACTGACCAATCAGTAGCCTGCTGTCTGTTGACGTCACATTTTAGTATCGGCTCAGTTCGCTTGGAACCTTGCCGAAGTAGGGACCAAAAAAGCACCAGGTACCAGGTATTATCCCTAATGGAAAAGCAAAAAAAGAGTCAAGTTGAGCTGAGCTGTGCTAGAACTGTATGATGGATAAGCGCCATTTGACTGATTGGTTCAAATCCCCTGTGATGATAGATGAGGCTGTAAACTGAGCCCAGAGGAGCAGAAATGTCAGATTACTTGATTTACATGATGCTGATTATGGAATTATTGATCAACAATGCAACCAAAAAACCTTAAAATGCCTTAAATAGCAAAGATATATACTACAATACATATACAGTAGTTACAATAGTACAGGTTATATAATATTATAAATTTGTTAAAATTTGCTCCCTCTTAGTAAAACCCATGGCATATTAACATAAACAATAACTGTGTACTTATTTAAGTTTATTAACAGCAGTTAAAAATAGCCCATTTACTTTTACACACAATGAATAGCTACATTGTGATTAGTATAAGCTATAAAATGTAAAGTGTTAAACAGCTCCACCTTGGTTATAATGTAACAGTTAATATTAAAATAAACATTAAAACACTGAGGACCACTTTCCTGTTTTAATTTGTATTGGACTGTTTACTAATTAAGAATGTGATATACATTTTAAAATGGATCCAGACTAGAAAGAACCATAATAGTTAATATTAATTTTAACACTACTAACAATTAAGGGCCATTTTGTGAAGAGATACAGCAAACACATTGTCTTGATAATACTGCAAATACTACTAAGGCACGTTCAGGTTGTATATTTGTAACTATTTTCTCAGTGCAAAATTTCAGCTTCAAGGACGTGCACTGGGCTGCTGACAGAGGCGTTTATAATACACCATTGTGTCTGAACACGCACAGGGTGGTAGAGAGTAGCTTTCAGCAGAATGAAGAATACAAATAAACAGCACTTCTGCACCACTAACAGTGTTCTGCTAAAGCACGTCAGAGGCAGCAGGTTGTGAGTCGAGGCGCACAGTGGGGTAAGGAAAACATTTCATGGGGACAAAGCCAGAGGACAGAGACAGTCTCCTGGAACCGACACACCCACTCACTCACACACACTCATTCATCCCGGAAAGCTTCACGTCCACTGGGTGCTGCAGGGAAACCAGCAGGTACAGTACATGCTGGCTTTGTCCACTGTACTTATCAACTCTACTTCCATTGCGCTCATTCTCTCAGAACTTGTAAGGACTAAGCAGTCCTTAGTCCTTGCACATGCAGGCGACTGTTTGCGTGGGCCATCATATGCATATTTAATGGAAAAGTGAGTGGGCAGCAGTAATTCGGAGTTGCTGGATTAGATGTTTTGGTTTTTTGTTTGCTTTGAGAGACATGAAGTAACTAAAACAGTGTTGGTGTTGGTTTGCAATAAGCTTCAGTCTAAAATAGGTCATAACTGTTTCACATGATGTGACATCAAACACATTTTTGTCAACGTTTGGGTACATTTTTTTTAAAACTAAGCCAGGTTTTTTAGACACTTTAGTGGTTGGTAAAGTCTTGGTTGGCGCTCACACACACACACCCAGCACGTTTCGAGCACCTCCAGTAGCAGCAGCGGCGGCGGCAGCAGCAGCAGCAACAAACCGGGGGAGGGGGGGGGATTAGTCTGTGGAGCACGGTTGCAGGACCGACAACGCATGTGAGCAGCGCCGGTCTTGTCAGTGATGGTGGTCGGTCGCTGGTCGGTGGTTGCTCGGGAACAGTGGAGGCTGTTAGAAGAGCGGAGGTGTCGCTGTCCGTGGTGCTGAACAGCGCGTCGCTGTCCCTTTTTTTCCCCAGTCGAGAAGACACGCATGAACAGACGTGAACGCCGAGCAGCACAGCACAGCACCGGCGGCCAGAGTAAATGGGACCGCACGTAGGAAGATGGAGAGATTTGTGCTCCTCGTCCTCAGCTGTCTCGGCGTCTCTCGAGTCACAGCGGGTAAGTTTATGTTCATGTGCCATTAGAGGGACGTTTCCGTGATTTTTGAAGGAGCTCACAGCCTGACTATCGTTTCATGCCTGACTGACAGACTGGGATTTTACAGCCTGATTAAACCAAGCACAGCGGTGTTTGTAGCGGCTTGTACACGGGAAACACACTGCTGGTCTTTACACGGAGCTGTTATTGTGGAGGTTTTAGATATAAACCTGCTTTGTTCTGAGACATTGCGTATAGTCTGGTGTGTTTGTGGAGGGGCTGACTGTGTTTGCTGGCTTCGTATTGTCTGGTCTGATCTAATTATGCAAATATGAAATACAGTTGTTAAAACACTTGATCACAAGTGATCACAATTAGATAGTTGTCATGTGGATTCATTAAGATTGGCGGAGCTAATTTTCCCTATAAGAAACTGTGTGTATATGTGTGTGTGTGTGTGTGTGTGTGTGTGTGTGTGTGTGTGTTACATTTTCTGGGATGAATGAGTTTTTCAGTACCAGCAGACCTAATGGGGACAGAAACCTGGTTTTAATGGTGCAAACCCCCATTTCTGAGGAAATGTTTAAGGGAAGGAGTAAGATGTGTATTGTGGTTAACTAAAGTTTAGGATTAGGCAATAACTGGTAATCACTAACCATTAATATGGCTTTGGCTTGGCTGTCCTGATGACTGGAAGTTAATGCATTGCCCTTAGCTTAAGAAATAGCTTTGTAAACGTCCGTGTGTGTACCTGGTATCCCTTATGATGTTGTGGGGACCTAAATTTGTTTACACAGTTACATTATGGAGACCTGTCTTCCTTATGGGGACAAAAATCAAGTCCCCATTACATAAATTAGTTAATTTCAAGTGAAGACATTTTTAAAGGCTATGGTTAGGGTCAGGGTTAGGATTAGGCCAGTAGTAATTATGGTTAAGGTTAGAGTAAGTCACCAGGAAATTAATGTAAGTCAATGCAGTGTCCTCTGAAGTCATGGAAACCAGTGTGTGTGTGTGTTCTTGTATTTGTGGCTTTGTGAGGACCAAAAACAGAATAAACCATACATAGTGAGGACATTTTGGGAAAGTGAGGACATTTTGGCTGGTTCTCACATCTTTAAAGTGCTTTTTGGAAGTTAAGACCTGGTTTTAGGGTTAGGGTTAGTATTAGATTTAAGTTAAAGTTAGGGTAAAGGTTAGGGTTAGGCATTTATGTTTATGATGGCCCTCACTATGAATGCAAACATGTGTAAGTGTGTGCGTGTGCATGTGTGTGATGTAAGCCAATTTGACCTTTTAATCTAATTTCAGGCAATTAATATAAACGGCTGCACTGACACACACATTCCCACACAGCTTGGTGTTGACCTGAGATTTGTATTAATTATTACTGTCCATCAGTGTGAGAGTTAAGAGACTAATGATGTGATCATAAGAAGACTCCTGACTTTAACATGGGACTATAATGAACTGGCTGTGTTCCACTAAAAAAACACACAATTAGATTGCCGAAGGGCAGTGGTGGTTGTCTTATCACAGATCCATGGAAACACCAGTGGTGCGTGCTGATGTGTCTCTGTGAGTGCTGCTGTGTCCATATACTCATAGTGCTGTATATGTGTGCATCTATAAAACATACCTTTAAGAGCACACACATGTACACACTTTGAGGGCTCACTGCGTTGGAGAGACACACTCCTGCCATTAAAATGCACCTCTGGTTCACTCTGCACCCTGCTACCTCTCGACCTTTTCACTGATGATAAATCACTATGGTGGGTTGTGCTCACTGTGTGTGATGGAGCGGAAGTGACCTTCTTAGTGATTTCTACCTATATCTCTTGCATTTCTTTTCCAAAGTTGACACTGCACACACAGGTGCACTCAGTAAGTCACCTGCCAAGTTCAAAGCGACCCGTTGGTCAGTTATGTAATTAACAGGCAGCTAAATGTTCCTTGCATTTATAGATAAATTGTTAAATTAGTTCACAAAGTGCTGCTCCACACAACACTCTGTGTTTTTCAGTATAGTAGTGTTTATATCTCATGTCACCGGATGACATTCCTGCGCGTCACTCATGACGCTTCACTTAGATGGAGGCAACAGCAACATTTCACTAGTAAAGCTAGATGGATGCAAACAAGCTGGTGTGAGACTGAAGATTTTCAGAAGTGAATTCTTTCTGCTCTAAGTCCCAGTTTTTCAGCAGTTTGATGAGAATGCTTCTTTCTCCCAAAACCCCAGCTCTGCTGATGTATGCACACAAACACTCCCTCAGTCAGGTCTGATAGTATTGCTTGACAGTGTCCATTCCTGATGTAGGATGTAGCACATAAATAATGTTGTATTGTTTAAGTTCAGGAAGACCAAACAGTAGCAGGAAAAATAACAACACTAAATATCACCAAAGGTTATACACTGCCCATACACTACACTATACACTGTCCCAGATTAGCTAATTCTATTGACTAAACTCTTCAGTATAGGTGGTGCTGTAGGTCACTGAAGCTGAATGTGCTTTTTTTTTTTAATTTTTAGCTAAGGATTTTTTTCTTGATTTACGTGTAGACCTGTCTTGGCTAAACAGGTCTTGACTTACTTTCTCAAGTCATGAATCACTTTTCCATGAGAGTTTTTGTCTCCCAGCTCAGACACCTGCACTTGGAAACCAGGCCGAATCAATGTTGTAGCAGTAAGTGGGTGTGCACCACGGCACCGTAAAATTTAAACTACAGTGACGCCTTTACTGTCTGTGTTTATAGTGACTCATAAACATTTGGTTGATCCTGAGAAAGGAAAGGCAATGTTTCCATTTAAAATGTAAATTGACTCTCAAACACATTCACTTCAATGAGACCATAAATCCACCAGGGCAATTTCCCCCATTTTGCTAACGTTCTGAGTTTCTGTGTTTGTAGAGAGGAGGAAAAGAGATCAATGAATCAATCAGTAATCTGATCAGTGATGCAAGCAGTTGAAAGACTTCAGGCTGTTCTCTTTCTCATAAAGATGTCAGTAATTATGAGAAAAGAAAGTCAACTTTTTAGGGAGCACAGATGTTATTTTTGAAGCTGTAAATAAAAAAAAGGAGAAAAAAATTAGGAAACTTTTAGCAGCTGTCTGCCAGATGATACATTCTCTGTGAGTAAAGTATATTTGGTTTAAAGTGCTAAGCCATTGAAGCATCCATAGAGAAAGGTTATAGGCCTTAGGTGTTAAAGCCAATGTTGGTGAAAGCTATTAATTTCTTTCTCACACCAGGTTGTCATCAAACAAAAAAATGACTGTGAGTATTCCTGTGCAGTCATCCAGTCAAATAAATAAATAAATAAATCAAGACTGAATGCTTTTTAGCTTTACTGATGACAGGTTTTAGAAACAGCAACATAATGCTGTTTTTTTTCTCTCCACTTCTGTGCCAAATCTAGGGCAGCCTCCTGATTGGAGAGCTGAATCATCATTGTGTTTGTGTGTGTGAGTGTACATGTGATTATCTGTTCATTAGTGTTCCTCTGGGGAATTGAGTGAGCACAATTATCTGTTTGCAATTATTAGTTGTTTGTAATCTTGTCTGCTGTTTGCACGTTTTGTGTTCATGAGCTTATTACATTATACAACATTGTCACTGTATTTTCTTCACACAAGCTGTCTTGGAGTTAGAGACTTCATCTCCCCCCATTACATGAATGAATACATTTTGTTTTTTATATTTTGTCATACAACGACACCAGGATTGAGTTGCAGCAACTGTTCATAATCAGTGAGTTTGAACATGTGTCTCTTAGTTTCCCTAAGTCTTTATTTACATGTAAATCTGTTGTAAGTACATAAAAAGGCCATTACTGTCACATTACAAGCGTTCATATGTGCAATTACAATTTTGGTGGCACATGTCTCTTGTCAATTGATTTTCTCTAGCACAGTCTAATAAACATGTTTCAGAGTAATTACTTATTCACAGTGTTGAATGCGAGCCAGAAGATGAATGGAATTATGGTAGCCTAAGAGAGTTTTATTTATTTTACAGCATTATGAGACACAACATTTTTCACATGTCAGGTCACATAGACCAATTGTGCTCAATGCTAAATGAGCTTTTCAGATGTTTGAATATCACTGAAAAAAGAAAAGACCTGACTGGCTTTACCACAAAATTCATAAAACACATTTAGGTTATTGCATTATCTTGTAGAACTCATTGTAATACCGTGTAATCCAGTTCTATAGTCTTATCAATATGCATCAAAGTAAATAACAATTCAATTACACTCCATATGTATACACTTTATATTCAGTGGGGTGATAGAAAGTTGGTCTTATATGTTAGCAGGCTTCCGAGGAGTTGTTTTTAATATACCTGGCATAATAGACCTTTTTCACAGCCATTATAATTCCAATGTTCATTACCAATAACCTTAAATAGGATTCCAACTCATTAAGGTTTTTACAGTGACAGGATCCTGTTATTGTTCAAGTGTAAGGGACGGTCCCTCTAAAAACTTGACACTTTCTTAAAAAGTTTTTTGTTGTTGTTTTAATACTGCACGCTTATTTCCTGGCTGCATTCTAATAAAGAGAAAAAGAAATAAGTATACATATTAAATATAGCTTTGCTAAAACAGCAGGTCAACAGGTAGCCTTGTTGGTAAAGGAGTTATTGTTACATAGACGTTAGTCTTACCTTTTTGCCTCATGTCACTTTCTAACCAGCTTCATTCAACCACACATTCATTCACTTGTGGCATCACTGTGAGGATGGGATGCATAATACATCATTACTGAATGAGCTTAGAAGTGATTGATTAAAAAGAGAAAAGAGTTGCACTGATCATCTCCCTTAATCCTTTTCACTTGTCACCTGTCCCATTCTGTCAACTGACATGCTAAATATGCGAATACATATTTCGACAATTTCATTTCAGAGTCTTCTCACAGTGGCAGTACACTTGAGTGCTTTTATCAGCATTCAGCTACTGCTGTTCTTTTCCTTGGCAAGTCATCACCCACTTTTTTTTTCATTTGGAGTCATTTTTGAGTTCTTTTTAAAAAGAAACGTCTCCACTGGCTTAGTGAGATGCAGATGAATAGTTGTGGCCTTGTGGATTGAGAATGAAAGCCCAGATGTGCCTAATTCTTCCAGTCATTGAAGTGGTGCAAAGATTTTTGCTGGAAGCTTCTCTGTCACCGTGTTTATATTTGCTCAGTATCGTCAGCTTGTTATGGGCTTGGAATGACCATTCAGGGACAGATGGATACAATCATCTGGACACTGGGCCTGTGGGAGAAAGAGATAGCGATGCCAAAAGACTGATTAGGTGGTGACAGCTCTCGGACACAGTCTGTTGTTTTTCAAGTACCACGTCTGAATTTGTGCAAGTGGAGGAGGTTGTGACATTTGGTGTTTTTTTAGGTTATTCTGCGTCACATATTTATTTATTTATTTGCACAAATGTTGCACAAATGAATGGGCATATTCTAAGCCCAGGGCCTTAGTTATCAAAGCATGCACAAAACAAGTTAAATGCATGTGTATATAACCAAAACATTACTATTTATCAAATAAACAGAGGTTGAAGAAGTTGTTCCACACTATGTGGTTGGTAAAAACAGAAATACAGTACGCCAAATAGACATAGTACAAATTCAGAGTAACAGTTGTGTCATTAATTGAATACTTTTTAAGTCTAGTTTTTCTTACAAGAAACAGACATGCCCTCCTCCAAGAATAAGTATTAATTATGCTAATATGGGTGACAGGGAGATCACCAGCTTTTTTACTACTACTCCATTTTACCAATTTACTTTACTTTTTTTCTTTTTTTGGTTGGTTGTTTTTAGGAGAGGTTTAGGTGGTTTTCCATTTTTTCCTCCATCTGATGAAATCAAGAGTAAAAATGGTACACAATTTTATATAAACATTTGTTGAACAACACCGTATTTGCCTTTTGTGTTGTGGCATTTAACAGCAAGTTTCTCAAAACAAAAATGTCTACAATTTTCATGTGTTATTATTGGCCAGTTAATCAAGTAATTACAGGTTAATGCTGATTATTAATAGATAAAAATCTACCCAAATATTTAGTCTACCTATTTTTTGCAGCACACATACACCTACCTATATGCATTACCAAAAAAGAGAGAAACAATCAAGAATATTTCTCAAATTTAAATGTAAGTATGTAAACAGAAAAATGATAAACATGTGTGTTGATTTACAGTGGTCTGTCACAGTGTGCTCATCTCAGGAGAAAACTTTGTACAGACAGACACAAAGATAATATCAGTGACGTGCAAGAAAGACGAGAGGGAAACATGGTGCAATAAGAGAAAGAATATTATTGTGCTTTCCCCTCCACCTGCCCGTGACACCAATCCTCACAGGCAGCTTCTGGAGGCATTACTTTACCAGCTGTGCCTAAGGCCACAGCAGGGCTCACAAAGCTCCACAGAGAGACAGCGACAGAGAGAAGCAACAGTGTGTGTGATGAGAGAGAAAAAAAAGAGGAAAGTGCATTATTAAGCATTAAGATTATATGCATAACCTTATATCACACTGTGAGCTCCTTAAGCGATATCCACCCCATCCCATGATACAGCTGTTTCCCTGCCTTAGGGAGGTTAGGTCACTCCTGCTTAGAGCTTAGATTTCATTAGCACTGGGTTTTGTCAGATAATCAGTCTCGCGGCACTCCTTTGGCTTTTTGAATTAGGCAGCTTGCTTTCTCTCTGCTCACAATGTTGCATTGATTTTCATACCCTGCCTTTTGACATTTAATTAGAGAAAAGTGTGTGTGTGTGTCTACATGAGTGCATGTGTCCATCTGATGCAAAAGAAGAAAGGAGAACGGAGAAGAAATGCTGTTTTGCAAGAGCCACCCTCTCCACCTCAGCGTTAATATGGTCAGCAGGGTTATAGAATCCATTTCCTATGAGTAAATCACTCATCTCTCACAAAAAAACTCTCTTAGATGAGATTATTTGATGGTGCAGGGCTGCCGTGTACAAAAAACAGAGTGGACCAAAAGCAAATGGACATGAAATGGCTCTGTTCAAAAACACCCACTTAGAGCCTCCTGCAGACACAAACAGGAACTCTATGGCTGTTAGGTGTAATGTGATAAAATGTACACCTTATAATACTGTACAATGAATAGTCTCCATCCATTTACAAATATAAAGACAACACACCGATGAACCAGTAGTACTGTGTAGAACCAGTAGTACTCCCTTACTGTGATGTTTCATCATGGGTTCGCCCCAGATGTTATGGCAGATGATGTCATTAAAAGGTGGCCAATATGAAATGGTCCGTTAACTCAAACAGAAATATATTTGAGAGTTGGAAACGTTTTGACGTTTTGTAAATCCACTACTCAGCAAACTCTATAACATTAGTCTCATTGTTTGACAGCAGCCGATCAGCAGCCAGTGACGTGAGGCTAATCAATAGAGTAGTACGAGTGAGTCACAGTCGCGCTCCTGCCTCCATCTCTTCACTGCACACTGATTGCCACCGAAGTGTCAGTTCGAAGCAGAAAGCTTTACACACCAGGCTATAAACGCACTGCCAAAAAAGCTGCAGTGTAGTAGAATACAGCGAAGAGCTGAGATGAAAGGAGTGGGGGGAGTTTTTGCAGTGAGTGTCCTTTACAGCCATGAAAATAGTCTCTAATAGTAAATAGAGGAGGAAATAGAGGAAATGTACTGTATGGTGGATTTCGTCTGACAAGGATTTGGTGAATCCCGATCCAGAAGCTCGTGGCAGGTTTATGACAAGGAAAAAAGAAGAGGATCTCCATACTGGAGCTCCCTTTGGTGGTTTACGTAACATTTCAAGCATGTGTTACAGTTGTGAAACAGTAGGCGAGCTATAATGAAAAAGACATTATGGGCAATCAATTATAAAACATGTCAGGGCATTATAGTGTGACTCAGATGAATACACATGCATTAGACAGAACCTCTAAATTATTCACCAGCTGCTTTAGCTACTAAATGAGGCACATTAACGTCTCGTGTTTGCCCGATAGTGTCTGTGGTGTGTTTTTGTGTGTGTGTCTGTGTCTCCTCTGACATATGCAAGGGCAAACTCAGATCAGCACTAAATCCTGATGGCTCTATCATGGCACATAACCTACAGTATGAATGAAGGCGAGCTATGGTTCCTGGCAGCTATGCCACCTCCCAGGAGCACGGCTGGAGATGCAGCTCACACACAGCTAAGAGATTCAGTAACATGTTAATGGGTGAAACAAGTATCAAGCAACTGTAATTTTTCCAATTATTGCTGCTAATTAACCATTGGACTCATGTGCTCTGTCTATTATTGTACATTTAACAGCTTTGTTCTTCCACAGTGTTCTTTCAAATGCACCTTCTCTACCACTCGCTGTTTGTTACACCACATACTTCCATACAAAGTGGAGGTTTACTCACTATTAGTCGTCAAATGAGCTAAACTAGTTCAATGGTTTAAAGGGGAAGAACAGGAAAAACAGACACTCAAGGCCTGTTCCTGACACGAAAATGGCAGATAAGAGTGGAAAGTGATGTAAGTAACAGGCACTGGAAAACCTGAAGAAAACCCCACATACACACACACACACACACAGGGAGAACATGCAAACTCCACACAGCTGCGAGGCAACACTGTGTAGCCCTGTACCAGAAATTAGTTCATGTTTAAATGTTACACACTGCAGTTTTAAGTAAATTATGGTAAAACATTATGACCATAGCCTCAAGACCCCAGACAATCACGGGGCTTCTGCTTAATTCATAGATACACAGAAGATTGAAGATTATAAAACTAAGAAATCAAATTAAAAGTTATAATATTATTACCAGCCTGAACATTATGTGCTGTAAGTGACAGTGAAGAAATATCTTTGTTATTTCATCTGACATCATGGCTCAAATTTCTTCATAAGCCTTTTCCCATCCATATTGACCACAAACAAGCAGATCTGTGTTTACTGCAGCAAAGGGTTACGCGTGTACTACACCCCCTGTTGTATTACTGATGAGCATTTTTACTCAGCCACGTAAAATACTGTATAGATTCCTTAACAAAACGATTGTAGGCAAGAAAACTACTTCCAGAGAGACGGTACAAAAAAAAAAAAAAAATCAATGAGTGATGCATCAGCAAATGATATATAAAATTAAAAAATGCGTTCTTTAGAGGCTATCATGTGCCGTATGGTACCTACAGTATATCAAATGCACTCATTTGAGAGCAGTTTACTCAGAGTCAGGGAGTGTGCAGTCTCCGAACAAAGTTAAAGGAGACTCAGAGACGGAGTAAGCCTGGAGGGATGGCAGCAGCAGAAGCAACAGCAACAACAACAGCAGCAGCAGCAGCAGCAGCAGCAGCAACAGCAGGCCTGGAAGAGGTGTTAGACGAGTGATCCTGTCTGCTGGAGCTGACAGAAAGATCAGGAGAGAGTTTGTTAATTAATGATTAGCTTTTTGGAGCAGGATGGTTCACTGTGTTGTAACAAATCTGGACTGTACACACACACACACACACACATAAACACACACTCCCACACAAAGTGGGGTTCTCTAATGGCTGGGGATATTAAGGAGTTGTCACCCTTCAGACTACTCCGCATGGGACAGACACCTAGCTGTCACTCTGCTCATCATCAGACTAAAAGACACATACCACAGAGACTCACACCACAGGGACACCCGTCAAAGCTCAAAGTCACCTCCAACGCTCAGGGTGAGGCCGACTCTGTGTTACAGCGATGACAGAGTTTATGAAGACATCTGTCTGGTGTTTCATTACACCTGACTCTCATGCCATGTGGATATTTAAGTCAGGGCTCACGTCAGCCTTTGTTGTCCCCCTGTGTAACGCAGGTGTAGAGCGCAGAGGAGACAGTGAAAGACAGACAAAAAGTTACAGGACATAAAGGACATGATATAACTTTGCTTTCAGAAAACCAAGGAGAAATAACACGCCACTTTTGCCCAAGAAAATAATTCACAGTTTTTTTGCAATCTATATTTAATACTTTAACCTTTTCTCTCTTTCAATTTTAGAGTATCAAAAAGCTTAAGGTCTGTAATGTTTCACTTACATAATTCAGCAGTCTGTCAGCACAAATGAGACTGACAAAACAAAAACGCTTCACTCTGCACATTACGGACATCAATGACAGTGTTGTTATCTTAAGATCATGCAGCAGGAGAGGGATTTCTCAGTTCAAATGGGGTTTACAGCTACTCTGTCTTAAAGTGTAAAGAGAGAAGTTTTACCATGATCTGAAAGATAGCAGCTTCTTTAAAAGTGAACCAGCACTGTGCAAAATTCGGGGACTTAAAAGCCACATTTGCGAGGTTTAGCTTTAATTTTTTTATCACTTCTGGATGATTGCATTTCCTATCATATTTGTTGAGTCAACAAAAAGTTCTAAAAGACCAAATGGGTCCTTTTTTTAAAAAATCTTACTCCTTTCCTTTTCTGTCTATTCTTATACATGCAAACCGATACCATAATGAATATGTTTCAGCCTACGAAAACATTTGACCTCTGTTGGTCTGCATGGGCTTTGTTCGTGTGAGAACATAATCCTTAACTGTGTATTCTTTGTATTTTGAGTTCAACAAAGCTCCAAAGTGTCCAGACCAAATACTATATGGTTATTTTTAATATTTCTCTCACTATTCTGTAAAATGTATAGTGAATTATGTAATGTAAATGTTGAATCACAGCAAGGCCTATTTGAAATCAATACTGTCTTTCTAGTTCTAGTTAGAGCTGAAAACGAGATATAGATTTTAGCATGTGTAAACATAGCAACGGTGTGTGTTAGAGTCAGAACTGAATGTGTTCCCTGAGGGGCTTTTGGAGCTGAATGTTGGCTGACACTGTGTTTTGACAGCGACATTAGCACATGAAAGCAAGGAACAGAGTGAGCGGAGACTAACTGAGAGATAATGAATTATCTGTGACTTCCTCAGTCCCATCAGCCACCTCCACCCAAGATGTCCCTCCCTTCTGCACAATAGACAAACAATAGACCGTAAACAAAAGAAAAGGCACAACAAACATCAGTCTGTCACAGCATCCTTACTTTACCAGCTACCTTTTACAAACATCACACTGACGAATGAAGCTGCACAAGCACAAATCCGTCCTGGGCCACATTTTCATCTAAAAAAGGCTTGAAAAATGTGTGGAAGAAGCCAGATGGTTGCTTAGTAATGATGGCCATAACAGATGTGCATCTGAAACCTGGCAGCTGCTGAGAAGACTGGAGTAGCTGTAGCTTTACTGATTTAATGAATGCATTAAACTAAGAGAGATATTAAAACGAAGACAGTAGATGTGGATTTTCCCTTACAGCAGCTTAGCTGTTTAATACGTGTGGGGGAGAGGAGGAAAAACACTTGCCATACCTGCGTGCATCCTCTCCTTCATCAAATCCTTCAGCTTTTCAGAGTGGACAAAAACCAATTTGATTTACTGCTTTGATCATGCTGCAATTTTGAGTAATTTTGCACTCGTGGACACCGAAAAAAAGGTGCGTCACTATGGATGCATGTTGCGTGGATGCGCACGCCTGAAGGAAAAAAATTAAATTAAAAAAATTACAGTGTTAGAAATATTGTATTTGTGTGCGCACAAACCCCCAGCAGCCCCCCACCCCACCCCCTTCAGTGTTTAATGAGTTATTAATGACTGTTACCACCACAATATCATTATCAGACATTCATTTCCTGGAGACTTAGTCTAACCTTAACCATAATTACTAGTGCCCTAACCCTGACCCTAACCTTAACCTAACCCAACCCTCAGCCTAACTTTAAAACATGTCTTCACATTAAAATGTAGTTATTTACATTATGGGGACCTGATTAGGGTTAAGGTTAGGTCTCATCACATGTAGTCGCTTGAGAAATGTGGAGTCACATTCTAATGGCATGTGTAAACTGACACAATCATAGCTGTCCATCATAGATCGTCTGAACTGAGCTAAACAGGACCTACATCAGGCTGTTCATCAAAACATCAACAGCAGGCGAGGTCCGCTTTGCATGCTCTGTGTGGTTTGTGAATGTACAGTATTTCAGTGTGTACACAAGAGCCACAGCAGCCCATCAACCTGTAATTACCAGCTGTGTGATTTGTTCCTGTCGAAGGACAGGAGAGTATTAACCTATTCAGTGACTCACTGACAGTAGTCGGTTGGTTGAATTTGATTTACATGCCAATAAAAACAACGGAGTGGCATCACTGAGAGCGACCACTTCTCATTCCTGGTCATTTTTCTCTCTTCTTCGTCACATTACAATTATCAGTCAGTCCCAGAGGACCTCAGTGATTCATAAAACCAGTCTGCTATGATGTACAGTGAGAGATGCATGTGACTAAGGTGAATAAAAGAACAGTGGGACATACTTGGAAAAACCAAGTGGTTGAACCATCAAGTATAGAAAATGACAGAGATATTTACACGTACAGAGATATTTACACGTACTTCTACCAACACTAAAATCTGAATCATTATCTTGAGCTGTATCAAATATGACCTGTTCATTGATCTCTCTAATTACATCTGATGATTTCTAATAATAATAATCTACACACTGTTCCACCAAAATTTAAGGAAACTTTGTATAGTTTGAGAGTGAACAGAGGTAAATAATAGAATTAATAATAAAATGCCCTCAATCTGACATCAAGATAAAAATAAATTAGTTTAAATTCTGCATCTAAAGATCATCTGGTTTTATTGATTTATTAATTATCTTTCGGTCTTTCTGAAGAAAATATCATATAAAATTCTGGCATATAATATTCATTCTGGCATATTTCAGGCAGCAGATCAGTTGGGTATCTATAATTGTGTGTGTGTGTGTGTGTGTGTTCTTGTACTTGCTGCAGAGTGAGGACCAAAAATCGTATAAACACCTACAAAGTGAGGACATTCTGACAAAGTGAGGACATTTTGGCTGGTCCTCACTTTTTTTCACCCCTTAAAAAGGCTTTTTCAGGGTTAGGACTTGGTTTTATGGTTAGGGTTAGAATTGGGTTTAGGTTAGGGTTAGGGTAAGGGGCTAGAGAATGTATTATGTCTATGAGAGTCCTCACTCTGATAGAAGCACAAATGTGTGTGTGTACTTGTATTTGCTGTCTCTTAAGTACCTTTTTTAGGTTTAGGCATTAACTGGTTATGATTAAGGTTAGAGATAACACTTTATTTAAAGAGGACATTCACTGGAAAATCTAATTTCTGATGTTTTTGGTGTGTCCCCGTGTCCTTTTCATATCTAAACATCACTGAAGTGTCACAATAAACAGTTCAGCCACTTTTGAGAAAGAAGGGCTTCTCTGTTTACCTGCAGTCGAGCAAGTGGTTTTGAAAAGTCGAGTTTAGTTACGTAACTAGCACATTTACCGTGTAACGAACCCTCCCCCAACAGCTACTCCCAGTCATGGGCGTGAACATTCAACCTGAAGAAGAAGAAGCACCGAGCTGCAGTTAGTCAGCTGGTAGCTGGCCAATCACAAGCGAGTGGGAATGCACTTGGTAGCTGGCCAATCACAAGAGACTCAGTGTCCTGGGGGGCGGGCATTAGCTCAGAAACAGAGTGCCTGTTCAGAGGCTGGCAGAGAGCAGCAATAAACTGGCTTAATCTGAAGAGACTATGAGGTTTTTTTTTACCATAAATACTATTTAATTTATCTAAGTAGACATCAGTAATCTCGATTTTTGGTTCAATAAGACCATTCTATGTGACCTTTAAGCTGCTCCAAATGAATTGAATTCAATGCAGTGTCCTAAGAAGAATAGCTGAGCAAACCTGTGTGTGTTTGTGTGCCTGGTATTCCTTATGTTGTGGGGGCCTAAACCTGTTTTCGCAGTCACATTATGGGATTAAAGTCCCCATAACATAAATTACTACATTTTACGGAGAAGACTTTAAGGTTAAGCTGAAGTTAAGGTTAGGTTAAGATTAGGTTCTTATGGTAAATGTTAGGTAATTATGGTTAATGTTACAGTAGGAAGGAAATTAATGTAAGTCAATGCAATGTCCTCTGAAGTCATGGAAACCAGTGTGCGTGTGTGTGGGATAATGTTTGTGTGCTGTGCAAACTAGAGCAGTGTGTATACAGTGATTAAAGAGAGTTCCACTTAGACATACTAGCTGGGGCCACAGCACCACACAGTCACACTTTCATTATATGATGAAAAATCATTATTCTAAAATCTTGTGGCCTTTGACCATAATTAAAGTGGACACGCATATGGGAAACAAAGCATCTCACACACACACAAGCATACACACACATAGAGGAGAGAATTGCAGTCGACTTAAAGTAGTCACTGCTTTCGGTCTTCCATGAAGCTCCACTATTAACCTGCCTCTCCACTTTAAAGTGAGCAGGAGAAAGTAAATGCAAATGATTAAGCCAGGAGCTAAAGAAAATTAAAGATGAAATTTGAATCAGTGATGCAAGAACAGCTTTTGTTATGTTACAATTTTATTTCACAGAATAATTTTTTATGCCTTTGCATATAAATCAGTCAATTAAATGAATCATTAATGCCACTAAAACAATGACAATTTGAACCAATTGACAATTTTAGTCTTTAAAACCCTTTAAAATGCCAGTTTTACTGTAATGCTGCGATTTCATTTGTCTCCGCCTGCACTGATCTCCCCCCCGCTGAGCGTCAGGCTGCACCGTTCAAACACCGTGAGGAATTGTTTTGTGTTTCTGTTCTCTGCCATTGACTGGTTCCACTGAGCCATTTACTCACACTGCTGAATCTGGTTTCCTGCCATGCTGGTTGATATATAATGTAGCTTTACTTCTCAGAGGCTTCATACCACAGGAGATGAAACAAGACTCTCTATCTCTCCCTCTGTTTGCAGATAGCTTGTCACCTCCTGTCAATGTGACCATCAAAGCACTGAAGGCAAACTCTGCTGTGGTGACATGGGACATCCCCGAGGGAGACTCCGTCATTGGCTTCGCCATCACACAGCAGGTGAGCACCACACACGCACCAACATACAAAACACCTCTGTCCACCTCTGTTTGTTTTCCACCATTTCCTCTTTATTGTGCCATTCTCTTGCTCTGACTCAGGATGCATTATGGGTATAACCAGAGGACGCCACACACTGTCCGACTACAGCAGAAAACGAGTGTGACCGCAATGTGAAGGGGGGAAGTTATATTATTAGTATCTTATTTGCTGCAACAGACATGAGAGTTGGGAGTGACAGCCACACAGTTTGTGTAGGTCAACCATTCTCAGATTTAAGAGTGCTGGTGCTCACTTTGAAATCTGAAAATCCTCGGAGACAGCAACCAAACCTGTTTAACACAAGACTAGGATCAATAATCCCCTTAGATATTATCGTTTTCAGTGAGCATGGGATCTTTCAACACATGCATGTGGTTATCACACATGGAAACAACAAAGTGTAAGTATCCATCAACATAAATAACAATTTTCGGATGAACACATTAACATTGAGTGCAATTAATTCTGAGATGTTATGCCTGAATGCTGACCAGCTGACGTTTGATACTTACACATAAAATGTCACAATATTAAACCCAACATCAACAATTAGCAGCCTTTAACAGGCAAAAAAATCATTGCTTTGTTTTATTCTCATAAGTAATAAACGCTATTTTATAGCAATTTGAAAATTAATTGCAAAACTGAGAGGGTGCAATGCTCTCCAATATTTCCTCTTTTAAGTAAATCTTAAAACTTACCTCTGCGTTCACTGGAAATATTGTTTTTAAAATCTATTTTTTCACCTAAAATCTTTACTGCTCTTGTATCTGTCTTAGTGTAGCTTGGCATATAGACCAAAATCTGGAGTAAAAGGTTGCCCTAACTGTGATATATTATGTAGTTACAGTAATAATATTATTATTATTATTATGATATTCACTGAGTGAAATCTTTGCAGCACCACTGAGCCTAAAATGAATTTCCCTAGGAGGGCTATAGAAGATATCCTATATGGTTTCATCATATTTATATCTATCATCCCATATTGGATCACATCACAACCAGTCTGCCCTCCAGCAATTTATTTGTAGCCACTGGTCCATGACAGAAACACAGATACAGTCAATGCATACTCTAATATGTGATATTAAGAATATAATAAGAAGATAAAAGTACCCATCTTATTTAGCTATTGGCAAAGAAACTAATTACATTTTGCAAAATAATGAACAAGTGGTTTAATACCAAAGAGTTTCTGTATATTGCTTTTAGAAATAGTCTAATTAAGTAAAATATGAGAACATTTCAGATATTATTACACCCTAGTGACACACTAGTTACTCTCTTTCCATCCTGAACACAGTGGGTCTTTTCCATATTCATCCCTGCCTCTAAGACACACCGCTATTAAGCTGCTCTAAGACTCCTCTGGAACACACAAGAGACAGAACACTGCATCATCATATGTGAACAGAAATGAATGTCCAGACACTTTCTGGAGTTCTGGAGATTATTTTGTCTGAAAATGACATTTAAGGGCTCATGATGAAGAAAATAACACCTCTCTCTCGCTCATCTCTAATCGAATTTACCAGTCTCTCCAATGTTCCAACAGAAGAAAGACGTGCGCATGCTGCGATTCATCCAGGAAGTCAACACCACCACACGCTCCTGTGCATTATGGGACCTGGAGGAAGAGACAGACTACATTGTGCACGTCCAGTCCATCAGCATGTCTGGGACGAGCCCGCTGAGTGAACCGCTGCGCTTCAGAACGCCAAAGGAGGCAGAGACTCAGGCCTCTAAGAGCAAAGGTAGAGTGGCTCAAAGACAAAATAAGCAAATTAAAACACTTGCTCAGTCATCCAACAAATCTACATTCATAGGGAGAAAAAAAAACAGCTGCACATTTCCTCACTCTGTTTCTATCATTTTTTTCAAGACAGTGAGTCCAGAGGGAACTTGGCCTTTTGACAATATCTTGACTGATTTTGTCTAAACCAATAAAAATCAATAGACACATAAAGCATGAAATGAAATTTCACAAGAGAGTGCTCCTGGAGCTGGCCCCACCGACCACAACTCAGGAATAATAACAGCCTGGGGGGTGTGTGTTCTTCACTGCATATTGACATCTCTGTGGGACTCACCTTATATGAACCCGGCACAAGTGCACAATGAAACCAAAATGAGTGGAGGCATTTATCACACGCAGGGAGGAGACAGTCAGAGCTGCAAACTCTGGCAGATCAGTGTGCTTTTGGCCGAATCCACGCTCCAATCTATTCTTCCTCTCATTTACACTGATCTCTCATGTGAGCTGCCACTAGACAAGAGCTACAGAGAGTTTGAACTTTTGGTGCAGTGAGGACACAGAGGAAAATCAGTCCAATCATTGCAGAACACTGAAGGCGGACAGTCTCCTTCGCCACTTTGCACTGAAGCCTTTTGATGACAGATGTACAGATGTTTTTCAAATCAGTCGGTTTTTAAATTAGTGTGAAATTAGGGTAGTTGGGATTTGGGATTAGCAGTGCCAGAATCACCGTCAACTCTTTTTCCATCAGTGCAAAACAACAATTTGTCAGGCATTCCAAAGACTTGATCACGAAATACATTTTTAGAATTTTTTCAACTTTTCAGTTAGGATTAATGTACATATGTTTTAAATAACATGCATAAATTGGATTCACCAAATATAGATCTCTGTAATTTCTGGTCTACCTTTTAAAAATAGTATTAGGTGTTATGGCTGTAAATTAGTTACTATATTATAGGCAAATTTGCTCTTGTTATGTTTTTTTTTTTTTTTTTTTTTTTTTCAGAATTTGGTCACAATAGTGGGTCACCACAGAAAACATTTGAGAAATGCAGGTTTATATCCACAGGATATGTGAGGTATTTTTACGATATTTTGTGGCTTATCCTGCAAAATGCCAGTAAAAAATATAAAATTGTAAACTGAAGTGTTTCCTATTTCAAATTGATTACTGAAAATGGGGTTGTGTGGTTAATATAAAAGACGAATGGAGGAGAAAGTCTCTCAGTGCAGCTGATAGTCCTTTGTCTCAATATGACAGGCGGACGTCACAGGAAGAAAAGGAAAGGTTTGTTTTTTTACCGTCGAGCACTCGTCTGCTCAGCCTTTCTTTTGTTCCGCCGTATCACACACTCAGTGCAAAGAGCAAGGGATAGGTACAAAGGCTGGATTTTTCACCGTCTCCTCATTTCCTATGTCGCAATAGGTTTAAACATTAGGCGATCAAAGGAAAGGAGGGAAGTGAAAACAGCACAACGTGAGTGCAAAACAGGAGGACGAGACAATCAGTGAGAGAATGAGAGCAGGTAGGGAACAGAGAGTGACTGACAGGGACTGAGAGGGAGGTGGAAAACAAAAGAAGTCAGAGTGTTACAGTTGAAAAATACAAATCCTCACAATTTATGCAAACTGGCTTCCATTATCTACTAAGAAACACTGCTGTTGTCCTTTTGTCCAGCAATTTTTGCTGTTGCTGTACCAAATTGATTTCATGATGAGTCTTTTTAATTATTTTTGAACTTGCTGGTCCTGTTTTCTGGCAGTTTGAGTCACTGATTATCATTAAAGCTACAGAGAGTGATGTGTGGTGTGTATATATATATATACACATATATATACATATATATGGTTGTTGATGTAAATATTCTGCCTCTGTTTGGTTTCCCTGAACAGAAACAAATGTGTTTGCTGCATCCATTTGAAAAAGCAATACTATCAGACCTGACTGAGGGAGTGTTTGTGTTTATACAGCAGCAGCAGCACAGCTTTGGGCAAAAACCACAGCACACTTTAAGTTACACACCTCTCACAGTGTTCCTACCCACTAACAGAGTGGAGAGTGGAAACGAAACAGGCAACGTTGTCCTGATTACAACTCAGTGAACCATCAAGATGTTACTGTTAGCTTCTACAACTGTTGCATCGTAATGCTTTCAAGAAAAAATTTTCTCACTGTGGGCCATCTGGAAATGTGTTGAATATTCTCCAATAACTACACACCACTAAATTGGTCAGACATCTTTTGTGGACCAAATCTGACAACACCATTAACATGTCCAGTCTCATGCAGGCTGAGCTTGCCATTCCAGAATCCTCCATCTTTATTCTAAGTAGTAAAACATATCTCATGTTATCTCATGTTTGTGTCTAACATTACCAACATTACAAGATCTTATAATGTAAAGTACAACCAATAGAAAGGGCCATTTACAATCAGTGAGATTACATTTCAGGTTACCTCTGGGTGTGAAGGAGGTTCCTGCTACTCTGTACTTTTTTATTCCACTGCAGCATTAGAACAGGTTGCCACATATATTTGGTTGCACTGCATGGCTCAATCAGAAGTTGATGTGTTTAAATTCTGTTTGTGTATAGGTTAAAATGCACTCCACTGACTGGGTACTTGGGTTCTATTACATTGATGGAACATTCAACATCTAAATGATAGAGGCTGAAACCTTTTATTACCTTTTTTACCTTTTATTACCTGGTGGATCATATGCCGGCTTTAATTCCCCGTAGTTTTTAACTCAGACTTTGCGTTGGAAAAAAGGTCTTGTGTGGACATTGAGCGTCGGCAGCGTTACAGCTGACCAGTTACGATGAGCGAGGCC
The DNA here is from genome assembly GCA_016785285.1 of Brachirus orientalis. Taxonomy (NCBI): domain Eukaryota; kingdom Metazoa; phylum Chordata; class Actinopteri; order Pleuronectiformes; family Soleidae; genus Brachirus; species Brachirus orientalis. The sequence continues at coordinate 2,247,482 of JAFBJR010000100.1, forward strand.
ATAGGCTGCTCTGCTTTGATCAGCTAATACTGGACAACAGAGGCCAATCCATCCACTGAATTGCTTGTTGCTAAAAGCTACTGGAGCGAGGGGTTCCTGCCTCACTGGAGCCGCCAAATGTCACCCACTGCATCTAATAAAACTTTAGACCAAGCCTTTGACGTCTACAACACTCCACTCGGCTGTGCAAGAAAGAAATACTATGTGTTGGTGCTTTGTGTGATTGAAACCTGCAGGCAGACTGCTGCATTTACAAACAAAGAAAAACCAACCATCGGCTCTTTGATTACTCCTGGTGGTCATTCAGCTTCAGAGAGGATGTTTTATTGAGGTTGGTTCAAATTGATCGTGACCTTAGTGACAGTAATAGTTCTTAAAAAGTGGCTCCACATAGAAAACGTTTGGGAAACACTGGTTTAAATCAACCAGGGTATGTGGGGTCTTTATACTTTCTTGTGTAAATGTAAACATTTTTCTTCAAAGTAGAAAAAAAAAAGAAAAAAATGACAAAAACTCCCATATGTTCCATACCTTAGTAAAAGCAGTAGATTTTCTCTCTATATATATATAACCACCCTAAAATGGAGGGATCATTGATGGACTAGATCACTGGTTCTCAAACTACCACCTGAAAGAATATTGAACTCTCAAAGTTACACCATTATCACCAATGTTAAAATGCAGTGGTGTAAATAGGCCAAGCAAAGTCAGCTATGGACTTTTCACGGGAGGCTGATTTATTACCAATAATACCATTTGCTCTCTCATCATCATCATTCTCTTCCTCACATATACAGTACTTCAGACACTGGTATAGAGAAATTGGATTAAGATGGAGTGAGTGATAAGGTGACTCTAATTATTTATTTAATTATTATTATTGTGTTGTATAATTTTCTACACACCGGTCAAATTTCTCAGCTCCACTCCGATCACACTTCTCCGATCAAGTTTACACTAATTGTGTAACTTCTGCTTATGTTTGTTACTGATAATTTAACATTATTTGTATACTGTGTCCTGCATTTGAAATCAGGCTCTGTTAAACAATACTAAAAGACCTGTCTGAGGGAGTGTTCCTTTGTATACAGAGGAAGCACAGGGATAAAAGCATTATGACTGGGTTTTGTGAGCAGTAGAATTCAGTTATGAAACTGCTGTGTTGCTTTACAAGTGCAATGTTGTCATGTCCTACACCTTTTTAATATAAATCCTACACGTTTTATGCTAAACGGATCACTTCTCATGTGCAGTAGGCGCATGTCGCATAAAAACACAGCTATACTGTGAAACACAGAGCGAGTCTTATGGAGCTGATTGAATCACTTAACATTTATAGGACAGGGCAGCTGTGAAACAGTAACACCAACACTGCACTGTATACCGTCACTGTGCAAGAGCTGCATCTCTTAAAAATGAAATCAGAAAATACATGAGTAAAACTCCTAAAGTATGTCTGAGCAGTAGAGCTCAGCCAGGTCTGCTGCTCCTCCCTACTGTAAACGATGAATTTAGAGATCCCAATAATCCAAGAGGGCTCTCCTCGTCTGCCTTCTACAAAACCACAAATACTGTAGCAGGAGAAAAATAAATCAAAGAAATCCTCAGGTGAATATGACAGGAAAGTGTGTGTGAATAAATAAGTGTGGGGAAAAGTGTACAAAACTTTGTTACTCAGCAAAAGCTGAACAAGATTGAGTAAATATTGAATCAAGCAAATGAAAAGTGAGTTGTCGGCAGAAAGTAAGACCAAGAGCATAAGACAGAGCTGATATGGCTGTGGAGTCACGGGATATATCAGTAGCAGGTGCAGTGACAAAATGACTGATCTAATAAAAAAATTTACCATAAGCTTGTAGAACAGTAATCAAAGTGTGTTACAAAAGTTTGGAGAGATGATAAAATGCTGTTGAGACTTCCTTAGGGACTTTTACTAAATGATCAGCGGGAAAGAGGGCACTGAATGTTATATTTCATTTTCTCCAAATGCTCTTCCCTCCTTAATTTTATAAGGATTTCTTTTGGAGTAGTGCTGAACAATTGATCATTTTCAAATCAAAATCACAGTTCCATGTTGGACACGTAAGGATGCAAGAGCATAAGAGGGTAGTAATCACATGTGAATGCTCCACAACATTGTACACATTATATGTATTACACAATGAATATTAACCTAAAGCTTGACAGAAATTTAAATTACACAGTCTCAAATCATTCAGTCCTTCTTTGGACAAAGGAAAATGCAAGAGCTAACAGAAAGACATGTTTAGCCACTGACAAAAGGAAATGACTTGAATTGAATGTGGTATCATCTCATGTTAACAAAATTAGAAGAGAAAATATTTATCAGAGATTTTTGTGAATTTTGATTTCTGTATGTTATATCTGCTCTAACACGTATGTAAGCTTCATTAAAAAAATACAAACCTCCCCTCTGACCTTGAGCCCTGTGGAAATGCTCGAAGCAAAGTTGTTACATCATGCACAGGATTTCTGTGCTCATTCTGTGGTAGACGCAACCTGAGTGAACCGTGTAAACCTCACCACTGCTGTGAAATGTCATTATAGTCAATCAACTGGGGCGACATCAACACCATTTAGTTTTTAGGTAAAAATACATAGATTTTGCTGTAGATACGTCTGCCATCCGCACTGTCCCAGGATATGTAGAAGCTAAAGCTCTGTTTAAGTTTGAAAACTTCTAGGCTGTGATGCAGATTATCTGTGATTTGTTGCTGAAATGCTCAAATGGACAGCGTTTGTTTTCATTTAAAAATGAAAATGGAATAGTGTGGATGTAGCCTCAGTGAAATCCCTGATCTTATAGGAAAATATTTGATGAATTAACTCTACCAGCTTGACATCAGCATGTAACAGGCAGCAAATTACTTTCAGCCTAGCCAATCCTAATAAATTTCCTGTGTCAGATTTATAAACACGTTGCTTCTTAACTCCTTCAGACGAGGTGACGATGGAGGAAGTGGGCCAGACCACACAGCTGAGGGCAGGGGAGCTCATCATTATCGTGGCGGTGCTCATCATGTGGGCAGGTGAGGACAAAACTGGTTGATAAATCAGACTCAGGCAACTTCGAATGCACTGTTTGTGCTGCAGCTTGTGAGGGCGGGTCCATTCATTTGTGTTTAGATGACAGTCAGTGTTGCATGACCATGGACTCTACTTGTTTTTTTTTCCTCTCAGGTGTAATCGCTCTCTTCTGTCGCCAGTATGACATAATAAAAGACAACGAGCCCAACAACAACAAGGACAAAGCCAAAAACTCCTCGGAGTGCAGCACTCCTGAACACCCAACAGGGGGGCTGTTGCGTAGTAAGGTATAACCCACCCCCTCCTCCTCTCCCCGGGCACCTCCCCCACCCCCCAGCGGCGCCGGGCAGGTGAATGATCCCGGCCACTTCTGGACTTTTTTTTCCCACTGATACTTCATGCACACTCTGAAAATCACCCAAACCGCTTCACACATGGTACCATTATGTGCATGGACTACGCAGCATTCAGCAACAGCTGGCAGATTCGCTCCAGTCATTGCTCTCTATACGTTCTCTTTTGATCAATGAACAGAGCCACATACCATATTCATCTGCTGTGTTCAAGCCAGAGTGCCAAAACAAAAGTCACAAACAATTTACTCCTGCTACCAAGATCAATAAATCATCCAAGTGCAGATGCATCCTCATTCTTAATGAAGCATTTAACTTTATAGAGGAGTTTAAACCAAGCGATACTAGTGCAGTTCAGCTCGTCACGGTACAGTTTGGAATAGTAAACCCTAAACCGTCTTGTGTTTTCACCGTGGGGTGTGTAGGCTGAATGGCAGTAGCTGGGAAAATAGTGTGACATCATACCAGCACAGCACAGTGTAGCTGGACACTGAATTCAACAAATAAGAAAATTACAGCACAGTAAACAAACGGCAAGAATGAAGAACCCAGCATTTTGTCTTCTTTCTTCGAGGCATGTGGCTTTTTATCACAAGGCAAGCAAAGCTTTGCTACAAACAACATTTTTTTTTTTTTTACCTTTGTTTTTTCCCCATCTCATTCCCATAGTCAGAAGTGCCAATTCTATGTTGACCAACACAAAACTGCAGTGTGTGTAGCTCCACCATTTATGTTAAGGGAATATGATATTGAGTGTTAGTATTGGTTCAATACTAGCCAAGATCACTGCAACATTTATGAAATTTGAAACAATCCAGAAACCTTAAATATTCCAAAAATTGTTCAATGGGCACAGTGAAGATTATAAATAAGAAAGAAATAGATCAAAACAAAAGAAACAGAATAATTGTGTAAAAAGACTGTATTAGTATCAGGAAAGTGGAACAGAATATATTGTTTTTTTTATCATTTTTCATTCCCTTTACAACATTTGACAGTCAAAATTCCAACAACTGTGTAATATGACTAACTGAACTGCACCGCTTGGTGGAAACAGGCCTTGTTTCCAACATTCTCATACCTGTGATCTCCCTCTTTCCTCCCACAGTTCTCCAACAACACTAAGATGCCATCTGTGAACATCATTGAGGTGTGACTGCCAGGACATCTTCTCTTTATCCTAGACTTCTTGTTCTCACAAACAAGCAGGCACTTTTTTAAGCTCATGAGCTTGTTAGGATGAGGCTGGGACTCTGGTTCCCTTCGTGGCGCCTACTCTCCTTTGGCACAGAGCCTGGTGCTGAAACAAAGCCGCAGGACTCCGGGGGTCAGACAAGACCTGGTCGGTGCTGGAGAGAGTGTGTCCTGATTTGACTGGCTGTACTGTGTTCGATGACTACTGTACCATGGGGCTGCAGCTGAGATCAGAGCCAAATGGCTCCAATGATGGAGCAACTGCAGATAAACCAACCCCAGGGACCAAAGCCGATTAACAGAGCCAGGACCTTTTAACTCTTTCTCTCCCTCTCTCACATCGTCTTTTCTTACCACCTTTTTGAGCGTTATCAGCAACCACAATCCTAGACTTTTCCCATTGTTTTGGGCTGCACTGAGATGCATCCAGTTTGTTGGAATTCCCCCCTGTACTTTCATCTCATTTTAATACCCTACTTTCTTTATAGCACCATGTTCTCTACTCTCACTCAGTCAGTGGTAAATGCTGTAGATCATTGTACTTTAACCTCTTTGATCCAAAACAAAGTGCCACCAGAACTCCCCTTTTCTGCTTTGGGTTCTTTTTCTTTTTGTTCATCAAAATTTACCCACCTCTCCAACCCCCGAGGGCAAACTCTTCACCGCCCTGTGGGAAGTCTTCATTTTGGCAGGCTCATATACCCACCTCAGGAAATCCAGACTCCACGTGACCCATGTTTTAACAGCCATTTCACCATGATGCGACCCGAGCTGAATCTCTTAATTTTGACTGAAAATGCTAAAAACACATATTGAGAGGCATCAGTGATGTGAAGGCATACAGTGTGTACAGTGAAGTCCATGACACTTTTGGTTCCCATTTGCTTATTGATATTCTCTTTTTACTTCTTCGCTGCGTTTAATGTAGATTTCTGAAATGTTACATTCCACATTCCAGGATGAGCCCTTTAGTATTTCCTTGTGTCTTTCTCTTTGAGTGTGATGGATTTCGACACATTTCTGGGTGGGGAGGAAAAGGAGCCTGTCATCAATGGAGCGCATTCATTTAATTAATGAACTTCAAAAAAGGGACTGGACTCTGTGGCAGTCTGCGTAGAAGTGGACTGAAGAGAAGATCCTTTTTTATCAGCAATAACAGCCCTCAGTCAAGTGCAAATGCCAGGACGTGAACTCTGTGGCCTCTCAGTTTAGAACTTAATGTCCCAGCATGCAATGTTCAGACAGATAAAGAAACTGAATGATGTGAAGGAATCAATCCTGTGTTTTGTTTTCAGGTGATCATTCCCTTGAAAGTTCAGTGAAAAGCCTTTTGTAAAAACCTTGGTTTGCTGGCTAGCATGGGTGGGGGGAAAAAAAACTTTTTTATGAGCCCAGTCTTTTACCCTAAAACTACTTTGTGACGTCCTGAACAGATGTCAGCAAGACAGAAGGGCTTCAGTCAAGACGTTTTTCTCAGTTCAAAGTCAATATTTGGTTTGAATTCCATGCGAAAAAAAAGGGATTAACTTAAAAAAAAAGGAAAAAAACAGTACTGTGACCTGTAACAGAACTTACATTAAGAGTGTAGATGTTGTATTTGAGGGCTGATTTAAACGAACTCGAAAGTACTGCCTTAAAAATAAGTATGTCATATGATTTAGCAAAAATGGTGAAAGGTTTTGCTTCTCACATTTGTGTCACGTGCTTTACCTTTCACATAATATTTAAAGTGTGCGCGTGAATTAATAGGAAACATCACAGATTGATGCATTTATGACGAGCCAATATGAATCTAAAAATGTGGAGGGAATAAACCGGCATATGTGTAGATACATTTTATATTTCACTCGTCTTTGGTGGCCTCTTAGAGAGCATTTTATGAAATATAACAAGCAATGTGGAAAAAATGTATAGCCTCGTGATCTAAGAGGGCACCGTTGAAAATATAGGACTTATTTTTTTGTTATACACAGCTGTTTAAATTCCTGTTGTTTATGACGATCACATGACGATGTGTATTTCTATTACATTATGTCGTGTTGTTTATGTCCAATAGGGGAAAAATAATAATGTTTTGTTTTTTTACCGAGCAACGTTATTTTAAAGAATTGCCAGATATTTTAAATCATCATCCACATAAAAATGGTTAAAGCAACAGAAAATCTCTCTTCTTGACAGGCAAAGTGACAAACCCCCTTGTTCATATTGCGACACACTGATGAGTCATTTATTGTAAACAGGCGGCTGCATACAGTATGTGCACACAAGTACCCACAGACAAAAATGTAGTGGAGGGAAATCCATTAAAGGCAGGTAAGAGAGCAATGACGGTTATGGTTGGGTAGTGTGGGTAGAATGACTAAGGCAGTGGAAGGCTTTTATCACTCCCTCTCCCTCCCTCCCTCCCTCTCTCATCTTCCACTCCTAATAAATGAGGAAAAACTCAAGATTATTGTCCTCCTGAATCCGCACTGATTCATGTCAGAGGCAGAAGTGGTTTTAAAGGTTTTCCTGAACGTAAAGTCAGGCGAGGAGCGAAGAGGAGAGGGAGCGGGAGAGCCTCTCTAACCAATCAACCCAGTCAAAACTTGGTGAGGCTATGAAAATGTGTTCTGCTGCATCACCCAGAATGATCAGCACTTGACAAAAACCTCTCTTTGCAGCTGAAGGTTGAATTCACTTTTTGCCCAGGAACACAATTCTCCAATCAATAGTTATCCATCCACACGGAAACAGATAAGGATGATTGTCTCCCCAGATGATTTCTTTGAACTTGGGCCATGCCTTAAGTTTAGCAGCCATGTATTTCTCAGCAGCATTCCCTGTAGGCAATCTTTATTTACTTCCACTGTTGCTGGAGTGAGTAAAATATTGGGTTACTGAAAAACATAAAAAAAAACATAAACTTCACAGTAGGGCTGCAACTGTTGGTTATTTTTATTACTTGTTCATCTCCTGCAGAGAATAATGTAAAATGTTCAGCGATCAGTGTTTCCCAAACTTGTCGTCCAATGCTTTGTCCACAAACCAAAGATATTCAATTCAGTGTCATAAAAGAGTAAAGAAGAGGTCCCGGGTTCACGCCCCGGTCGGAACAAGGGGCCTTTTGCATGGAGTTTGCATGTTCTCCCCGTGGTGCGTGGGTTCTCACCGGGTACTCCGGCTTCCTCCCTCAGTCCAAAAACATGCAGATTTGGGGTTTAGGCCAATTGGACACTCTAAATTGCCCGTAGGTTTGAATGTGAGAGTGAATGGTTGTCTGTCTCTATGTGGCCCTGTGATGGACTGGTGACCTGTCCAGGGTGTACCCTGCTTCTCGCCCTATGTCAGTTGGAGTGCGCCCCCCCACGACGCTCAGTGGGTAAAGCAGTAGAAAATGAATGAATGAATGAAAAGAGCAAAGAAACCAGTACAAAGTTGTATTCAAGAGGCTGAAATCAGGAAAAAAAAAACCACTAAAACCAAATAATCAATTATAAAAAAAAAAGAGTGATTTATTTATCAATAAATTAACTGGCAGGCCTACTTCACTGTTGATTCCCGAACCAGGTGTCTCATACCATCAAATTATGGCATAATCCTATTTTGCCAATGTAAATAATATATCTCTTATTACTCATTTAAATGTGTTGTAGGGCTGTTGAGGATATTTATGTATGTGACAGGCTATTGTCCAATACCACCTGTAAAGGAATAGTTTGACATTTCGGAAACTACATATAGCTTGCCACTTTCATATCTGTAGTATATGTGTTCTGTATAAAGCTAAAACCATCGGCTAGTTTGCGTCGCTTAGCTTAAAGACTAACACACTTTGTGACTATGGGACAGTCATAAACTCAGTCTTCCAGTTGTAAAGCCGTTGTGAAGCCTCGGGATTTGCAATTCGATCGCCTTCATGTCAGTTTTTGCAACCCGGAAAGTTACACGTCTCCTGCAACCAGGGACCTAATGTCAGTACCACTGATGTCCACTCACCCATGCTATGTTTTATCATCTATTGTCCTCTGATTGGGGACATACTTTACAAAATTGACATCATGTTCTACCGGAGAAGACCTGAAAGTAATGATTGAGACCAAACAAATGTTTACTGATGGTATAAAGTAAGTGAAAATTAGGCTAATTTTCCCACAGACTTATATTCAAAGAGATGTATTTTTGCATTTTCTTTAGCAGTGTCGACCCCTGGTGGCTAAGTGCTACTTCCATCCTTGGCTTTACTTTTCAAATCAGAAGACAATGCCCATTTTCTACACGGTGTTTGAAAAGAGTGTTAGCAGTTGGTCTTTGTGGTAAGCTATGCTGAGCAGATGCTGGCTGGAGCTGAATTGCTCATATGAGCCATACGGATCCTCGTATGTTTCTTAAAAGAAGCAAATTGACCAAAATGGTGAACTACTCCTTTAATGGTTTCAGTGTGTATATAGTCAATGTGCTGTGAGGTGGCATTTTGGAGCAGACATCTTTACGTCCACACATTTCATACCTGGTGTTGTAACAAATTGATCATATGGACTGAAATAGTTTGTCAGTGTGAGGTCTACTGAGGACCATGGCTAGAACAGGTTTAGTCAACAAACTGCAGACGTAAAAACCTTTTTTTTCTTCTTTAAATCACACTCGACAAATGGTGACGACTGTAAGAACTCAACATTCCACCTGAGCCCTGTGGTATCAGACCACAACAACACACTGAGGACTTTTCTTTCAGTGTCAGCGGCCCAAGGCGTTTTTCTCAAACTACTTTGTGTACCGTACAATGCCTGAAAAATACACTAGGTAAGCTCTGATGGATGGATTTTGTGATGTGATACCAGGGCAGTAAAGACACACAGGATTTTTCAAAAACAACTTACACCATGTGTATTTTGTATTACTCTAGAAACATGCCTGGAAGTTGGACTGTTTCATTATGGGGTCATTGAAATATAGGACTAAGATCGACAAAGAAGCATGGTTTGGATTAAAAAAAAAAAAATTAACTGCTTTATTAGTGCTATCATGTTTATATTCATTGTATGAAGTGTGCAGCAGTTATTGCTTAATGAGGGCTAGCATGGTTAAACTATTATGCACAAGGTTACACAAACTTCTATTATGAAGAATACAGTGTATGCTTACTTGTGTATGCTTCAATAAAAGATGTAATATTTTCCACAAAGGCCCGTTTTTCATCTTAATTGGGAACAATAAATCCGAGTGTGACAAAAATGTATTTTTATGGTAATTAAATGTATTTTATAATATAGACACTTTTTTTTCCAAGAACACGTATTTCCTTTAGGGAATGACAGATAGGAACCTCAGCCTTCACTAAATGTCAGGTGTGAAGATTAGTTAAACAAAAGCACACATGGCTACAACTCACTATTTGACTAACAGCACATTAATCATTTTGAAAAATTCACCAAGCAACATGGCTTTGGCAAATGTCAAGTCAGGACTTGTAATGTAAGAAAACATGTCTGAGCTTGTAATTACTTGGAAATCCAAATCAACTGGATTTGATTCAAGCACCATACAAGATCGTGTTTTTTTGTCTATGCATCAGTACATTCAATCCTGTTTTTGAACGTTTGGCTGCATGTGCAGATAATACGAGGTTCTGCAGAAACAACACACACGCTCTCACTCTGTAAACCCAGTTCTCAAATCAGCACCTGTGGAACCAACACTTTTTTGCAAAGCGGACACTTTAGAGGAGACCACCAGTAAACCCTCAAGATTCCGTCGTCACAACTGCTCTATATTCAAGACTCTGTTTAAAGTAACGTAGTTCAGATTTCTTTTCATGTGACTGTGTTAAGGACCTGACTTCACCTGTCTGTAGGAACCAGCATAAGTCAACAGACGCTTGACCTCACTGAAAACACAACTGCCAACAAGGACGAAGATAAAATGCAGCAGACCAGCAGCTTCTGTCCCCACAAGCCAAAAACACTTGTTTCCTCTATGGATTTTGGTGGTTTACAAACTTCCACCCAGAAGCTTAGATTTCACCAAAATTTCTGCCTCACAAATCAAAGACTATGAAGAAATTCTGTTTGCGGTGCTCACATTTCTGAAATAAATAAATAAAAATAATAATTAAATAAAAAGCAGGGTCAAGGGTAACTTACATAGATAAACAAATATATATCCATAACTGAATTTACATTTACAAAAGTTTATTTGCTTTACATTGTACTATAGCTTAAACATTTTTTTACCATTACAATGTATACAGGCTTCATGAAAAAGCATGAACAATATAATCTAACACTTACATACATATAGTATGGCACGTTCAATTGTAGAAAGAAATGGCAATACTCCTCTACATAAACAGATGTGAGGCTTCATGAGACCAACAAACTATGCTTCAACAGGAATAGATCAACTTACGGTCATCATGACCACAAACTTTATGGTGAATATTTTTGGCCTCGACAACTAAACATACAAAATGTCAGATGGCAAAAATACAAATGACTTAAATACACTTTAAAACATGAATAGTTTCAAATCTTATAAAACAGCCCACAATTAGGCATCAGTGTATTATTTTTCCACATCAAAAACCCCTTTAAAACATGCAATGTTTTTATATAAAAAGTTTTTTTCACATAATTTAAAGGGAAACATGCAACACAAAAATACACACCACAAAAATACACACCACAAATTTAACAAAGAAAGAAAACCAGTGCAAACGTTGGTGTTACAGTGCTACTGTGTCCAGCAGTTGAGATGTGAGAATAAACGCAGTCTCTCTCAGGGAAAGGGACTCCTTTGAAAAATTTTGGGGATCTTGGCAAAGCGGGCATGCGGTTTCGAGTTTTTTTCCTGCCATTCACAGAGAGTCATCTTTGGGGTCATGTTTCCAAAGTGTCTTTGGTAGTTCCTGAAAACAAGCACACACACGTTTCTCATCGAATTCAATAAGAAAGTGTGTTCAAATTTTGACTGGTAGTGTAAGTCAACAGAAGCACTAGAGTGCAGAAATTACTGCACATATTTGTGTGTAACATATTTGAGGTGTTGAAACAAACTGTAGAAAAGGTACATTTTCACCCTCTGTTTTGCTGTGAACTGCACATAGTACACAGAGGAAAATAAGTGATACTTAAAATTTAAGACCATCACAGGAATGTGACTGCTGTAACCTGATAATTTGGGCAAAAAAAATGAAGAGCCAGACATGTTGTTATGCAACGCAGTCCAGTTAAAAACCTCAGTGAAAACAATGTACCTGCGTGTGAGGTCAGATGGATGCTGCCACTGACTCTCACTTTCCCCTGGGGTCTGTTCAGTCACTTGGTTCATCAAAGTGAAGAGCTCAGACATGACATCTTGAGAAAAGAAAAAAAAAAAACGTAGCTGAATATTCATACTTACAGTGGCTATTTTTTTATTAAAAGAATGAAACAATAAGGAAACATTCCTTATTTAAATAATTTTCATGCTACAAACCTTATAACACACTTCTAATTCTTTCTGGTAAAGTTCTCTTACCTTGGATTCCTGGATTCTCATTTATGTGTCTGGTGACCAAACGCACATAATGCCGTTTTTCACCTTCCCAGTCAAAGTTCCTGTCAAAGATGACTGACCTGAAAGAAACCAAAAGATGAGACCATAAATCAGTCAGAGTCAGACAGACACATGTGTGTGTTTATTATATATACACACACACACCAGTGTGTACTCACTATTATATTTATTATTTTCATGTTGTTACTAGTATTACTATTACTACCATTAAGGCTAATATTACCATTATTAATAAATATCATAGTTATCATTGCTGCTTGATGACTGGCTCCACACACAAAACATACCGTACCTGACATAACCCAAACTACTATCTACTGTGACTGCCCTGTTTTTATGTTACTGTCTCATATTATTGTTTGCCATGTTATTTGTGGCCCTTTCAGCACACAAAGCCATCAATTCCACATTGTGTTTTAAATAGTTCCACTGCTCCACCTAGTGGTAAAGACAGTATACTACCTTTGTCTTCTGCCCCTGCATGAGGCTTTCAGGTCTGTTGGTGCTGCTTCTCTTTTACTGCTACTACTGCTGCTGCTGCTGCTGCTGCTTCTTGAAGTGCTGGTGGCCCTGCCGCTGCTGCTGTTAATTATACTGCTGTTGGAAGTGCTGCTGCTGCTGCCGAAGATTCCGCTGTTGCCGACTGTTCCGCTGCTGCTGCTGGAGCTTTTGCTGCTGTTGCTGACTGTTCCGCTGCTGCTGGAGCTTCTGCTGCAGTTGCTGACTGTTCCGCTGCTGCTGGAGCTTCTGCCGCCGCCGCCGACTGTTCCGCTGCTGCTGGAGCTTCTGCCGCCGCCGCCAACTGTTCCGCTGCTGCTTCCACCGCCGACTGCGCCTCTGCTGCTGCTGCCTGCTCCACTGCTGCTGCCCCCACAGACTGCTCCGCTGCTGCTCCCGACTGCTCCACCGCTGCTCCCGACTGCTCCACCGCTGCTCCCGACTGCTGCACTGCTGTTGCTGACTGCTCCACTGCTGCTTCCGACTGCTCCACTGCTGCTGCTGCCACCACAGACTGCTCCATTGCTGCTGCCAACTGTTCCGCTGCTGCCGGAAGTTCTGCTGCTGATGCTGATTGTTCTGCTGCTGATGCTGACTGTTCTGCTGTTGCTGGTGGAGGCTCTGCTGCTGATGCTAACTGTTCTGCTGCTGGCCGTGCTGCGCTGATTGGGATCTACAATAACTGACTTCACCTTGAAACAGCAGGGTGTGAACATACAGTACAAAATGAGCAAGAGGATTTTTACCTACCATCATAGATTATGGTAAGGAAAATAGTTTATAGTTATGTACAGAAGCTTAAAGCCCATACATAGAAGACTGTTATAAACCTGTGTAAAGGCAAGGATGATATACTGTATTCTATTGGCTCTTTTAAGTTTTAAAGTTTAAAGTTGACTTAAAGTTTCTCCGATTAAAGATGAGTTGAAAGTACAGTGTCTTACAGAAATTGAATATACTACACATTTGTGTATTAATATATAATTACTTTAAAATAAAAATGGTTTAGATGTCAAGGTTTAGAAAGAGACTTTATATGTACTTTGAAGTACTTTGGCCTTGCTCTTTGAAGGATGCCATCGTGTGCCACCATGTTCCTACAGACAAACCAGTCAGGGTGTGCATTCTGAAGCAGAAGTTTTCCTTTGTGGTAATTTTTCATCCATGTCTGTTACAAAAAAAGCAAAAACAAAACACATATCAGATCAGTAAATGAAATACCACCAGTAAAACAAAGACAAATAACCCAGCAATAACAACATACCGCTAAATTATGCATAATATGAAAATTGTATATTTGTACAAATCAAATATTTTACCTCACCAGTACCACATAAGCAAATATTTTCTGCTCATTAAATGCTATATGGAATTCAAATTCAAATGAATGAACCCATTTTAATAATCATGTTGGTCTCTGTCACTTCAGAACATTAACAATCATATACAAACACAATGATGTTAAAGCATTTACAAAGAGTAGTTTAAGCCTAGTGATTCCACATGGCACTTTCAGCATAACATTTAAGGGGAAAAGTTAAGGACAATGTAACTGTCTATGTTAAGCAACTTGGTGATAACTGAAATTAGGTGATGAGTGTTTTTAGACATCAAGATTCCTGTTTGACATTTCGAGAGGTAAAAATGGGCAAGACTAGAGGGGTCCATAAAAAAATGGTGATGCTACGTTAAATCAAATCAATCTTTATTTGTATGGCGCTTTTCATACATCAAGTAAAGTAAGTGAAAATCAAGAAAAGAAAATCAGTGGGAGCTGCACAAAGGTTCAGAGCCCTCTAGCCACCCAGGCCGAAACCGTCCATGGTACAGCACCCCCAGCAACAGACCCCCCAGCAACAGCAAGAGACAACTTCCAGTCTGGCAGGCTCCCATGAGGAAACACTGGAGATAGAAAACTGATACAGTAAAATAAAGCAAAAAGCATAGAGACTAAAAACATGAGGAACTAAAAAAGCAAAAAAGGATAAAAGGATACAAATGCTCGGACTAGCACAGCATTAAAGGAATTAAAAAGAATTTAAAAAGAATTTAAAAGCCTGGTTGAAAAGATAGGTCTTGAGCCTCTTTATAGTCTCCTGAGGCTCTCCGGCAGGTTGTTCCACAGGGGCCATAATAACTGAAGGCCACCTCCCTGTGCTTTTTTTGAATTAACCTGTGGTATGGTTAAAAGGCCAGTGCCAGAGGACCTCAGGGTCCACGGAGGCTGATAAGGTAAAAGCAGGTCAGAGAAGTAAGAAGGCCCAAGACTGTTAAGACACTTAAAATTCTAGTAAAAGAACCTTAAAAAAAAAAAAAAATCAACCCTGAAACACACAAGGAGCCAATGCGGTGTAATGTGCTTACACCCTCTGGTCCTCGTCAGCACTCGTGTGGCTGAGTTTTGTAGTAATTGTAGATTCGAAATGCTCTTTTTTGGAAGGCCAGAGAGCAAGACATTACAGTAATCTAAACGACAAGAGATAAAAGCATGCATCAGCACCGCCGTGCTGGCCTGAGAGACAAACAGACAGACTCTGGCTATATTCCTAAGATGGTAAAAAACCTATATTTGTTTTTATTTATTTGTTATATTTTTGGATGTATGGAACAAAACCGAGCTCAGAGTCAAAAATCACACCCAGATTTTTTACAGATTGTGGTGGTTTAAAATCCTTTCACTTTAGTAAAAGTTTCTCTTTCTGGCCTTCAGGACCAATGACTAAAACCTCCGTTTTGTCCTGGTTGAGCTGTAGGAAATTTGCTGCCATCCATGTATTGATATCTAAAATGCAGTTTAAAAGGACATCAATAACGTTCAGCGTTTTAGAATGTCCCAAAAAAGAAGCCTGTCTAATAAACATGTATATATTTTCCATAGCTGTCAATCATTTTTGCACAGAATTGGACTCTGGAAAACATATTGTATTGCCACTGCACTTTAAAGTTGTCATTTTAATTCAAATGTATGAATTTGTGATTTGTGACAGGAGAAACTGTCCTCGTGCTGTTTTAAATTAACTCAATTTTACTACAAGTACATTTTAAATGAAGTTACTCTTCACTTTATTATGTACAGTTTATTATGTACTCCAGTCAAATTTCAATGTAAAAATCACCTGTACTTGAGCAGACTATGTTAGCTTGCTGACACACAAAATGTCCCGTTCACACACACTTCGCGGTATTTTAGCACAGTGTCTTTTCTCAGACGAGTTAAATAGTGTTGGTTTCTTGGTTGGTCTCTTTCATTGTTCGCCAAAGCGCATACATCCCGCACACTTCATCCTAAAACAGGACGACGGCTTGCGTCTGAATTTCTGCAAAGAAGCAAACATTGCGTACGCTGAGAAGTGATGCCCTGCTTTACCGATAGGGCTAACACTGGCTAAGCTAAGTGACGTCACAGTTAACGTTTATTAAGAAAAAAAATCGCATGTCAAGAAAATGATTAACGAAGTTTAGTGTCATGCAACTTTTTTTAGAAAGTCAACGCTGTAACAGTGTGTACCAGGACTAAAGGAACTCACCGCCATTGTCAGACTTCCCCGGCAGCAGCTACTGTCTCCCACACAGGCTCCGTTCTGAGGTTCACTCACACGCACAGGTGCATCAAGATGAGGCGCGTGAAGTGCGAGAGGGCGGGGTTCAAAATAACCGTCGGGTTCACACGTGAGACTTTTGAAATACCTCTAAAACTGTACAGTAAAAATGTCTGATTTCCAGCATGCTATAAATCATAGAACACAACACAAAACTTTGTTTGCATTACATCTCAGAGTTGAGATTTTTTTTTCCAGTTAAAAAGTGCGAGTGTAATGTTAATTAATGCACTTTATATGTAATTTATATAAGTTATAATTACAAAAATATGTAAATGAATTTATATAGTCCTTTACAACAACCTACAGGTGACCAAAGTGCTTTACAAAATAATATTATTAGACACGCAGCATGAAATGCTGAGTAAAAATACAAAAGTGAAATAAAAGAATTTTTAAAAAGAACAAAAGGTGTCACCACACTACTGGTTATTAAAAGTCATTCAGAATAAATAAGTTTTGAGTCCAGATTTTAAGAGGTCTAGGTCGGTGATAAGAGACATGATAGTTCTGACCTGGGCCAGTGATTGGGACTGAAATGTTAGAAACTGTACTGTAAAAATGTCAGATTTGCCATTATGCTAGTAGATCTCAATGTACTGAACACAACTTTATTAGTCTCGTTCGGAAGTTATGGAGAACTCTGTTTATACAGTTGCTCAAAGTCCAGTTATTATGTTTTTTGAAAACCGGATGCCGATATCCTTGCAAATCAGCTTAATTCATGGTTCGCAGGCTGTTACCGTAAAAGCTTTTGTAAGGAGGGCGTCAATTTGGCATCAGTCAGTTTGACCACAGAGAGAAGAGTGTTAGATAGCTTGACCGAAAAAAGTCAGTTGTCTGCGGACTGTGTTATTTGTGCTTTTACTTTTGCAGCCTATGTGGGTGCCTGCTAAACAAATACAACTATATGTGACTGGATTCACATGTATGCTGCATTCTGCAAAAGTAAAGTAAAGTCTCAGGTTAAACTTGAGACTGTCAGTGCTCTTGTGCAACAATGTCTCAGTTACACTCGAATTTGGGCCTTGATATTAAACTGTATGTTGTAAAAAGGATCTTTCCTTCACTAGTCTTATTTTTTTGGTAAAGCCATGAATTTCTCTTTTATAATCTTCTCAGGTAGATGCAGAAGCTGAGAAGACCTGACACATCGGGGAAAAGGATTTTGTGTTTTCTGTGACTTCAATTGTCAGTGATGTTGATGGACCAACTTCCCCGTGCTGGATTTGTAATTTCAAGCTCCACATTAGTAAAAGTTCCTCTGGTCCCCCCTACAAGTCTCAGTGAGTCTGGAGAGTTTAAGAGACATTTTATTACACATGACAAAAATTGAAATTCAAAAATGTATCCCTAATGTACAAAGTATGACAGATAAAACTAGTACCTTCTATGAATGACGTCTACCTGTTAAAATTGCTTGTGATTACAATCTGAGACAAAACAGAAAGATTTTTTGTACAATATTGAATAGGTTAGAATAGAAGAAAAAAGGTTTGTCTCGCAGAATTCAGAGTTAAGACACTAGTAACAATCTGTGGCAAATTGAATTTATTTTTTAAACACATTTCTTGAATTTGCCCCTTTTGTACAATATTGAATAGGTTAGAATAGAAGAAAAAAGGTTCGTAGAAAGAAACCAGTTTTATTCCTGATGAAGACATGTTTTGGCCAAGTGATTGGTGACAAAAATATCGGCCCTGGGCCACATTTGCTTGCCGACCCCTGCTCTACAGTAACAGCAATTTATGAACACCTTAATCAAGTCACAGTATGTTTGCAATGATAATATGAAAATGGGATAATATTAAAAGGTACTGCTACTACATAGTTGCTACCAGCAGATGGCAGTGCAGTCTCTGCTGTGCCACACTTCGTTGGGATCAGTTCACTCAAATCACAAAGGACCATGTTACTGCTCAGCCATTGTAGAGTTTTAAGTGGCTGAGGTTGGAGGAATCGGATGCTCCACTACTGCAGATAAAAATCAAACCTGTGTCCATCACAGCACTGACAAATTATACTAGAAAACAGCTATAACCAAAGAAAACCTGTGGCAAATTCCTACACAGATGCCTCGTTTATTTATATAGATATAGGTATTTATACCAACAAAAAAACTTTTAAAGTAACTTTTGGTGTTTTTTTTTTGTTTTTTTTTTTCTTGGTAGTGTGTTTGTGGTCTGTGTGCATACAGCAGCATTGGCAGGAGCAAAGAGTTTTTAACAGTGGTATTCCCCCCTAAAACTTTCCCAGAGCCTTTTTTTTTTTTTTTTTTTTTAAGTTTATAAATTGTTTGCATTTCAAAGTCTCGTAGAATTCAGAACCTCAGATGAACGGAGTCAAAGTTAAGACACTAGCAACAATCTGTGGCAAATTGAATTTATTTTTTAAACACATTTCTTGAATTTGTCCCCTTTTGTACAATATTGAATAGGTTAGAATAGAAGAAAAAATGTTCGTCTCGCAGAATTAATTTTTTTTCTTTTTCTTGGTAGTGTGTTTGTGGTTTGTGTGCATACAGCAGCATTGGCAGGAGCAAAGAGTTTTTAACAGTGGTATTCCCCCCTAAAACTTTCCCAGGGCCTTTAGTTTTCATTCATGCTCCAACCTGTTTGCTACCATCCTTTTTACTAGTGCAACATTTCTGATGCCTCCTTCAGTCTTGACATACACTTCCTGTGTGCAGTGTGGGGATTTTACCAGGAAACTTGCAATCTAAACACTGCTATTCTGTGAAACACTGAATTGAGGGAGCCTGTTTGACAATGGTTTAAATCAGGGGTGGGCAATTATTTTCCCCAAGGGGCCACAGGAGATACTTTAAATATTGTTGAGGGCCGGACCAATGGGCTACATTCAATTCTGCTCACTATTCATTTTATGTCTTTTTAAAAAGCAGTAAATTGTATTGCTTTAGTATAAATTGGGCAGTATACAAACCCACAATAAACAAAATTAATGGCAAGGCAGACTTTACTCAATATGGAAAATAAGAAACTACTCTTCTAAATAATAAACACTACTATACTATACTATACTATACTATACTATACTATACTATACTATACTATACTATACTATACTGTGGTGTCCTGTAGTGAGTATATTATCTTACACCAGTGGTGTAGTCTAGTTTATTGTAGTGGGTATACTGTGATGACCCACACGCGCACATGCGCGCGCACACACAACACTGGGGGGGGGGGGGGGGGGGGGGCGGTAGAGCGCACAGGGTGAATTTTATGAATGGAGGGGAAAAGAAGAGACGCATTCCCCTGCAAAATGTATTTTATTGCAGTTATTTACCCGCCATTTGCGAAACAAAATCACCGAAGTTAAAGTTCTGTTAAAGTAAAGTTCACCATTTTATGGTGAAGACATGTTTTGAAGTTAGGCTGAGGTTAGAGTTAGGTTAAGATTAGGGTCAGGGTTAGGGTTAGGGCACTAGTAATTCAATAAGCTTTTAATTACAATGATTGCCTTATCGAAGTAGTTTCTAGTAAAGTCATAAGCTCATACTTATCTTTATGAATAAAACTCCATAAATACTGCAGGGGTCAATTAAGGGGGTTTTCAGCCACAACTACTGTGTCAAAAACACATTTCGTATGGCATATTTCCTGTCAAGGTACTATAAATAGAACCAGTGAACTGAGCCACAGCCACACCCTTTATAAAAACACATACACTAATAACACACTTTTGAGAACTGTTCTATTTTATTTTTAATTATGCGGTTATGTCACCTCTTAATTCTTTTACCTTTGTTGGATTATTTCCCTAAAAACTGTTTAGCTTCTCATAACAATGTGAATGTTAAGTTTCTTCAGTGACTGGTTGGACAAACATTGGGTTAGCACACAATGTATCAAGTCTCACTGATTTCTTTGTGTTTCCTGTTTGACAGTCACAGCCAACCACAACAGATTAGTATTTTCGCTGATGTCATACTCCACACAGTCAAGTTTACAAGTGAACGTGAGCGGCACGAGTTAAAGACTAACAAATGACAATAAGCCTCTATCATTACAGTAGTGTGGTGTGGTGTGTGTTTCCTTTCTGCTAATACACTGTCAAACCTTTTGACCTTTTTAAAGGTCCAATCAGCTTTTGGCAGTAAATGATGACCTCCATGTCAGGATTTAAATGATCTCCGTTATCTGTACAACGTTTATCTTGGAAGTAACATCAAATCAAAAGTCTATGTAACGTCACTTTCTCACAAGTTAATGTCACCACACAGTGGCATGATCGACCTCAGCTAACTTTATTGGCTAGAAAAAAACAGCAGACAAACAAAACCACAGAAACCAACTGTTGCTATAGAAACCAACTCTAACAGTAAAAAACCAAAGCAATTTTTTTTTTTTACAGACAAGAAAAAAGCAAGAAAGTGAAACATGATTTGATTAAAAAAAAAAAAAGTAAGAATCAACTTAAGACTTAAGGACATGGTGATGTAGGAACTTGACACCCTTGGTTTGCACTCTGAATCTTTTAGTGTATTATCCTACAGCTAAATGTATTATAAATATATGTTTTTGTATATAAAGATATAAATGTAGTAATATAAATAAAATATTTAATATAGTAGAATTTTATAATTAGAATATTATATTTAAAGACATATGTAAACTCTGTGCAATGCCTTCAGTATCCTGAGTCTTCAGATTAACATTCACAATGGTCACTGTACTCAACTACAAGTCTCCTGGCGTCCACGGCTTTCTTTAATGTTATCATCACTCCCCAGTTCTGGGACAGTTACTGCGTTATTGCTACTGAACGTTGGTCCTCAAAGTGCACTCTGGTACAACACATAGTCTATCAGCTTCCACAGCATCAAGAACTATTTACAGTACACCAATTAGGTGACATTGAAATTACTATCAATGTCCTTATACTTAACGACTGCAGTTAACAGCAGTTTGTGTTTTGTTTTGCATCCCACAGCCAGCTACTGGCCCGAGGCGCTTCGTCATCAAATACTAAATACTTAAATCAGATTTAAAAAAAACAAACTATGTGTGGTTTAAAAGTGGTAATATGTTTTGAATGCGAGTCATAAATACCGTACATCTGATAAAAACTGTGGTGGATACGAACCACGTCTCTGCTTGAGTCCCTTGAGTCCAACATTCTCAAATCTAATTTAAATACGATTGTCAGTGCTGAATGTGGATTGTCGATTAATTGCCCTGATTATGCATGTTAGACAAAAACAAAAACCAATCTACACTAGTAAACCCTGACAATAAACGTAAAAATTTAAATGTACTACAAATTTCAGGTAAGTCATCAGAGCTGCTGCAGACATTTTTCAAAACTTTTCCAGCCAATTCCCTGATCAATATTGAAGTGACCCAAAGTAAGAACACAGAAGGAAAATCTCCAGAAAAAAATCGGCAACTGAGTACCACCTCTTGTCGAGATGCTCTAGAGATTCTCCTGCTGTCTCACTGGGGTCTTAGAGTATGTTAATGGGAAACTGTGGAAAATGTCCAGAGCAAATTATCTGAAAACAGCTCAAGTTTAATAGAACACAGCTAATGATGATAGTTGAGTTGTAGATGATGAAAGACATAACAGAGACCACGGTGAAAAATATGAAAGAAAGAATATGGATAATATGGAAGAATAATAGGATAAAAGATGTCCTTTGTCAAATGAGGTTGTCCTTCCTCTTATTCACACTAGTGTATCTGAAGGTCCTACCAATGAAAAAGAGCATTATTAAAAACATGCCAAATAAGGAAAATACATGTGATTTCAAACAATGACTTGAGAGAAATAAGGTTTTACCTTTTGAGGCGATTTCTGAATTTATAGATGAGAACACAAGCCACCAGAACCATAACAAAGACACCAGCAACAGTCCAGGAGTGGTCAGGATCTGTCACAAGATAATAGAGTTTGACAGCTGATCTGATACACAACAAGTATGCATTAACAACAATGTAGTTAGGCTATTACAGTTAATTTGAATGTATATGTGTGTGTATGTGTGTGTGTGTGTGTTGCTTTTTACACAGTCAAATCATAAAGAAACACTGCTTTTGTCAGCATGCAGTTATGTAGTTATTTCTATTTGTAGTGCCACTGACCCCAAGCCAGGTCTTACTAGTATGTTTGAGACATTCCATTTCAAATTTTGCTACTTTCCTTCTTTCACACATCAGGCCTGACACTCGTCTCCACCCACTGCCTGTACTCTCTTCTTCACCTCTCTTGTGCACTGTCTATTGCTATGGATGGTTGACCCCAGGTATTACAACTTATCTATTTTGCTACTGCACTGCAAAGTCACTTAACCTTGGAGTGAATGCCATTTCCCTTGATTCCACTTTTCAGGCTGCCAAACAGAATCACTTTGTTATTTTCTAATTCTGACACTATGTTGGCTCAGTCTTTGAAGCCTTTTTTCTTGGTTGTAATCCACATCTCAGTGTCGTAAACTGAGGTGGAAATATCTCAACCGTGAACACATGAGGGTGTGGCATTTTTTCATTTTCTGTCACAGCATTTAGCAAAGCCTGATCAGGCATAAGCCAGGCATAAACTAACTGTATACATGGTCTCCAGTATTTAATTAATCACATGAGACCATGCATATAGTTAGTTTTACACCTGAATTTACCCCATTTCTATGCAAGTTTGATAAATAAGGGCCAATGAGTGACAGAGTGTGACAGTGACATTCTTACCTTTGATCATCTTTTCAATTTCATGGCAGTCAACTGTAAACAGAAGACACTCCTACATCAGAACAGTAGAAATACAAGCACCTACTTTAAAGTAAATCAAAAAGTGAGCAATAGGCCTGACAGGTAAATGATACTCACTCTCACAGACAGATCTGAACTCCTCTAAATTCTGAGGAGAAGAAACACAGAGACAATACAGTGAGACCAGTGCTAAGCTGTTTACTGGTTCAAACAACAATGTTTTTTTCTATACCGCACAAAAAACGGAATGCGGCGCAAAAAAAACACTGTTTGGAAGGGGACCTTTTTCACTGCTGCACCACACTTGCTTTGTGCTTAGCTGGAGCATTCACTTATATTCACGCATAATACTGTTGTATACTTTGAAATTGATGAAAACTGGATTTTTGTTCATAATAATATACAATTCTAATATTTTTCTTTTAGCTCTCTAGGTTATCACTGCTGTATTTACTTATTTCTTTATTTGATTCCTTTTAGAAACCAAACTCAACATTTCACTGTCCCAGGCAGACAATATTATTTTGGTAACACGTTATATTACAGTTCAGTAACAGCATGGTAATAGTACAGTAATCATTTTCTAATCGTAAGCTAATATTACGGGGAGGCTGTCTTATAGTTTATTGTAATTTTTATTACAATAAACCATAATTACATGTAAATTATTACTTTTTATTACTGTAGATGTCTGCTTGAGACAGTGTATGAACAGTATTACTTTTGTACAAATCACAAATGAACTTGTGCTGGATATGATGAAGGATGAATTTCAACTGTATATTATGTATATTATGTTTATTTATTATTACAGTATAATAAATAGTCAATAGTCTATAGTAAGTATAGTATTATCAATACAAAGCCTTCATCAGATATTACTTTGGAAACATCTGTTACATGGTAAGTAAATGATAAATGTAAGCATAATATTGTTACTGACTAAAACAGTTTATTTCACATTATACAAATAATCTTTTCACTGTACATTTGCTTTTACATTTCTATTAATTCTGCATGCAGACAGCTTAATTCACCCATAAAATAAAGGTGCAGTACCTCTGAGCTGCATGTTCTTTCATACAGGACCTTGGGAATGCATTTCCATGTGACCAAATTGCTGATGCTCTCATTCATCACAACCTCATCTTTGTCTCCTGTCCCAGTTGCCAGCACAGGTTTCTACAGTCAACAAAGAAAAGGACAAAGAAATGTAGTTAACGACACATATCATACAACAAAGGTATCTACAGTGTGAAGCTCATAAAAACAAACTTGTCATATACTTGTCAGCCATTCATATAACTAATAATGGAAGCTTATCTGCCACTTCATTAATAACTGGACAATAATGGCTGCACTCCCTTCAGGTGTGATATAATTAAGCCTGCACTTTGATGTAATTCTGTCATAGTAATTTCTATATTAATGCTGTTAGCAGTGCTGTAACATTCAAGTCCAGGACTCTTGACTCCAGTCAGACTTTGGTCCTGTTTCAGGATTTTGATTCAACTTGAACCTGAGCACTGACGACTCGGGCTTGAACTCGAGCACTGGCAGATTCACACTTGAAAGTTAAAGTTGTAATGTGTTGTGCATCATCTAACATGTAACTCTTGTGGTTACATGAACGTACAGGTATATGCAAGTACATATAAACAGATAACTATGTTTGATATGGTGACAAATGTGCAATATTTGTATAATGTACTTTTTTAATTGTTATGTCAGCTATAAGTGGCCGTGAGCTCTCAGACTCATGATTTGGACTGAAATAATGGAGACTAGACTTGGACATACTCCAACAACATTTTACTTTCTACATACAGGGATGCTGTAGTTGGTGCCTTCAGTGCTCTGACTGACAGTGCAGTTGATCTTCCCTGCACCACATAGAGGCACAAAAGCACCTGGGGATAAAAGAAGACACTATCAGAGGCACAAATTAGTTACACAATGTCCACAGTGACCTTAACAGAATATGCAGACACTGCTGCTCAGAGGAAGAAGACTCATCAAAAAGAGCCGTCAAACACACCCCGTCCACCCCTTTCCCGGAATTTCCCCGCTGCTACATTTTAAAGTACTTATGCAAGAAAAACTTTGTAAAGTTCAGTTTCCAGAGCTTATTTTGTGATTTCTGACTGATAAGAGTTTTTAAGCACCGATACACTTCGGGTCCGACAGCATATGTGTGTGTGTGTGTGTGTGTGTGCGTGCGTGTGCGCGCGTGCGCGCGCGTGTGTGTGTGTGGCACCACTGCACTCGCGTCATGACATAAACGTAACATTTGATAAAACCGCAGCTCTATTATGTTACGTTGATTAAAAAGCCTAAAACGACCGTCAAAGTCAAATGAACTGTACCAGCTTCCTGCCCCCTGACTGCAAACACGGAGACTAATAACAAGAAACTTCACACACTCACCGCTTCTCTTTACATTTGACAGGCTTTGGTTGTCAACGACATTTTTACATAAAAAAAAAGTATTGTTAGTTACGCACATGTAGACAAAATCAGCAACAGTGTCATCTTTCCTGGAGTCACAGTGTTGTCTCTTCTCCTGAAGCTCCTGCTGAATGTGCGGCGCGAAATTGTTTCCGAGCTTTAAGTTTATACGTCACGTGACGTGTGACGTGTGTCTCTGTTACGTGAAGACATTTGCACTGAAGTTAATTATAGCCTGGTTGTTTTTTATTGTGCCACAACGTGTTTTAGGTGAGGGAGAAACCAAAATAGTGTTCTCACTGTCAAAGCATGGGGATATGGTGCCACCATATACAGTAGAATGTTTACAATAAAAACAGAAACCAAATGAAAATATAATAAATATTTCAGAATAACTTCCACCAATAAAGTATATATTGGGGGAATTTGTTCATTCTGATGCAGTTAGTGGGAAAACCTAATCTCTATCTATCCATCTATCTATCTATCCATCTATCTATCTATCTATCTATCTATTCTAAGAAAATCAGCACTACACAGTCATAGTAGTTTCCACTCAACCACAAAACAGTTGCCACAGGTTGTCACTTTATAAGCTCACAAGTTAATAATCTGTGACTTTTCTCATATTCTGGCAGTAAAGGGTGACATCTATGTCAGGATTTAAACGTTTAGCCTGAAAGTAACATCAAATCAAAAGTCTATGTAATGTCAACAGTGGCACCACTGACCTCACCTACTTTATTGGCTGAGACAAAATCAGCAGACAAAAAAACCACACCTAGGACTCACTGGCCTGGGATTCCCCCAGAAGAGCTAGAGGAAGTGGCCGGGGAGAGGGAAGCCTGGGCCTCTCTGCTTAAGCTGCTGCCTCCTCTCAATGGGACTTCCCTCCCAGAACACCTCACCAGGGAGGCATCCTAACCAGATGCCCGAGCCACCTCATCTGGCTCCTCTCGATGGCCGAGCTTCTCACCCTGTCTCTAAGGTGAAGCCCAGACACCCTGCGGAGGAAACTCATTTCGGCCACTTATATCTGTGATCTCATTCTTTCAGTCATTACCCAGTTGAGACCATGTAGAACAAAACCAGGTGGAGTTTGTTGAAAATAATTTGTTACTGATTATCAGGCACGTGCACACATAAGCCCCAAGGGATGCTTGATTCCCTGCCCTTTTTGCCTCGTATTAAAAAGTGCCCTTTTTGTGTGTTTTTTAATGAATAAATAAATTCCTGTTGTGCATAGGGATGTAAAAAAAACGGTGTTATAAAAGCGCTGCGGTTATCTACCGTAAGCGTCCCTGCTGGAAAAACCAGCATAGACCAGCATAAAAACCATGGACCAGCATGATCCTGTTGGGCCAGCATGGTAGACCAGCATGACCATAATAGTAATTTAGATACAATCGTAATAGTAATAGTAATTGGATACAATCCTTAACTACTATGTTCATTTAAATGCATCAACAAAGCTTTAAAAATGTAACAAAATCCCCTGAACATTAAGATTTATTATGAGTTATTTTTTATTCACATGATATGTTTGACAACCATGGGAATTATTTTTACAATCACTGGGATTATTGTACAGCACATCTGCCAAGATAGCATAAAGTAGTACTTATATAGAACAAATTAATTCATTTATAAAATCGTGCAAATGACAAGAGAAAAAACAAACAAAAATGCCAATGTTAAATTACAGTGATACATGTACGATCAACCTCCAAATTTCTTCAGAATTACTACTTTGATGTAATTTACAACAGGGTTAATGGCACTTCTGTCAACACCTGAGCAGGTCTGCATTGCTTGCATCGGCCCAATATAACACAACCTAAATGCCTAGGTGTTACTTTAACAATGATATAAAATAAATAGCGAGTTTGTGGCCAGTTCAGTGGCCTTTCCACTGATGGTCTCTATAATTATAATTGTATTTTTTTCTGATTAATTATTGTTAATAATCATCATTATTATTACTATTATCATGTAGTCTTAGTTTTGCTTGTTACCACGATATAGTTAATACTGCTTAATAATATAAACCACATCCCTAGTCCTCTGTGGTGTGGATTTTTTTAGCCTAGATCAGCTGCTTAGTGGTTTGGATCACAGTCCCTATGATCCAGACCAGCTACCAATTTGTCAGTAGTGTGGTGCTTCTCTTTTGGACTAGCTGGTCTACAATCTGAGGTGTGGTCTTAGATTGAACCAGCTGTTCAGTTCTTTTTTTGTTTGTTTGTTTCTTTGTTTGTTAGTTTGAGAGTGAGAGAGGGGTTGCCTTGTTTTATAGGCTCAGTTGCTTGTTTTTTCTCGCAAGATCTGGCAACCCAGTTCCTGTACTTCTGCCCGGATCCGTTTCCCACTGAATAGCTCTCCTCGACAGCTTCTCTTTTATCTGGATGAGAATGAAAATGAGAGGTGAGTACCACAGAGGAATAGTTGTAGTTAGTGTAAAGCGATGTTCATTTTTAGAGCATTAGTCATTTTGTCAGGCTAGTTATCTAGCAGCTAGCTATGACGGCGGTACGTATGCACGGCGAGCTAGCGCTAGTTCTAGTTCATTTTAAGGGCAGGACGTACGCACGGCGAGCTAGCGCTAGTTCTAGTCCATTTTAAGGGCAGGACGTACGCACGACAAGCTAGCGCTAGTTCTAGTCCATTTTAAAGGCGGTAAGTACCCACGGCGAGCTAGCACTAGTTCCAGTCCATTTTAAAAGCGGTGCGTACCCACGGCGAGCTAGCGCTAGTGCTAGTTCTAGTCCGTTTTAAAGGCGGGACATACGCACGGCGAGCTAGCGCTAGTTCTAGTTCATCACTAGTTTGTGCGCTAGCTAGTAGTAATTGTTATGTAACTAGTGCTAAAACGATACAAGCCACTTACAGTTGTTAAAGTAAAGTGTCCATCAATGTTTATTTGCACTGTTAAAACACTGTTTCTTTGCACTGTTAAAAACTGTTAAAATATTGTGAAATATTGTACTGCACACACACATCTTGCTTTTAGGACACAGAGGAACAGAATCTTCTAGCTAACACATACACACACTCTCAGACACCTTGTGACAGCTTATAAGTCAAATCTACAAAATAACTCCTTATATGGTATCATTATTGGGCAACTAAAAGTTCATTTTTTTACAGTTATTGGGAACTGAGAGCGACGACAGTAACATATATATGTTTTTGCTCTTCTTTGTTCGGGGTACGTTTGCCCTGACTGCCAGAGAGGGAGACACGATCCCATTGAGGTGACCTGTCTGTCGGACCACAGAGATCTCTGTAAGTGTGTACACAAATAAAAGACTCTTGTTTGACTTCACTCCAAGATGGTGTTCTTAGTTTTGGTTGACTAATTGTGTTTTCCCCGAACACCGGGTTGTTGAATCCCACGGTCCGGCTGGACCAGAAAGTCCAACACAGTGGGTGTTGTAGCAATTATTGTTTGTAGGTCCCGTGAATGGATACTTAAATAAGGAAGCTAACTGCACAACTTAATGTGCTTTTGTGCAAGATATGTTACCAAATTACTTTTGTTTGGTCAGGGCTCAAAAGCTGTGTGGTAAGAGTGGGTTTTACTTACCCCCACACACACTATCAGCATAACCCTTTCCTGCTTGCAACAGCTACTTAAAGTCTCGCTATCACAGTTACAAAGTAAATAAAAGTGAGGCTATATATTCAATTCTTCTCTCTCTCAGTTTAAAGAAATGTTTAATAGCAAAAGAAATATGTAGGGCTTCTTTTGAAAGATAAAAAAATAAGCCTTACCAATTTGTTACTGGGACAAATTCTTCCAAAAGTTGTGGTGGCTCATCACAGGGCTGCTAGGAGATGCGCCTGTCTGTTAGTTTTAAGTGTTGTTAATAAGTTGGTACGTGTTGATAATCACCTTGGATTTTTATTAATTAAAAAATGCCAATTGCACAAGCTTTAGTATCAAGTGTAAGATTTGATGGTTGCCATTGTGCGAAAGGGTTTTATCTTTGAAGGTAGATATTTGTTTAAGTGTTTAAATTTTCTTAGGCCTTGCCCTTCACTGATGATGCCAAAGATCAAGGGTAGTGTATGTTCACCCCGTGGTGAATTTGAGGTGTAAGAGTAATAATGCTCTTCAATTCTTTTTCATATAGTCAGATATCAATTTGCACTGTGCCTTTCTCATTTTGTGCAGACCATGGCCCCTAATCCATGGGCACATCTGATCCGCTGTCAGATCCAGAAGGGACAGGTGGAACACAGCAGAGAAAAATGATGCTGTTTTGGGTTCAGGTTTATGCATCAGTGATGTTGAGGTTAGTGCTGGAGCCCATTTGTGAGTGAATGTGACACAAACACTTGCTACTTGCAACTTATCCTTTTGGGGAGACAGGGAAATATTGAAACAACTAAACTATGGAAAAGTCTTGAAAATATCAAGCTGTGGGCAAGTTGTGACCCTGTGCTGTAAGGTCTGATCAAATGGCCTAAGGGGTCAGTTAAATACCTCAGTCGCACCATCCTGAACAAGCTCATATACATTTAATCACAGTGTGTTCAGAAGGACATCGCGACTTAAACCAATCACCATTTTTTCCAGCGATTATAGATTTTGGTGGTGGGCTGCCATGCCTTGTGTGACATGTTACCTATTCAAGTTGCTGCCAAGCACATAATTTGTTGTCTGGTGTTGTTAAAGCAAGTTGAATATGGCATACTGAATATGGCAAAAATGAGGCTGTTAAATCATCATTTGGTGTGGTTTATGCAGATTGTCAGATTATGCTTTTGTGTGTACATTTGGTATTCCTTATGTTATGGGGACCTAAATCTGTTTCCACAGTCACATTATGAGGACTTGTCTTCCTTATGGGGACAAAAATCCATTCCCTATAACATAAATGACTCAATTTTAAGGTGATGCATTTTTTAAAGTTAGGCTAAAGTTAGGGTCAGGGTCAAGGTTAGGTCACTAGTAGTTATGCTTAATGTCAGAGTTAGTTTCCAGGAAATTAAGGAAGTCAATTTAATGTCTTCTTATTTCACGAAACACTTTGTCTGTGTGTGTGTGTGCAGAGCCGGTTCAGACCTTCATGGGGCCCTAGGCAAAATTCTGCTCAGGGGCCCTCCTAACTGAACTGAAAAATGTAGGTAATTATTTTATGTAATTATTATTTATTTAGCACCATTGTCATAATATTTCACACGTTTTATTTATTCACTAAGATATCTGCATCTATATTTGCACGTAATGTGCAAATTGGCTGAACTGGTACTGTGTGTGTGTGTTAATCAAGGTAACTGTGCTCACAAGAAATTTTCTTTTGAGCAAGCTGATTTTTTTTTTTTTTTTTTTTTTTTTTTTTTGCCCTTTCAGTGGCTTTGTAGATCTGAAAGAATTTTTTTTGCTGTATTGAATGTTTCCAAAAGAATTATGGTCTCTAAAACACTTTTAAAGTGAGGTAAAAAAATAAATAAATACAATTTTACAAACATGTATACAGTATACACAGTATCTAATTTCTCTTAAGCAAAGCCCTGTGCTAATATGCACTTATAAATCTTAATACACTATACTGATACTTGTACTTTTCCATGTTTTATATACTTTATATACTACATAACTGAACAAATTAAGCACATAAGTAAAGAAAGTCAGTTCAAGAGTGACATGTAATTAAGGCATTTTGTATGGAAATTGGGAGGGGAAAGATGCTCATGTTTTTTTTTTATTCCAATTTGCTTGTTCTTCTTAATATTGATGTAGATGTTTTCTTATTTAGTTATTTATTAAATTAACAAACTGTTCTTAAACTTCACTTTGTCTTCATTATGGTAACTGTCTATTCTGGTCCAGCATAGACCAGCATCATGCTGGTTGGACCAGCACCAAAACACAACGAATGCTGGTCTGTGGTGGTTTTTCCTAGCAGCGCACGAGGACAAGCCTCCAGTGATTTTAACACACCTCTTCGCGGCTGTACTTGGACACTGCATCCACTTCCATTCTATCCCTAACGTAAACTAATGCCTAACCTTAACCTTACCACAATTAACATCTTGGCCCTCAACTTAACCAAGCAGAGGTCCTAAACGTGTTCACACACGCTGTGATACAGTAGATAGAATATATAGGGAAATAATCTCATATTCACTGGGGATACAAGTCATCAGTATACTGTACAGTTTATAATCAAAGTATACCAAGGGAAATAGTAGAGTAATGTTTTTATGTGTTATTTACTGTCATTAGTCATGAAACCAATGTGGGTTTGTGTGTGTGTTCTTGTATGGCTTCATTTGTGAGAACCAAAATATTCATAAACTATATGGAGTGAGGTCATTTTGACTGGTCCTCACGTCCTGTTTGTCAGTTAAGACTTGGTTTTAGGGTTAGGCATTTAGTTGTGATGGTAATAGTTTTCAGTAAAGGACTCAGAATGCATTATGTCATTGAGTCTCACTATGAATGTGTGTGTTGGGGATAATGACATTGCTGGTGTGATCTTGTATGTTTGATACTTGTTCTTCCTGGGTGACACTTTGCTTTTTTTCATTATGTCTTTTTTATCTTCCATGTGAAGCACAAGCATCTATCTATCTATCCATCCATCCATCCATCCATCCTAAGAAAATCAACACTACACAGTCATTAGTTTTCACTTTATAAGCTAAGTTATTTCATTAATAATCTGTGTCATTTTTCATATTCTGGCAGTAAAGGGAAGTAACATAAAATCAAAAGTCTATGCTATGTCACGTCCTGACAAGTTATCTCACCCAACCACCCAATCACCTACTTTATTAGCTGACACCCTTGTTGCTATAGAAATTAAATCTAACAACAATAAAAACAAAAGCATTTCTTTCCCACATTTTTATTTTGAAAAAGCAATAAACTGAAACGTGATTTCATAAAAAAACAATAGAATTAAGGCTTTTACCTTAAGGACATAAAATAATTGGACATAAAAGGCTCACAACTCAGTTTGATTCAAAACAACAGTACATCTTTACAATAATGTATTATTATTAAATACATTACATCCAAACCTGTGATATGCAGTATATATCTGTATATATCTCCTCCATCAAGGGGGGAAATACTTTGCACACTCAAAAAGGAAACAGCTAATTTTTAGTAATTTACTAAAAACTGAGTAGCCTTAGTGCAGGTTTGCACTCTGAATGTTTTCACTTATTAGTGTGTAAAATATAAATCATATAACTTATCTATTTTATCAGTAATATATTGTAACTACATTTAGTGCATTATCCAAAAGTATAAATACATTTTTATATAGTAATATTTAATGTAGTAATATAAATAAAATACTTAATATTGTATTTAAAGCCATCTGTATCCTCTATACTATGCCATCTATACTCATCTGTACAATGTCTGCAGAATGCTGAGTCTTCAGATTAACATTCAAAATGATTGCTATATTAATGCTACTGAGCTTTGGTCCTCAAAGTGCACTCTCTGGTACAGCAAAGAGTCCATCAACTTCCACAGCGTCAAGAACTTTTTACAGTACACCAATACCAACTACTGACACTGAAATTACTACCAAAATCTGGTTTATGTTTTGTTTGCATCCCACAGCCAGCTACTGACCCAAGATGCTTTGTCATCTCACTATTTAAATCAGATAAAAAAAAATAATAATTTAAAATATCGGACCATGTGTGAGTCATAAATGTACAGTCATAAATATGTCTGAAGATAACTGTGGTGATACAAACCACAAGTCTTTGGTTGAGTGCAACATTCTCAAATCTAATTTAAGTAAACGGTTGTCCTGAACTGATCACTAACTCTTGGATAGTTTGTATAAAAAGTACAAAGTTGTGTTTACTATAAAAAGGCAAAATACTGGGAGCACCAAATAGTTCTGTTGGCAGAGCTGGTGCCACATGGTACATTTCCAGTATATGTGTATGTATATTATTTTTGGCAAAAGATTAACATTGACATGATGGCAGTGCTGAATGTGGATTGTACATTAATTGACATGATTATACATATTGAGAAGGAAAAACAAAAAGTCTATCCACACTAGTAAAGCCCAAATATAAATGATTGGATTGTTTGGTTGAAACGTAAATTTTTTTTTTTTTTTTTTTTTTTTTTTTAAACGTAAAAATTTAAATGTACTACAAATTTCAGGTAAGTCATCAGAGCTGCTGCAGACATTTTCCAAAACTTTTCCAGCCAATTCCCTGATCAATATTGAAGTGACCCAAAGTAAGAACACAGAAGGAAAATCTCCAGAAAAAATCGGCAACTGAGTACCACCTCTTGTCGAGATGCTCTAGAGATTCTCCTGCTGTCTCACTGGGGTCTTAGAGTATGTTACTGGGAAACTGTGGAAAATGTCCAGAGCAAATTATCTGAAAACAGCTCAAGTTTAATAGAACACAGCTAATGATGATAGTTGAGTTGTAGATGATGAAAGACAACAGAGACCACGGTGAAAAATATGAAAGAAAGAATATGGATAATATGGAAGAATAATAGGTTAAAAGATGTCCTTGGTCAAATGAGGTTGTCCTTTCTCTTGTTCACACATTCACACTTGACCTACCAATGAAAAAGAGCATTATTAAAAACATGCCAAATAAGGAAAATACATGTGATTTCAAATAATGACTTGATGAGAAATAAGGTTTTACCTTTTGAGGTGATTTCTGAATTTATAGATGACACAAGCCACCAGAATGAGGACCAGTAGCATACCAAAGACACCAGCAACAGTCCAGATGACTGTAGGTAACAGCTGATCCTCTGACACACAAAAGCAGTTTAGATAAGTTATTACTATATACTGTATATATATATATATATACTTATCCATTTCAGTCTTTTTGTACAGTACCATCAAGTCAGCATGCAGTTACTATGTAGTAGTTATTTCCTATCCATCCTTTCCACTCCCAACAAAAGAGAACAAAATCTCAGTATCTTCAGCTCTGCCACCTCTAGCTCCACCTCCTGTCTTTCAGAATGTGCCACTGTCTCTGAGCCTCTGAGCAGGTCTTTCTACACTTTGCTGCTTACTTTGTGTCACACATCAGCTCCGACACTCGTCTCCACCCACTGCCTGTACTCTCTTCTTCACCTTTTTTTGTGCACCGTCCATTGCTTTGGATGGTTTACCCCAGGTATTTAAACTCATCAGTTTTTGCTACCACACTGCAAAGTCACTTAACCTACTAGTAAAATCAAAAAGTTACACAAAGTCTCCACAGTTCTTTCTTTGTTTCTTACAAAAGTCAATTTTCTCTTCTAAAATCACAGTTAACTGTTTAAATGTTGGTCATGTAGGAATGGAAACGGCTAAAGAGCTCTAGTTTGGTCTCATCTGACCAAAGGACATGCTTCCAGTATGCATAGTCTTTGTTCAGGTTGTCCTTAGCATACTTCAGTTTTTGTTTAATCACCTGGAAGCTCATGAAATTCCCATTTTTAATTGCTGTACATATTGCTGTTAATCCATTAGGAATCCATTGCTTAAATCTTTGGTCGAGAGCCAGGGATAAAACTCTTGTCATAAGCTATCCACCGAAGCAGTCTGAGCTCTTTCTCTAGTTTTCATACCAGATTAAACCATAATTTTAGAGTAAACTAAGTGACTGTTTTTACCTGTTTAATTACACTCATTGCTTCTTCTCTGTCTCCAATAAGACTTTGAATTTCTCTTCCTTGAACCGATTTTTCTAAATTCTTCCATTTGGCTACATAATCTTTGTCACACCAACAGATTACATGTCTAATTTGTGCAGCATGAAAATATCCCTTAAGGTTTGGCAGTGCCAAACCCCCCTTATCCTTTCCAATCTGTAATGTTTAAAATTTGATTCTCGGTCTGTGACCATTCCATATAAACCTTGAAATGATTTTGTCCCACAGTCTGAATTGTTTTTCAGGTATCTCAATGGGTAATGATTGAAACAGGTAAACAAGTCGGGGTAGAACACTCATTTTTATGGTCTCTATTCATGAACCAATGTCTAATGGAAGGATATCCCACCTGTCCAAATCGCTCTTAATTTCCTTATCTAGTTTGATGTGATTAGCTTCATATAAATCATCAGTGTTTTGTGTTAAAGTGACCCCGAGATATTTCATCTTTGTTACTCTCCAATTCAGATTATATTTTTGTTGTATGATTTTGGATGGGGAGTAGGATCTCTGTTTTGGTCAAGTTAAGCTTGTATCCGGAACAAAAGCCAAACATCTCTAATTGGTTGATTAGTATGGGAATGCATGTGTCTGGATCCTCTAAAAAATAGATCACATCATCAGCAAAAAGTCCAGTGATATGTTCCTCTCCCCCCAACCTCTAATACTTTAAGATCTCCATTTTGCCTGATTGCTTGTGCCAGCTCTATGAAGATTGCGAATAAGGTTGGAGAGAGACAGCAGCCCTGTCTAGTGGATTGTCCTAAAGCATATGTGTGAAACTCAAGGCCCGTGGGCCATATCCGGCCCATAATACA
This sequence comes from Brachirus orientalis, assembly GCA_016785285.1. NCBI lineage: Eukaryota > Metazoa > Chordata > Actinopteri > Pleuronectiformes > Soleidae > Brachirus > Brachirus orientalis. The sequence goes on from JAFBJR010000100.1 coordinate 2,283,374, forward strand.
ATTATATCCGGCCCACGAGATTTTTTACATTGATATATTATTATTGTTATTAATGGCCTGGCGATATGAAGCACTGGTAACACACAAACTACAGATACCATAATACGGTGCAACAGCTGCCTTGCCGAACGATAGGTTACTTGGGAACATTCCCGCAAAGCTAGCCATCTTCATCTGTGGAGTGAACTCCAATTTGAGCGTTACAGAGGGAATATTGGACATTAAATCGATGCACGGGACAACGACAGGTAAAGACATTTTTGAAAACGTTTGTCAAAGTGTTGGACATACAACTTGTTGGACATACAACAGGTGGAGCACCGGCGATGTGTGCTGAAAAAAGTGGGCTTGTGGGGAGGATAGGATGCGAGTAAAGATGCAGGAGGAGAACTGTACTGATGAGTTGACAGCGTATCACTGCATCATAAATTAGAAAACGCTGTGCGGTAAAGTGTTGAAAATGGAACATTTAATGAGCACTGTAACGTAAACCGTTATCAAAACTTTATCAGAGTTAAAGGTTCTTTTATGTGAGAAATAGATTCAGAGTTTGCTGACATTCCTTATCATATAGAGGTGCATTAGTTGAGTTGAGGAAAAGATTCTCAATAGAGTTATTGAGCTACACAAGGAAATTTATCAGTTCATGGACAGTAAAGGAAAAGACTCCACAGTTTTGCTGGACGAGAAGTGGAAATGTGAGTTGACGTTTCTGGCTGACATAACAGCTCATCTCAACGCCTTGAACCTTCAGCTCCAGGGACATGACCACATGATCACTGACATGTATGATTTCAAGTTCATTTTTTCATGTTTTTTTCGCAGCATGTTCATAGTTGTAACCTATAATTTTGACAAGAGATATTTTTATAGAGAGCAAAGTATTTTGATTCTTTTTCAAATTAAGTTTATTTATTGTGGAATAATATGCCTGTCTGTTTTTATTCCTATTCAAAAAACTTGAGTTTGCCACCCCTGTCCTAAAGTTATGCTCTCAGTCTGCTGTTGCTGTTTATTTTTATCCTTGCGGTCGGGTTTTGATAAAGTGTTTTAATACATCTGACACCTTTGTCGTTAAGTCCGAATTTTTCAAGTACCTGATATAGAAAAGTCCAATTTACGCTATCAAAGCCTTTTCTGCATCAAGGCTTATTAAGGTTTTTAAAATATAGTTAATAATATGTAAAGTTCTCCTTATGTTATCTTGGGCTTGACATCTCTTAATAAAGCCTGTCTGGTCTTCACTGATAATGTCACTGATAAGCTATTCATATCTTTTGGCGATAATTGAAGTATATAATTTATAATCAACATTGAGTAGTGATATGGGGCTATAATCTGAACAAGTCTCACTGTTGTTTTCCTTGGGGATTACTGTTATTACCGCTTCTTTCCAGGAAGGGGGCATTTTACCATATTCACGTGTATAGTTGAATGATTTTTTTGAGGAGAGGTATAAGCTGTACATTAAATGTTTTATACCACTCGGATGGTAGACTGTCACTGCCGGGAGATTTGTTTGTTTTTTGTTTATTCCTTCCTCGATCTCTGCTTTTGTGATGGGTGAGGTCAGATGATCATTTAGATTTTTTTTCCAATTGATGGTAAGTCCAGTTTCTCAAGGAAAGCTTTCATTTGGCCAATGTCAGCAGAGGGAGGCTGGCTGTACAAGTCTCTATAGTAGTTTATAAACTGAGTTCCAATCTCTTTGGGGTCATGAATTATTTGATTTGTACTGGTATCCGTTATCTTGTGAATTGTACGATCCGCTTGCTGTTTTTTTTAATCGTTTTGCCAGTAATTTGGTCACCCTTGGTCCAACTTCATAATAGGATTGTTTTAGAAATCTAGTCTTCTTTTCAATTTCTGAGGTTAGTATTTTATCTATATTATCCCTAATTTCCTTAATTTTTGGAAGCAATGAATGAGGGGTCTTGTGTAGTTTTGTGTTGCTGTTCAATTCTAAATAGCTTCTCCTTTTCCTTTTTATGGACCTCCTCTCTGTTTTTTTTATTTTCTGCCGTCTTTGCAACCGGTTTTCCCCTTATAACTGCTTTAAGAGCGTCCCATAAAATAACAGGAGTAACCTCTCCATTGTCATTTTCATTTTGATAGGTTATGATGTCTTTCTTTAGTTCCTCCACACTTGACTTGTTATTTAATATTCCCACGTTTAGCCTCCATAACGAATTTTTCTCCTCTTTCCCAATTGACTTCAAGATGAACCGCACAGTGATCAGACACATCTGCTTCTTGAATTTCACACTTCTTTACCCTATATACATCATTCTTATTCATAAAGAAGTAATCAATTCTAGCATAGCTGTTGCTAGGGGGTGAATAGTGTGTGTAGTCTCTTTTAGAAGGATGTAACTCCCTCCATGTATCAACTGTCCCAAAATAAGAGTTATTTTGACCATTCTTGTAACATGGTTGGTGTATTTATTCTTGTTTGTCGTGTCTAAATTACTATTCATCACAATATTAAAGTCACCACCACATATTAATACTCCATCCAGCATATACATTAACCAGTGTGACCATTTTGTTTTCGTTTTCCTTTCACAATAATAAATCTCTCTTCTTTATCACAAATTTTTTTGATACATTCAAATTTCACTGAGTTGGGGATAAGTATGATCACACTTCTTTTACATCCATGGCAGAATGTGCTATGAAATTAGTTGGTATAGCCAAACCTCTTAAGATTTTCACTTTCCAGACTGGACAGGTGCATTTCTTGTAGAAAGACAATCTGTTATTTATCCTTCTTTAATTTGGTCATTATCTTCCGACGTTTCATAGGATTATTTAGACCATTAATATTCAATGTAAGTATTTTAGTATTCAGTATTAATTTTAGTATTCAGTAGCGTTTCTTTTATCTCCAAGCAGGCCATCTCCATATAAGCTATTCGGGTTTGTGCCTCAGCTATGTTAGCATTTTGGCTCTGAAGCTCCTGCAAAACTTCACCTTTAAACTCTGCGAGGTCGTCCTTCAAAACTTTCTTGACTTCGTTTTTGAATTCGTCCAGGTCCCGTTTCATTCCTTGTTTAAGGTCTTTTAACTCTGTATGAGCGTTCTGGTCAGTGCTAGCTTCACCTAACATAGTTTCTCCATTGTCCACGTTTTCCTTCTGCTCGGTAGACTCGGTCGCTTCTGGGTTTTGTTGGATATCACTCATCATTTTGTTCATCATTCGACTCCTTAGGTTTCTCCCTCCGTCCATACTTGAATTGAAACGATATCAGTGCTATTTATATTGATAGGAGGTACTTTATCCAAACCGACTTGCGGGAGCTCGTTGTTATGTGTCCATCTTGTTGTAGCACCGCACCGGAAGTCTCCACTGTGATAACTTTGTAAACCCTTCTCCTGCTTTCAGTTTTAACTTGATTTTAAAAGTTTTGAGCATTACACAGTTACAAAACAGTGGTTTGTGCTATGGCTCAATAAATCAGTCAGTTCTTAAGCATTTTGACCCTGGTAGCTTTTGGTTTTTGTGGAATAATTTCATTTCTGTGTGCAAAGTCAAATTATGGAAGCATCCAAATAAAACTAGAATGTATGAAAAAGCGGTGTTAAAAATTCTTTGCTCTGTTTAACAGCACTTGGGAAATACTTTTAAAACAATGACATTTTCATAGGTGGCTAATAATTTCATCCTCAACTGTACATTTTAAGGTGCTAATAATAAATTCAAAATATCCAAACTCTGTAGATGTGTATTTCTTGTGAATGTGGTGTCTGGCTGAAGTGAAGCAACACTATATTTAAGCTCGACTTAATTGTCAACACAGTGATGATTTCTCTTAACACAGTAGTCTTCTGACTTCCTTTGATCCAATTTTTCTGGCTGCCAACATCATCACTTTGCTGTTTTCTAATTCTGACATTATGATGCCTAATGTACAGTGAGTTTTACACCTGAATCTGCACCCCTTTCTAAACATGTTTGATAAATGAAGGCCAGTGAGTGAGAGACTGTGACAGTGACTTGTAGTGCATCCTTACCTTTGATCATCTTTTCAATTTCACGGCAGTCGACTGTGAACAGAAGAGATTCCTACATCAGAACAGTGGCTGGATGGAAATACAGTGAATCTACTGTAAAGTAAATGAATCTTCCTCATACAGAGATAATCCTGACAGGTAAATACTCACTCTCACAGATAGATGTCATTTCCTCCATATTCTGTGGAGAAGAAACACAGAGACAGTACAGTAAGACTGTTGTTGTCCAAAAGGTTATTACTGCTTATTTACTGTTGCTATTATTTGATTCCATTTGGGAACCAAACTTTAACACATTATTCTGGTAACACATTATACGAATTGTAATGTAATATAGTAGCAGCCTGATAATAGTACAGTAATCATTTTGCAATTGGGATATACTATGGGGAAGCTATACAATTTAATGAAATTACAGGTAAAAGCTTGGTAGTAACAATGAGAATATAGTGTGGTAATAAGGAAATAATATTTCAGTAATACCATGACATTTCAAAAGTAATATCCTGCAAAAAGCTTGGTAATAAAAATTATTATAGGCTAAAATCTGTGTAATGTCTTCACATAAACAAAAAGTGTAGCAAAAAAGGCAACTGGACTTAGTTGAATTACTTGAAGACGTTTCGCCTGGGGTGTGGTTTGGACAAGAAGGGGGTGTGAGTTGTTAACTAAAAGGTTAGATGAGTCGTTAAGTCGTCAAAGAACCTGAACCAAGAACCTGACAGTTTATAAATCCCAGACTCTCCACCAGTCAAACAGAACTGAAGAAGCCTCTTGGATGAGAGGCAAAACGTCTTCAAGAAATTCAACTAAGTCCAGTTGCCTTTGCTACACTTTTGGATACCGTGACCTGGATGACTGTGAATCTTCACAGACGTCTTCACATAACTATATTTGTGGTTAAAATTGATATTACAAAGTTGGAATTCTTCCTCCATTTTATCCTACACATAATTCTCTGTTTCAAGGTAATACTGTATATATTGTTTAATGCAGGGACTAATTACCTGAAAACACTGAGATAACACAGTTATATTGTTATAAAATGTAATAACAATAACCAAAAAATCATACTACCAACCTTCAAATTAAAAGACAAACCTTGATGAATGGTTTGATGACATATTACCAGAAAACTACAGAAACAGGTTGATGATTAATGGTTACTACACAGATACAAGTACAGGTGCTTCCAGAGAACAAATGTCTGCATTAAACAGAGTATGAACAATATTACTTTTGTCCAAAACACAAATTATCTTGTGTTGGATATAAGAGAGGATGGATTTTAACTGTATATTATGGTATTTATTTATTTATTTATTCTGATTCTGATCCAACATTTTTAATAAGAAGGGCTTACACTGACAATAGCCTCAATACCAAGCTTTTACCTGGTTGTTTCTTTGGAACTAACATAGTAGAAAGCTGTTACATTGTAACTAGATTAGATGTAAGAACAATATTGTCATAATATTACCTCCTTCTGACAAAATATTGTCATACCTTGAGTATATTATTACCAACTGAAAAAGTCGATCTCACATAATAGAAAGAATCTATTCACTGTACTTTTGTTTTTACATTTTTTATTATTTCTGCATGCAGACAGCTTCATTCATCCCATGGGTTGGTCCGTTCTTTAAGTAAAGGTGCAGTACCTTTGAGTCACATGTTCTGTCGTACAAGATCTTTGGAATGCATGTGGATGTGACCAAATTGCTGATGCTCTGACTCTTCACATCTTCATCTCTGTCTCCTGTCCCAGTTGCCAGCACATATGTCTACAGTCAACAAAGAAAAGGACAAAGAAATGTAGGTAATGACACACCTCATACAGCAAAAGTGTCTACAGTGTGAAAAATAAATGTGGCAAATGACAGCAAATAACTGAAAATATACTTGTCAGCCATTCATATAACTAATAATGGAAGCTTATCTGCCACTTCATTAATAACTGGACAATAATGGCTGCACTCCCTTCTGGTGTGATATAATTAAGCCTGCACTGTGATGTAATTCTGTCATAGTAATTTCTATATTAATGCTGTTAGCAGTGCTGTAACATTCAAGTCCAGGACTCTTGACTCCAGTCAGACTTTGGTCCTGTTTCAGGATTTTGATTCAACTTGAACCTGAGCACTGATGACTCGGACTTGAACTCGAGCACTGGCAGATTCACACTTGAAAGTTAAAGTTGTAATGTGTTGTGCATCATCTAACATGTAACTCTTGTGGTTACATGGACGTACAGGCATATGCAAGTACATTTAAACAGATAACTATGTTTGATATGGTGACAAATGTGCAATATTTGTATAATGTACTTTTTTAATTGTTATGTCAGCTATAAGTAGCCATGAGCTCTCAGACTCATGATTTGGACTGAAATAATGGAGACTAGACTTGGACATACTCCAACAACATTTTACTTTCTACAACACTGACCGCTCCTGTGTTGGTTTCTTTTGACCATGAATAATCGCACCCTGATGCATCAACATCTGGGATGCTGTAGTTGGTGCCTTCAGTGCTCTGACTGACAGTGCAGTTGATCTTCTCTGCACCACATAGAGGCACAAAAGCACCTGGGGATAAAAGAAGACACTATCAGAGGCACAAATTAGTTACACAATGTCCACAGTGACCTTAACAGAATATGCAGACACTGCTATTCAGAGGAAGAAGACTCACATAATCCTTAATAATCCCATTGTTTTAGCTATTAGGTTTCTGTACATTTAAACTAAAACATTACACTTTTGTTACTTTTTGGTTTTGTTACAGTTCTTTTTAGTCACTTTGGTATATTTCTCGAATTATCTCTAATGTTAGCAAAACAGTAACTGTATTTCTTGAAACAGTTTGCACAACGATTAAACAATGCAGAAAAACGTTTGACAGATCCATGCTGAAATATTAAACTTTTGTTACTCTTACATTTTCAAATGAAAGTAGGCACCAAACACCAGTGTCGTCCAGTCCAGTGTTCACAAAGACAAAGAATGCACACAAATATCGCCCGTCCCATTTTGTATGTGAAAATGTACACAATTATGCATGTTTTGAGGGCGTGAAACCACTATAATACACTCTGATGACCTAAGCAGGGCGTAATGTAAGAAATGGCAGACAGTTTTACGGATTCATGAGTGAGTTAAAGTTAGAAAGATATTCACAGATTCGAACTTCCGCGATCAATAACAGTAAGACGAAACATTGTTGAAACACATCTGATACATGTTTTTCATCATAGTGAGTTAGACAACAAGCTACAACCTCGTCTTCATCAAAAAGAGCCGTCTTCCGAGCTGGTGCAGTATCATGTACAGCACAGGGACGTGCGGTCAGAGGAGTCATTATCCTCACCTGCCATCGTGAGATCTATACTAATGGTAAAATAAATAGCTGTCCACTGATCTGTGCTATGAATGCAATTTCTGTATGATGCAAATAATTTCAATCGTTTTTATAATCAAAATCGCTGTGTTTTGCGTATTCCGTGTTCACTTGCAGCGTAGGCAGCGAGGTGAGGCAGATTGCGCAATCCCTTAGAAAACTGGTATGAGCACCTGCCCTTTGCTTACTCACTGTATGCTAGCAATGTAATGCTTTATTAAAATGTGTTTATACATTGTAGGCATTTTTATTATATGTCCTCCCTCTCCATATAATAGGTGACGTATTTCACGTGTGTCTATCACTTATTTAGTGTTAGGATCTGACCTAAAGCGTACGTGAGCTCACGTTTATTCCTGGTCGGTGGCTGCTCTTCTTCTACGTAGTCAAGTAAAGTCCGATAGGAGTCCGTTATTTTATGTTTTGCTCTGACGGACTGCGAATTCACGGAGTTTTTGGCCAGAAGGAGAGGCGTACGGACTTCATTTACAAATAAAACTAAGACCACTGTGCGAATCCTGTGTGTGTGTGTGTGAGAGAGCGCGAAAGAGCGCATCCGCCGTGGTGCTGTGTCGCTATATGCTGTGTGCATTTTGGCGCATATATTTGTTAATCTGACTCCGAAAGAGTCAGTGCCTCACCAGCCACAAACCTGTGTGTGTGTGCGTGTGACATAGAACCGCAGCTCTATTATGTTACGTTGATTAAAAAGCCTAAAACGACCGTCAAAGTCAAATGAACTGTACCGGCTTCCTGCCCCCTGACTGCAAACACGGAGACTAATAACAAGAAACTTCACACACTCACCGCTTCTCTTTACATTTGATAGGCTTTGGTTGTCAACGACATATTTACATAAAAAAAAGTATTGTTAGTTACGCACATGTAGACAAAATCAGCAACAGTGTCATCTTTCCTGGAGTCACAGTGTTGTCTCTTCTCCTGAAGCTCCTGCTGAATGTTTGTCGAGGAAGAAGTCTTTTGGTATTTGATGCTTCTGCGGATCCACCTCCTTTTACCTCCTTTTACATACATACATACAAATAGCAATTGTTGAGGACGCGAGAGAGGGAGTGGCAGTGATAGTGGAAGTAGAGAGAGAGAGAGACGGACAGTCAGGTAGAGATGCGGGCAGAAAGGTAGACAGACAGAAGGAGAGACAGGGAGACATATAGATAGAAGGAGAGACAGAGACAAGTACAATAATACCAGCTAAGGTACAGGTATGTGTTAACACCATAATACATAAACAACAAAGGCATTCATTTGAATAGTAAGTAGAATTTCTACAGTTATTGTTAATAACCACACGAAACTGAGCCTACAACAACTTTAACGGATTTATACCAAAGTGTGTGCGTGTGTTTGTGTGATAGCGCATAACTGTGTATATGTGTAGGGCTTGTCATTAGATGTGGTTAGGAATCTAAGTGGGAGACCGTGCCACTGTCCGGTCAGCCCTCGGTAGTAGGCTTATAGCAGAGCTGTCAAACTCAAATTCAAGTTTTCTCTTCTTTCAACAGATGTAATGTTAAATCTTTTCTTATTAGAATAAATGTTTAATAATAGTTTTGGTTAAACTCTTTCCAGAAGAAGCATTAACAAATGAGAAATAAAATATTCCATAAATAACAGTTCTCTATAGCTTTTAAGCTCCTTTTTAAATGTTTTTTTTTTCACATGGGTTACATGTCTGTACATGTCTGTCCCGGAAGCTGCAGGAAGGTCTAGAGCATAGAGATGGCTCACGATGCCAGCTCAATTTTTTATCCCTGAGCTCTGTTGTGTCTGTCATGATCGGTCTTCTGGCTTGGGGATTTTTGTCTGGTTACTTCCTGCATTTTATTGTTGTATTTCCTGTTGGTGTCATGTAGTTACCTTGTGCTTTTTTGGAGGCTGGAAACACGGCTGGGCAGGCTGGGTGATCTGCACAGCTGCAACTAATCTCCTCATCAGAGCCTGCCTTTAAAGACCTGGCCTTCCTGCTTCTCCTTGTCAGCGCGTCACGTTCGCAGTATTGGTAACTCACGTCACAGATGACTCTGCTCAAGACTCTGGCTTCTCGTTTTTGTAGTTGTACTTTCTTATTAGTTTCTTATTAGTTATTAGTTTCTAATACCTCGTTTCCTTTTTTCCCCTAGACTCCCGTGCCTCCTGAGCTCAGCCTAACCAGCCGGCCAGCCTCAGTGTTTTGTGTTTTTGCTATTGACTGGTTCCCTTAGTTTTTGCGTTTGTGAATAAATCCTTTTTTAGCTTGATTCTCTAGTCCCTGCCTTTTTTGGGTCCTCCTTTAGTTTTTCCTTTTTTTTTTACGATTCGCATGAATCGTGACAGTGTCTTTGCCTTTGCTCTCCATAAACAGACGTATTTCTTCACGCAGCTCCAAGCATCTCTTCAATACTTTTCCTCGACTAAGCCGTCTTCGTATTCTAGTTAAATACTCGAGTTACAGTGTTCATAATATGCTCCATTTTCAAGGCTTTGTCACACAAGGCTTCCCGGTGGAACTGTTAGCGCACCTGCATGATTCTCCCGCATCTCCTCCCGAATCCTGCCCGCCAGTCCACTTTTCTGACCGCACATCGCGGGCGCACCATCTGTCGTTAGTCCCACAAGTTTCTCGTTTCATTGGGACATTTGGACACCTCCTCGACGATTTCTTTTCCTGTGGTTGTGCCATGCATGGATTTTAATCTTAAACGTTCCTCTGTAACGGAAAGTTTCGTGTCCACTCCACGGATGAATATTGATAGCTGGACTGGCAGTATCTGATGTGTCGCTGCTGCTCTCGTCTACAGCAAGCGAGTATGCCATAAAATCTTTCCCCTTCTCCTTCAGCTGTTCTTATAGATTAGTAGCAAGCTCACAAGCACGCGCAGCCGCGGTGTTTCTGCTCAGGCCCACATTTAAAAACGCTTGCTTTTTATCTGGGCAAATGACATCGCAATCTTTGAGCAGGCACTTTTTAACAAACTCTCCCTCCGTAAAGGGCCTGGCTAATTTGGCCACAATAAAACTAGCCTTTACAGCAGCCTCACTTTGGGATTTTGCTTTGGTGAACATAGTCTGCTGTGAAACCAGACTTCTTTTCATCTTCTCCAGAATCTGGAGCTTTTGCTTCTCGTTCAGATCCGTATACCTGTCCTGGTGTTTGGTTTTATAGTGTCGTTTTATGTTATATTCTTTAACTACAGACACGCTGGCTCCACACACAAGACAAACAGGTTTGTCTTTTAAAATGATGAACATATAGTCTGCCTCCCCGTCTTGAAAGGTCCTGTTTTCTGTCTTTCGTTGGGCCCGTTTTCGTAAGGGGTTTATTACATGTGAGTGAGGCGACAGGTCGCAGATGCTAATGAAAGTAAACAGAGGAGGTGGGGGCGATTAGCGGGCTGACGAGCCGGTGCCAACGCACTTGCAAAGCATTCTGGGATTTGTAGTATTAGCTGTGCACGCGCTATACTGGCGCGGCAGGCAGCGGGCCAGCTCTAATACATATTTGATATGAGGATGACAGGAGCGCCAAGCATCTCAGAGACCATAATCACTCATGTACTGTTTAAGTGTTTCTGTTGATTGCTAGTTCCAAGCTGTGTGTATTCTTTATGGGCAGGTGTGCGTGTGTATGTTCGTGTCGGTGTAGCTGGGGTTCTAATCTTAATCTAATCTAATCTTAAGTACAGGGTACGTACTGTAAACAATAGCAGAGAGCAGAACAAAGAACATAGAAAAACACAGAGAGGCATATGAAGAACACATAAGGGAACACATAAACTGGAACATAGCGCACAAATCTAACTAAAACCAACGAGACATTTTCACCGTGAGGTGGGCTACACTACTGAGACGTGCATTATAACATTATGTAATGTTATTTACAGAACCGACAATAAATAATATGAGGATGGGAGAGAGCTAATCAATAAGAATTTGATTGCTTTGTGTCTTATTACGAGGGGACAGATCTGCATTTTACTGTTCAGTAGAGTCAGGGAGTTACCTCTTTATCCCGGTACAGCTGAGCGTTTACAGTTTGTCAACGGCGATGACTGGAGGACTGAAAGTGCCAAAATTAAATAAATGTGTCATTAATTCATTAATATTGAAATTAAATACAAAAATGTGTTATTAAATGTCATTAATTCATTAAAATACCAATTCATTTTATGTAACTATATATATATATATAAATTATTTCATGGTTGTGTTGCAGTGCTTCATTAATTTATTTTATCTGTCAAACTCGCCCATCAAAGTCGGTGGGCGGGTCCTAACGCCTGATTGGTTACCCTGCACATCAAGTCAAGGCAAAGCGATTCCAGATAATGGATTGATGCAGAGCTAGTGAAGATATTCTGATCCACTGGGTGGGACTATTCACCTCTACGTTGGTAAACAAAACTTTATTGGCAACCGCTAAAGCTCTAGACTCCTCTAGGCCCAAGGATGAAACAGCTTGCCAGGCGCAGGACAAAATGTCAAAAACATGCCCGGAGCCGCAACGAATTTAATTAAGGAAGCTCTAAGCAAAACTCCTCCGGCTCCGGTGGCTCAGTCACAGCAGATACCCGCTGCTCCATGACGTACACCTGGCCAAGGTAAGCTAATTAATTTAATGTTAGCCAGGTGTGCTACTAGCCAGTGACTCGAGACACAGGTCTGGGTTAAATTAGAAAACTATTTGGACTTGGATAGAAAATGTATTGTACTGTATGCTTCGTGCGTAATACGTTCATTGTTAATGGTGGTAGCATAAAACTAGTTCGCTAATCGGCAAAATAGTGTTAGCTGGCAGCAACGTGCTAAGATAGAAATTGGGGCACTTTTAGCTGACTGGTGACCATTGAGCTGTGCCTTTTTTTGTGTTGCAGCCGAGGTAGCAAGGCTCTTTGCGCCGTATAACGGTGGAGCCAGAAGGAATATGACGAGACGACCAGCACAAGTCCAACTTAGTCGAAGAAGCTACAAACACACACACAGTGTCTGTTGTTTGGCTGACCACAAGGCGGATAAAGTCCCGAGCGTGCTGCTTAAAGCACACCTCCTTACTTCAGGACGTGGAGAGCAAAACGTGACATTTTCAGGTCAGTATGAAACTAGAAATGTACCAAAACCAAAAAAAAGTTTGTGTCTGTGGTTCGTAGAAATTATTTGCAGCTCTACTCGATATTTGTTTTTGGTCATAAGTATTTCCGTATGTTCATATTGGACTCAAGCTTGGTTGATTTTCATTGCGTGAATAGTAGTTGTCACAGGTTTATTTGCTTAGTTTAAGTGAGTCAATATGAGTTATTCCCGAAATCTCGTGGTGCTTCCATGTCCTAGCACTGGATACACCCTTGCCTATCTGAAAGATCCATCGACGATGATTGGACAGGCTACAATCTACATACGTCCACTTCAACAGGATCTACCCATAGATTGTGTACATAGATTTGCAGAGACTCAGTTTAATACATATTCAAACCAAAGCTCACTGGTGACTTTTAATCATTACTTAAACACCATTTATTGTTGTTAGGAGAGCTCACAAACTGCCTCTGGTCCAGACACCCCCTGCATTACGTGTCGGAAGGAAGTTTCCTTTTCAGAGATGAAGCTGCACAGATTGAGCTGCAATGGGTATGCACTTTCTGAAGAAGTGCAAGGGTAGCATATTCATTTTTCTTTTGGGACATGTCTCTCTTGGAGTGTTGTGCACACAAATAAGGAAGTATGACCATAATTTCAATTTTGTTAACTTCAAGTTCACCCATGCAGGAATCGGAGAGAGAACAAGAGGGAGGCCGAAGTGTAGAAAGTGATAGACAGCCCCAGTCAGTGACAGTGTTCCAGTGAGGCCTGAAACATTAGCTGAGAGTGCAGTAGTACCAGCAGTGATTGACAACGAGGATTTGGATCACAAAGAAACAGACAATGGTTTGTGTCATCACAATAGGGTTGCTATAAGATTGCGTGTAACTTAAAGTCAGTCAGTAGAAAAATGACACCTGCAAGTTATAATTAGATAAATAATACAACTACACACAATTTATAACACTCAACTGGGTTATATATACACTGTTTAACTGTTTAAATATTTAGTTTTTGTTCAGAATGCTGTTTTTATGTCAACTCAGCTTTGTAACAGATTAGGAAGATGTTGGTTCTTGCATGTTTTTCAGTGACATGAACAGAACTTTCCTTCTTTTCTGTAGACTGAGAGGATATCTGTATCTGCAGGTGACATGCCAACTCACAGCATGTCTCTCTGGAATAGATAACTTTTATTGTTGTCTAGAATGGAAGCTTATTAAAGAACCAGCTCAAGCTGCCAAAGTTTTTAAAGAGTCTGCTAAGGGAACACGCATCTGGGAAACCACTGAGAATGAAGATGGATGTATAAGCAATAAAAAATGTGTAATATAAATGTATCAGTAAAGTTTATACCGCTGAAGTATCTTATATGGTATTGTCAGCAACTGTTTTTCCACTGTGTTATTATCAGTATTTTATTTCAGGCGATGTTGCTGTCGGAGAGGGAGTGATGCGATACTTTATGACAACAATAATATCCAAACTGCAGTTTAAATTCAGTGTAGATCTTGGTAATTCTCTTACTATTTTGAAGGTTAATATGATGCATTTTTAAAATCTGTATCAGTGGTAAATTGTTGTGAATTTATCCCCTGCTCTCTTGATCATTTACAGGAGGAATGGGCCGAACACTGCTATTGGAGGGTGAACCTGACCATCTTGTTCCAGCAGCATCAGACGTGCTTATTGAAAGCGACCTCTTCCGGGTTGCAGGAAAGATGTTGGCCCACAGCTTTCTGCATGATGGCCCCCATGTCGCAGGATTAAGTCCTGCTGTAGTTCATGTACTGTTCAATGGGGACCCTGAAACGGCAACTGTTGTTACAGAAGACTGTCTTGATCTGCACATCAGGAATATCATTAAACTGGTATGTATCATAAAAAACTCTGCCTTGCAAAATTGTTTGGGCAAATGTAATAACTTGTATTGTCTTGATTTTTAGCTTGAACATGAAGAACTTACACAAGAATAGAAGAACACAGTTTCAGATCTTCCCTTGTCCTGGGATCTCCCAGCAGTCACCAGAACAAATCGGAGATGGCTACATAACAAACTTCTACTGCATGCAGTGAGTTCCTGATGGTTAAGTGACAGAATTCATTGCTGTATTTGTTGAAATAATGGAAAGTGTTGTGAATCCTGGCTTATGTTATGTTAACACTGGCAGAGATGGAAAACATTAAACATAATCTTTAGTCTTTGCCCATAGTCATGTTAAAGTTCTTAAACCAGGGTTTTAATTCATATACAGTTTAACTACTACAATATTTCTCAATCCAGTGGCATATTTTTAAAAAACAATTTAGCAAATGTTGACACAGTAGAAATTACGATTACAAAAAACAAAATGTAATCCTTAACCAAAAAATCTCACTACAAAATGAGAGCAGTTCAGCAACACATCTGGTTTTGTGAATTTGCACTTTGGCAGTCACAGGCAAAGTGGGACTGTAGACAGGACAACTAGCACTCTTTAACTTGTAATCTAGGTAGAATGTGATTTACTGTAAAATCTGAATAGCGGCATACATTATTCTAAAATGTGTAAAATGTCTTAAGGGTTGATATATTCTGTACTAGTTTGAATGGATTTTATAAAGCACTTCACTGTTCTTTTATGAACATTTTCCCTGCTGTGCCAACTTTTGTAAAATTTGGGTTGAGGATTTGGTCTGTAATATGGGTCGGGGCTATCTCTTAGGTCATTGGGAGGACCACGCGCCAAATTAAACAGTTGAGAAAGGGACTGAAAGATGTGATGGTATGGCCCCTGTTGACATCTAGGCCAGATGTTGTCTCACTTCTTTTCCCCTAAAATGGCTGAAATACAGTTCACACCCCAGGTAAGCCAGTAATTTAGTTACATTTGTGACTTTTACTTAATGAATTTACATGTTTTCAATGACTGAGCTGGTTGTTTTTCCATTTACCAAGAATGTGATCTACACATTCCTTCACCCAAATAAGTCTCCTTATTAAAATGATTACATTGATGTGTTCTTTAAGATGCTCCTAGAAAAAAATCACATGGCCAGTTGAGGACAGTGGTGATGAAGACTTTGACAGAGAGTCCACATGCCACATCACTGGTTTTCTAAGGATGTTCATTGAAACAGGTATTAACACCTTATTTGGCATATGTATTGCTGTCTTTACAAATGCTTCTATGTCTCATGGATAGATTGATCAATTAAAGTTGAACTAAAATCCATTTTATGACTTGGCTTCATCAGGTACACTGACCCAGCTGCTGACATTCTGGATTGGCTGGGAGATGCTTCCTCCTGAACTGAAAGTGGAGATTGCTGGGGGAACACTTCCCACGTCCTCCACATGCTTTGAAACACTAAAGCTGCCGGCTCATTTCAAAACCTGTAAGGACTTCAAAGTACTTGTCTCTGCCATAAGTAGTGCACAGACTGGATTTATTTATTCAGACAGATGTCATTGAATGCACTGATCCAGTAGCTCAGGTCAACTGATATAAGTTCACTGTCTTTGGAAACATTCAACATACTGTACAGTATCTGACAATGGTTTCATTCAAAATATTTTTTCCACTTACTGAAAGCGTTCTGCATCTTCAGTTAGCTGTACAGTTTAAGTGCATTTACATCATAACAATGATCATGGTAGAGCTTCAAAGTAAAACAGCTTTTTTTGCTTTCAGAAAATTATACCATTCAGTTTATCGGTGCTTGTTGTAAGATGCTAAATAAAAGCAAGGGTTGGGCATCAGTCTACTATGATTGTTGATCAAACTTGCACAGTCTCTACATATGATCTAACTGCATCAGTTACAGAAACTCCTGGAGCTGGCAAAATGGCAACGTCTTCCACTGAGAGCTCACGGTCCAGCTGAACCTCGGGGACCCACACACCGTGCCCCCATGAAGACTGTGAGGTCCGTTTCAGTTGACCCCATAGTTTACCTGAATAGAGAACAAGCATGATCAATCTTGTACTTAAAACTAGTCTAACATGTCATTACACAAAATATTTAAAAGTTATTTTTGCTCACCAAGTCAGTGAGAAATTAAAGGTTGCCTATTCAGTTTTGTAAAATAGTACAGTTAACGATAAAAACTACAGCTCAGAGGTTGATCTTTGAAAGCTAAAGAGCCTTTGAAGATGCTATAACCTATGTTTCAAGTAAAATATTTTCTCCCATAATTCCTATGGAGAAACAGACAACAGAGAAAAAAGTGTTAGAAGTTGACCTTTCTTTAACCTCAGTAGGATCCTCCATAGGGCCTTGCTCTCCGCATCTTCTCCAGAGTTGCTGTGGTGACCGATTCCTTTCACTTCTAAGACCATGAAAGTTCCACGCATCTCTGAAAGAGTCGAGGCTTTGCTGGTTTAGTGGAAGGAAGCTCCGGTGCAGTGTGAACAGATGGACTTCAGTGTCTGATGTTCCCGGATCTTTCAATGAAGTGAGGATCTCATAGAAGAGGTCTAGGGCATGTTCATAAACATCTCTCCACATCCTTTCTATTCTGTGTTTAGGATAAAATTGACATGGTGTTAATTTATGTGTGACATATGCTAAAGAAGTACATTCAACTGGTATGCTTGTTGGGTGAGCCTAGTTGCAAAACATTTATTTACCGTTGGTTGTGGACACTTCTGCCTGTGATGTGTGAATTCCTGTAGGTACCTCTGCTCCTGATCATGAATTCTGCCACATCTGCATTCTCACCCCCTTTATCGGACCGTACCCTTGATGGCAGCCCATACTGCTCAACAGCAGCAATAAAGCTCTGTAAGACCGTACTAGCTCTGTTATTGCCAGCCAGTCAGGTAGACCACTAAACGACTGAATCCATCCACCATGGACAACAAATCTCCACCTGTCAGGCAAATGTGAACACACACAAAGGCAAACTTTGTTGTAAAACAGTTCTAATGACATGTATAGAAAGATACACTTTATCTGCTAGTATCACTGACCTGATGAGCTTATGATTGCCATCTATATGCCATAAAGAGTTTGGGCCAGGAACAGAATACTGCCGTCGTCTTAATACACGCAGCCTTGGATGTCTCATGCAGACTCCCTCTGCATCAACTCTGCTAAAGACTCTTGCAGTCTTGAGACTGAGGGGAGGAAAATAAAATAAATAACCATCAACTCAATGGCAATTTTATTAGAAACACCTGTTCAATATACATACTTAACCAGTACTATAACAAAAATACTTGAGTCGTCACTTATTTGGAGGAATTGGTGGTGTCATAATAAGACAATATAATGATGTGTGTAAAACTACTACACCACCACAGCCTAAAAAAAATAACCAGAGTTCACTTAATTTTCTGAAAGAGAATAAACAAGTTGCTAAACCATACTTACATACAACACGCACGCCTCTTGCATTTGACCACGCATTAGCCTGTAGCCGGTGGTTGGATGTCTTCTGTGGACTTCACTTTCCTCATCAGTCACTGCTGAATAGAGGTCTGTCTTTCTGCAGAAACAAAAACATTAGCATCTAGCAATGTTACACTAAAATATCCTTTTCTCAGTGAGACTGGCAATTCATAAACTGAAAACTCATGAATTTAGTGTAAATATCCAGTGGAGCTAGACTTTTATCGTTGGGGGGGCAGGGAGTGGCCAAGCCTATCTTAGGGGGTCCACAGATTTGATTTATGAAACGAAAATCGATTGGCCAGAAGATCCACGGACCGAATTTATTGAACTCATGAACTTATTTTGGCATAAACTGCATTCGTGTACTCACCAATATAGGTCAGTCTTAAACTCTGGCTGAGTTTTCACATGGAGCACGCTGCCTTTTCTGTTTCCAGAACTGTTCCTTCTTCTTCTTTTTCTTCTTTTCCCACGTCTTCTAATTGTAAAGTGGATTGCAGCGCCTTGTTGTAGCCTGCATTGCGCCATCTACTGTACAGGAGGGACCTAGCAGTCACAGACTTCAAAATGCAACTGGCTTTTCTCGTGCGGCGCCGTAACATGTCAATCCCTCTAACTCCGCCCATGCTCAGTGGATGAAACTGGCAATTCATAAACCGAAAAGTCATGAATTTAGTGTAAATACCTTAAACCGTTTTGTTTCATACGCCTCCTGCTGGTCCTCTTTGACACTCCGAGCATCGCTGCAATTTGACAGGCTGGTAATCCACAAAGGACTTGATGTTCCACAGCTGCACTCGGTATGTCAAACGCCAAACGCCCTCGTCCGTGCGTATGTTGCGCCCTGGTACTAGAAAGGTGGTGGAGTACTTCTATATTTGCAGTCACTCTACGGTCAACATCTTGGTCAAGAGAGCGCAGAAATAACTCCGACAATTTCAGTGAATTCATCTGCTTTACGCGCTACATGCTCGGGGTCAGCAGGTCCTGATTCCACGTAGTCTGCAAGTTCTAAAATCTCTCTCACCAACTCCCTCGAAAGTTCATGTAGATCCTCCACCAACAAAGCCGCCATGTTTAGAAAGACTTCAGACCAAGGCAGTGGATTAGACTACATTCGATTTTTCATGAAGCACTGCAACACAACCATGAAATAATTAATTAAATTGTGAATATATATATATATATATATATATATATATATATATATATATATATATAACATAAAATGAATTGGTGGGACGAGATGTTTTGGACTGTGTGCCGGGAGTTTCAGTTGTTTCTCAATAAAGTTTCTCACTGTTGTTTCTGGATCCTCTTCGTCTTTTTTCTGGGATTCCGGAGAAAACCAGGTTATCCCTCATGCTACGGGCCTGAAGATCGATGAGTGTATCCGTAATGTGTTTGTTTTCTGCCGAAAGACGCTGCGTTTCCTCGGTGAGGGGATTTTAACGATCCTTTAAGGGAGGCGTTTTCAGCCGCAAGCAAGGACACCTGTTGCTGGCTCAACTCCAGAGATTGCCGCAGCGACTGAAACTCATTGTGCAAAACGTCCACCAGCGAAAGTCGGGCATTAAAGCTGGATAATTTTGCGTTTATGGAGGTAAGAATCTCCGTAAACTCACTGCCTGGTAGTGAAGCGGCTCCGGGTGAGTCCTCCGGTCGGCGGCTTCTTTTGGAGGAGGGGGTAACAGGTGTTTTGATTGTTTTCGCCATTACTATTCGGTGAAAACACTCTTCGATGTAATCCTCTAGATCCTCCAGTCTTCTCCCTTTTTCTGTCTTCCAGCGTAAAAAGGAGGTATAGTAGATGGGTTTCCCCGTTTATTTTGATATTTATTTGGCGGTGTGTAGAATAGAGTAAAATGTTTGGTCTAAGAGCGCGCCGCCATGTTTTGAGTTGCGCAAGTCTCGCGATACTACAGCATACTCTGACTCCTACAACAATTTTCATCTAAATCCATTATCAGTAGTAGTAACAGTAGTAGACACCAGCAAAATCCTCCTTGGTTGAGGTCATTATGTAAAAGGTATATGTAAAATATATACTGAAGCCGAAGGAGGTCACGGTTGCTACCATATTTTTTCGATTCATTATCTCAAGGTCACGGAATAATAATTATGTATTAATTATGGACTCTGCAGTGTTAGTCACTCTACACTATGAGGAGCATAGTGTAGAGTGCAGTGACTCAGCAGAGGAGACATCAAAAAAAAACTTGACTTATTTTTCATCAAATGTTTCCTCTGTGGCACCATGATCATGAACAAATGCTGAAAGAGAAAACACCAACTACTTCTCCAAAAGTAAATCGTTGAACAAAAAAACAGATTTTTTTTATTGACCAATCGGTCTACACTCTTTTATTCTATAAATATGTTTGATAGAATGTGATAAATTATTCAAAATGTTAATCGTAAACACTCTTTTCTTCTTTAAAAGTTCAATGTATAATGCTTAGTGGCAGACATTAAATAGATTTTCCATTAGTAGATTTGCATATGTTAGTCAATGCTCTACAATAAAAGCAGCTTGGTATTCACAGCCTGAGATAAAGCCTATATTAGAGAAGGGAGATCATTTTTGCACTGCCATGTCTGTACAGGTGCCCCAATGGACAAACAAGCATACATTTTGTATTTTAAAAGTGGAAACTTACAGCTCAAAGGAAGCAGAACGACATCCTCTCTGGTATGTGAAGGCCACCGTAGTTCCCTAATGTGCTTGGGAAAGGAAGGGGTGAGCAGAGGAATCTTCAACTTGTTACAATCTGCAGTCTCACCAACCGACGTCACCAATTCTTATGTACTGGACATTTAAAGTCATTTCAACACCACAGTAATTTGATCCTTTTGATACAGTTTCATGTTTGTTATTAGATGAGTTTTGGTGGGATTAGAACAAAATTATTTCAAGAGTGTGGTTTTGGAATAATTGTCATACAGGTATGACTTTCCCTTTATTGACTTTTTTGTAAATTAATGAATTAAATTAAATTCATATATAAACAAAATGACAAAAATAACAGAGGGAGCCATACCCAGGGGAAAAAAGTATATAGTAAACTATCAACATTAATGCAAAATTATAATTTCACATACAGGCGTAGAGTGCCTTATCTCATTCCCTTGGAAAAGTTTGTTGAAGTCAACAATGAACCACAGTTAAAAAGTAAGACTAGCGGGTGTGATCGAGGAAATTCCCTCTTCTTACCGCAGTCTTTTATTCATGCACCGTGATTTAAAGTTGTATAAGAAAACATGACAACTCCAGGGGAGGAGTGAATAGAGGCACTTTCTGATGAGCTTGACCAATCTAGACATGACATTCCCTTACAAGTAACATGTGCTTTGAAAGTTGGATGAATGCTGAGTGCAAAAATATATTTTGCATTAGAAAAAAAAAAAAATAAGATTGTCATTTTGTTCCTGTTATTCACACACACACTCTTTTTTTTTTTTTTTTTAAAGCTTTTGTTGCTTACGTCTTGAAGCACATTAGGTAGTAACTTATTTGTTTCAAGATTGTCATTTTGTTCCTGTTATTCACACACACACTCTTTTTTTTTTTTTTTTTAAAGCTTTTGTTGCTTACGTCTTGAAGCACATTAGGTAGTAACTTATTTGTTTCGCACAGTAATGGAACGGCACCGCTGTGGCCTTCACCTGTGACTTTTAAACTCTGAATTCTGTTACATTTCTCCATCTCTGAGTGAATATAATATGTTTACCCTTGTTTACCTTTAAATCCACGTAACTGTCATATCTCACTTTGAACATTTATATATTACACACACACACACATTCATGCACGCACACAATGTACAGAAGCACGTACAAACAGTGAATGGGTAAACAGACACCAAAAAAAAGGGAGTAACACTTTGACTGTTACAAACATTAAATAACTGCATGTTTTTTCCCCGTAGAAAAGGGAGATATTGGTTTTGTATTGCTTTGGCCTGTTCTATGAGCAGCTTTGCTCATGTTCCCTCTCTGCTAGTACGGATGCATTAGCCTCAGACAGCCGCTAGATGGCACCTGACAGCAGGAAGAGGGTTGGAAACCTCACTGGTGTCATAAATATCTGTTAGGTCTCTCATCCTCTTCGAACACAGTTCCTCCTCGTCTTTCCCCGTATGTCCCTTCTTGGCAGAAGCTTCATGTTAGCACCCAAAAGAGTCTTTCTGTGCGGCAAAGTCTGTGTCCTCTTGGTCCCATTTGCCTGGGGACAAGCACTCTTCAGCGTTGAAGTCCTGAGGGTTTACCCCAATGTCCAGGACCTGGGGGTTAGTGCGAGACTCAGCGAGTCTGTGGGAGCAGAGAGAGAGAGAGAGAGAGAGAGAGAGAGGGGCAGTTTTTCAGAAGTTGTCATGATTATCAATATATTACAATGATAATGATAATAATGATGATAGTAATAACTTATGCATCATGGTTTGATTCAGTGCGTACACAATGAATGGACATAAACATAAAGACCACAATGAATAGTTCACCCCAAAAGTGAAAATTCACTCCGTATCTACTAAACTCTAGAGTTTATTGTGTGTTTTTTTTTTTGTTGTAACATCTGGCATCACCTGCTCATTTGGAAATGTTAGAGAAGACTCTTAAGCAGGACAGTGTCAAGCATGGAGAACATAGAGTACTGCACAAAAGTCTTCCACCTTCCACCACTTTTGTTGTTTTTATGTCAAACTCTGTGATCATTGGCATTTGGACTGGAACCATGTGACTGGAAAAACGCATACACACAACATGTGTTATGTGATGCTCATGCATCACATAACACATGAGTGGATATTTGTTGACATGAAATGGTGGGACAAAAAGGTTTTGACAGTAACATTAATTAGGGTTACACTCCAGTCAGGGCTGTGCCATTGTTCAAGTGCAAGGGTAGGTCACACTAAATACTAAAGAACCTGTAAAGGTGTTTGAAGCTGCATACATTTTCTGCATGTGTTCAATTGAAGTGATTAATTAATATGTATACTGTATGGTCATTATAGCATTGCTGACTTTAGCACAGTACTTTTAATAAACCATCGATGTTAATGCAAAATTATAATTTAACGTAGAGAAGAAGTGCTTCCCATTTACATCAACTGTATTGGATTCGGCTGAAACCCTCATCGCCAGAGTAAGGGAGTGGATTTTCTTCTTTTTTTTTTGTGCGTGAACTATTTCTGATTGTAATGAACAAAACGATTCCCTTTGTTGACACTGCGAGATCCTGACACTCAGACATGTAAGGCCTACAGCACAAACAGAACACACGCCTTCATTCGTCACCACATCTTCCTTTCAGCGTCACGGCACTAACAGAGAGCAAAGCTGTGTGTGAATGTGAAGCTCAAGACGCATAATCATATGGACACACTTGAGGCTCTGAGCCTCGTGCTTCTGAAGCGCTGGAATGGATCGTACAGTGGGATGACCATGGAGGAGGAGGAGGAGGAGGAGGAGGAGACGACGACAGGGGTCTCCCCCTATTTAAGTCCAATAGAGATTCTGAGCTACAGCATGTTAGTGGTGTATGGCCATAAATGAAAACGTGAAACTTTATGTGTCTTCATCAGATTCATAATCCAGTTGGACACTGAAATCAAGGCAGGTGAGCAGGACTGAATGTTGGGTTGAATATGGAAGAACAAAGTGAAGTCACTAAATCCATATTTTTACCTGAGTAGGATTCAAAGCTATCCAGACTGTGGCTGGGGATGTAAAGGGAAAACATTACAAGTCAGGCAACATTTACCCTCTGAACGTTTCTCATTTGCCTCATGTTGATAATGTAAATACCTTATTATGAACAACAAAGAGGTGACCAACACTTTTCCGCCAGCAGGTGGCAGTGCAGCCTCTCAAACAAAAATGATCATGTGAAACCATATGCAAGTCAACTACGTCATCACTGACAAATCAACTGTCATTTGTGGAAAAAAAAAATAGAAAAATGTAACCAAAGAACACTTTGAACCTGAAAAAGACGCTGCAATAATTAGTTTTTTCTCCACATCGTAGCTGTTAACTACTTTAAATCATCCAGGATTTTTTACACACAGAGTATTTAGATCGAACTTAGAACAGCATAAAGAATGAATTGAAGGAAAATTTCAGTCTCAAAGTATGTTTTTCATCTATCCAGTTCTCAAGCATAAGAGAAAATATTTCTTAATTAATGTAAAGAACTGTAAGTTGGGGGAATAGAAATTTAATTAAAGTGACTGACCAATAATGAAATTGCTGGTCTATCAAAATTAATACTAATATGAAAGCTGTAGTTTTTAACCTTTAAATATAAACAAATGTCTCTTACGCTCAAGCCATTATCAAATGAATTCACACAAGGCTGTTTGTCATTATAGCAGTTTTGTGTTTCTGTGGGCAGTTTCCTATGAAGCACACATAGTGACTCATTTGACATCATGACTAAGCAGGCGAGGCAGAAGAAGACTTAAGTGAAACAGCTCCTGCAGCAGCACTGTGGCTGAAGACAACAAAACGTCCGTGAAAAGTGGTAGATCTGGATTTCAGTGGGACCTCACAGCTGTATGTTTTCTGAATGCAGTTAGGACACGTAAAGCGTATGGGAATTTTAAAGGTGAGAAAGACGACATGAAATCAGGGCCCAGTGCTGTGGTGATTACTCAGAGGTCCACAGGGGGGGCAAGAGAGGTTCCACACTGGAACTTTAAACATCCAGTATAATAGTGATAACAGTCACATGCGTGTTTTGTCAGCTGTACAGTACCAATTCCAGTTCTCATACTTACATGTTTTGTGCCACACAACAACTATCAGGTACACTGAAGTAACAGTTTCATTCTGTTATATTCTTATTTGTCGATTCTGTTTACATCACCCTGGCTCCCTAAACTCCATTTCCAGAAATTTTAATGTGGCTGCATCTCTGCTTGTGTTGAGAGCACCATAATTAATCACAGAGCTGGATATTAACAGCATTAAGGAGTAATTACAGTGTGTGTGTGTGTGTGTGCACATAAATATCCATCTGATAACAGAGCTAAAATGGCCCCTTAGTGCTTCATTACAGAGGCTGGGGAGACAAATCTGCCCTTCACCAAACAGAGGTGAGAGAATAATGCTTGTATGCTTTCCAATGTAAAGCAGAGCAGGAGATCCACTAATAAAGGGCTAATAAACTAATAATAAACAGGACAGCAGACCACCAGTTTCTCTTTCTGATGTTGATAAGTATTAAAACACTGGAAACATTGATGGCCGTACTCCGGCTCCATTATGATTAGTTTGTTGACGTTGTCAGCACCTTATAAGGAATTCAGCACAGACAATGGACTTTCCCGTCAACAGGAAAATTATGAGACTGTGACTTTTTTTCTCTTGTGAAACTATACTTTTCTGTGGTTTTGTGGTATAAATACCATGCAATTTGTCCCTCGGCAGCCCCCGTTGGTAATCACAAGCTTTCCCAAGCACATACAAAATCAGTGTGTGGGCCTGAGACGACAGTAAGTGAAGCCTACAAAAGCAGCATGACTCAGGGAGGGTGTCGGCTGTGCCAGGGCCTGTAAACTGAGCATGTCTCCTGTCTGTGCTCCCACACGCCGGGTGAGCCAAGCAAGAGGAGAGGCAGTGTTTATTATGAGAGCAGCCCAAACCACAGGTGGCTATTTCCAAAGCAGCCACATGTGTGGCTGTTAAGCAGATACTATGCTTACGGTACAAATAATATATATATATAGTTATGGTTCTTACCTTGAAAAAGCCTCGTCCAGACCGTCCTCCAACTCCTGCCACAGAGAACGTACAATTAGGTAAAGATATACTGTAGTTCTTGTCCTGAGGGATGTTTAGTGACTACTGCTCATACATGAGACAATAAAGATAAAATATGTAACATTTCTGTAGTAAAATATCTAAAGACTATGAGTCTGGTTCTATATATTGTTGAGTAGTGTACTTACATCAGCCAAAACATTCAACACTTTTAAATTCCATAGAAATCCATATTTATTCATTCAAGGTAAAGGACTTTTTTTTTGTCACATTTTAATGGAAACCTCAGCGGGAGGAAGGAAATATTTGCCAGTGTGTTGTCTTTTGTTTTTTTCATTTTATTGTGTGTATTTGTCACTAATGGATCATGACTAGTCATTGATGTTTGCTACGCGTTCTGCCACCAAAGCTCTCCCTATAATTATTATTATTATTGTTATTAATAATAATAATAATAATATTAGAAACATAAGTGTAAAAACAATAAAACAAAGCATTACAACTGAAAATATCAAGTGGAAAAAACAGTTAGTAGGAATTCAAGGTGGTTAAACTGAGTAAACAGATCTAAAAAAAAAAAAGAAAAGGTGAGTTCTGAGGTGCCTTCAGCTGCACGGCTACTGTGCAGTAAAGAGACAAATTAAATGCAGAATATACAGGTTCATGCCACTAGGGGTCTCTCAATCAAAACAATAAGAAAAGGGAATTGTTTTGTAACAGAACACACAGCAAAAAGCAATGAGTAGTCATGATAGTGGCAAATACACATAATAAAATAAACAACTCACTGGCTTACTAGTAGTAGGGATTACTTTCTTCTTCACTCTGTTGCTTCATAGGGAGTTTGTTCTGCAAGTTATAGCTGTCATATATGGTAGTACAAACATTTGGTTGTGCCTTTGTTATATGCTTTATGGTAGACATAGAAGTAACCAGAAAACATGCAGCTAGTGCTGTGTACGGGAGAGTTTGTAGAAGAGTTGTACAATAGCAGAGATGATCGCTTGGATGACATCATCAAAGGGCAACCAAAATAGAACGGTCCACCCTCAGTATAAATACAAATGTCTATGGATGGAAAAAAATGTTGGAAACATTTTGTCTACTGTTAGTACACTGTTCAAAGTATATAATGTTAGTTCCATAATTTTTAGATATTTTACTGCTAAAATGTTACACATTATATGTCATCTCTGACAACTTTTCTCTATCCAACATAAGTCTTAGTAGGTTAATCTGGGCTACTTTCTGCCCCACACCCACAACAGCTATGTGACCCTACGGCATACGATAAGGCCAGTTCTGTTCAATAGGCTATTGTCTAATTCTACAGCTGTAAAATCCACTCTGAATACAAATGGTACAGAACATCTACTGCACACTGGGCACATTCACCAATTAATCAGTGCTTCCTGCATGGTAACCTTCTTTTCCTATCTTATCAACAGCTGAAACCTACTGACTTCTGTCTTACCCATACAGTATTGTTGTTCTCTGTTGTGTGGTTATGCACCATAAGAGGATCAGATTCCGCCTGCTTTGTACCCGAGTGGACCTGTGCCACATTGGCTCCCTCGGCCAAGTCCAGAAGCTTTGCCGTGGCCACCTCTGCAATATGAAACAGGCGAGCACAATTTTAGAAACAAATGCTTTAACATTCACATGGTAGCTCTCAAAACTCCCACCACACTTGATTCCTGATAGTTTTAAGAATACACCGATTGTGGTGGTTGTCATTAAAAAATAATGAATAAAACCATTTGATTGGCTCCTGTGATTAACATGTGCAGAGAGCAGCGCAAAGTATAATGCCATGCTCGTCATTAGGGTCCACTTTTTCCTAAATGGGCCTCTAATGTGTCTCATTAATGCAGCCATGTGTGCCACTTTGTGATAAGTGAGCATGAACTAACCCCCTGACTTGCACGTCTAACCACAGTGACACTGCTGATCTGAAGTCAGATTGGTTTGTAATGGCCTTGCCTAATGATTAAAGTGTAGCAATAATACGTGTCAACACTCATTTCTGTCTAGTATGTGGACTAATGTTGCCCACAGAGAAAAAGAGAAAACCCTCAATTGCTGTTGTAATGCACAACTAACTGTGTAGTGCACACACTAGAGTACTGAAACCTGATGATCCTTGTAATACCTTTTCCTCAATGTCTGTTCCTCAGTCCCCTTCAATCTATCCTCTATGTCAACATAGGCTCAGAGACATTTATAGTATTCTGCTGTTATGAAAAAGGCAATAGTGTTGGATTTAGACTGAGGGGAATCAAGGCTTATCTGATAATGACCTGAACTTAACAGCTTACATTTGTTTTAGGGTGAAGTGGGGGTGTGGGTGCAATCACTGATCACTGATACGGAGATAAGTTAAATGACAAGTTGTTTCCCACTTCTAAAATGTGAAGAAAATGCTCCTTTTCTCTGTAATTTATGAGGGTAAATGTCTTGCAAAATAGATGTTTCTTTGGGGGCTGCAAATTAGCATAGGCTATACATGTGAAATGCAGTTTGAAGTCTAGGAAGGAGGAAATAGCAATTAGCATCCAGGGGGCTACTAAGCTGGTTGCAAAAAAAAGACCTCAGTTTGAATGAAAGTCTATGGTAAAATTAGCTTCTACTTCTTACTTCATTTACAGTTAACATTTTCCTGAGGAGTTAATGGCCTCATTCACCAGTTTTAGGTCTTCTTCTTAGAACCTGGTGTCAGGATTGTAAATCATGTTCCCATTTAGAATAAAATAGATGATAAAGCATGACACATACGAGTGGACACAGCATGACTGACAGCAAGTATCAATCAAAAAGTTGTCCAAAAGGCAATTTTTGCGAGTAAAGTTTGAATTTCTATCAAGACCAAATTAGGAAAAAGTGGTGTTCATATTCTGTATTCACTGTTAGAGGCCTGGCAGAGGCAGACAGCTGAAAGTATCATGTCTCCTTAATAAAGCTGAATCACCCCTGACAACGTCCACTGATCCTCAGAGTCCCACTTACTTTGTGGCATACCATCTGATCAGCCACAGTGAAGGGCGCATACATGTAGCCTTCTCACAGCGCTAAAGCTCTAGTGTCCCCAGTCACTGCTTTAGGGTAGTGAAGATTTCTGTTAGAAGAGAACTGCTCAACCCAGTTCAAAAAAGCACTCCAATCCCTCTACAGTGCTGCATGTTACTCTGCTGTACACTTAGGGCAATTTGCATTGCAGAAATCCATACCACTGGCAGCTAAAACAGTCAGTGGGATAATGGTTGGTCCAAAAATGCAAACCAAGCCACTCTGTTAGCAGAATCTCTTTCCAGTTCAGAATTACAGTAGCTGAGTCTTCTCTCTAGGACTCATCCAAAAAAACCTATGCTGGTCATAAAATGCTACATCCTAGGCCATGTCTCCAAAGAAGAGATTTACAGATCCCTTTCTGGCTGAACTGAGGAGGAAGCTCATCACAAAGCTGGTGTTTTTAAATGCTGGAGCTTTCCCAAAAAAAGGCTATCACTGTCTCAAAGTTGAAACCCACAATACAAAAAGAATTGGGGAAAACTAACAGTGGTTGTTGGCACAGACAGGAAAAAAGCAGACATGAACACAAAAATGATGAAAGCATCACGAGGAATAAGTGCACATCCATTGATTGCCAATGGCAATGGGATGCTCATGATCTCATTTCATCTTTGGCTGTAGACAATATTATGTGAAGCTAGTCATGCATGAAAGCTTTCCTGGTTCAACGCATATCGCCAAGAGGGTCTGAAGGCATAAACCATGTCTTAAAGTCCTGAAATTTTTGAAAATCTGATGGAGCAATTAGGTCAGGAAAAATGTAGGCTTTCTTCATGCCCTTGACACAAACAGAGTCAGAGAGAAAATGAGTGCGCTTACACGGACAAATCATAAAATGTCACACTGATCACAAGACCAGGATTTGCATTTAAGGGATCACAAAACACAGCAATAGGGCGTAAATGTTTTCAGGACAAAGAGAACATCATCATTACTATTATTATCAGACATAATCACCTGAAAATGCCACTTGCTGCCCATTGCAATGATGCAAGAGTAAAGGAATAACCAAGACAATTCAGACTGTTGTCAGCAGACCCACAGCCCAATATAGGCCAACCTTTGACCAGCGACTGAATACCATTCCCTGAGGCGATGTTTGCAGTGACAGTGAGGGTGAGGGTGGGTGACAGAAAGAGGGGGAGACAAGAGGGATAGACATAGAGTGTGTAAGACCTTGTGAGGACTCACCCCCTCCCTTCAGGCTGCCCAGGCTGGCCGAGCTCTCTGACTGAGAGCTGCTGGCTCCTTCCCCGTCTGAACCCGACTTCACTCGCTTCTCTTTCTCTGAGCGGCGTATGGCGAGGGGGGGACAGGAAGACAAAATGACAAATGAAAGAATGGTCAGTGAAGGCAAGCATTTAGGAACTTATAACCTACTGAGTGGATGCGCTCACAGTGCACAGCTGAAGGAACTGTTTCGTTATCTAAACTAACCAAGCATGTAATAAGTGTAAACAAATTAGCAGCAATAAATGGCAAACAAGGTTAAGGCCTCAAGCCATCTGTCAGCTGAAACTGAGAGGGCCTGCATGTGCCTCACAGACTGTAAGACAATTCATACTTTACAAAGCAGTTAGTGCAGTAAAAATGTACACTTGAAAGAGAGAAGGCACAGCAACTGAGTCACATAATCTGCACACTGTCTGTGCAGTGGGGTAGTTTCACGGCCCATGTGTTTATCAAGCCTTTCAGAGTTTCTCAAATGCTCAAAGTGAATATAATATCAAAAACACCTCTGCATCAGTGGAAGAGTAATTCATGCTGCATCCTACAAATGTTTTCAACAAGAACTGAGACTACTCTACAGAAACAGTTATCTAAAACAATGACAGTTCAAATATGACTGTCAACTAGGGCCGCAACTAATGTTTAGCTTCATATTGGATTAATCTGTTGATTATTTTGGCAATTAAATGATTAGTAATTTAGTCCAGAAAATGTCAGAAAATGTTGATCGGCATTTTCCAAACCTCATAATGACAATGCTCACAAATGTTTTGTCCACAAAAAAGTATTAAGATTTCTCTGTCAAAAAACATCATTAAATGTTCTTACAAATATCAGAAGAGAAATGATTTTCAAAGTCAAGAAAGTCCATAAAATATTCAGAGTATTGGTGTTTAACTTTAAAAAGTAACTAAAGTTCATCATTCTCAGAATATGTGGTCAGTTGGGAACAATTTCCCTGTCTGTAATGTTGATGACTAACTGCTGAGTACATTCACAAAAACACCCATTAGGGTTAGGGTGTGTATATACAGTACTGTGCATAAGTCTTAGGCCACCATTAGATTTGTTGTTTTAGCAGTGCTATAATGACCATACTGTACAATTATTTCTCAATCACTTTATTGGAACATATCCTGAAAACATGGAGAAACACATATGCAGTTTGAAAATAACATCTTTTTCAGAAACAACAACAAAAATGCTTCTATAATATCAAATATTTAGTGTGACCTACATTTACACTTGAACAATAACACAACCATGGCTCTTTAAAACCTGGAATGGAACCCTAATGTGATTGGTCAAACCTGTGTTTCTCCTACTATTTCATGCCAACAAATAGCTGCTGTGAAAAAGGTATATTGTACCTGGTTTACTCAAGACATGTTTGAGCATTACATACACATGTTGCACAAGTTAAACTTATTGACAAGTTGATCATATAGTATAAGACTGACTTTATTCACATCTTTTAAATCTAAATGCCAATGATCACAAAACTGACATAAAAACAACAAAGCTGGTGGTGGCCTAAGACTTATGCACAGTACTATATGTATACACTCTAACAGTCAAAAGTTTAATTCTCATTTTTTCCCTTCTCATTTAATGTGGGGTATAATGTTCAGCTGAATGACTGAAGATCAAAATGTTGATATGCCAGAAGCCTTCTTACAGCAAAGGAGTGTTTTTAGGTGTGAAACACAAACCAAAAACAAAACAATAACAAAAGAAAAACATCCCATTCCCCTGAGTCCAGGTAGCTTAGTGATGACAGTGTTTAATCCCCTGGAAACATTTGTCCTCATGGCCTTTCCAGAGTGTAATTTTCAGTCCAGTGTAACAGACTCATGCTAAACATGGAGCAAACTTCAAGTCATGCAAGTTCAAAGCCAGCTGTAGTGTTTACAGTGAATTTTCTCTGAACAAAGACTTATGGAGGGAGCTGTTAAGTATGGAGGAATGTGGGTCAGGATACTTGATGTGTTGTGGAGAACCACTGTGGGTGGTGTAAGGGGAAGATTGTAACAGATGTAACAAACTAGACAGACATACAGTGGATACAACCTCTTCCTGCCCTGATCCTCAAGGGTCTTGTAACTAAGGAAACAGGCTCCAAACTATTTTTTCCCCTCACATCTTACTTTTTCTTACAACAGGAGAATGCAACTACTTGCCTCATTTCATTGCATATAAATCAATGCTAGTAGACCAGTGATACTAAATCCAAAGAAAGCAGCTTTGGAAATTACAAAATAGACTTGCACAGAAACAAACAGAGGTGAAGAATGGTAAGAATAGGGGAAAAGAAGAGGTGGTAGTGTTAGAGAGAAGTGAGTGAGGTTAAAGAGGGAGGAAGCAGATTTAATATTCAGCTGTAAAAATGCAAACAACCAAGTGAGGAGGTGTGAGCCAGAAGCCTGTGGCCTTGATCCTGGGAAAAGTAATCCACCTCCAAATGGAAACATGTAGACATTAAAAACTGTGATAAAAGCCACAGGAGAAAAGAGAAGGAAGGTAAATGTGGAGAGAGTGAAAGGGGGCTGTTGGAACTCTCATGCAGTGAACGTGTGACTGAATAAACCAGCTCGCCTCCACATGAGACAGAATCAATGGTGGACTGACACTGAATCTGATGCTGACTCTGTCAGTGGGTTGAGCTCACACTGACACACCATGTATACATTCATTTTCTTTTCTCTCTTTAAAGCCAGCCCTCCATCCTTCTCTGCCCCGCCTTTCATCCTCTCTTGCCCTCTCACTCACTATCCCCATCCCCCCTTCCTTTGCTCACCTCCTCTTTCGTTCCTTATAATAAACAGAAGCAAGTGCTGGAATAGGGGGAGGGAGAGAGGTAAAAAAAATGACTCCATGGTTGTGGGGTGTGGGGGATTATGGGTGACAGGTGCAAAACAAGACAAGCGGCAACAATGGATAATCAGAAAATTCAAAGAGAATCTAAAAGACAACATGTGTGTACAGCTGGGGAAGAAGGGAGGAGTGGTGGAAATGCCGAAACTAAAAATTATGTGGCAGGACCTGCTCTCCTGCACCAGTCATACATGTATGTTCTGCTGAGCTGTGTGTGACACCATCCCTACTCGGCACGTACTGGAATTCAGTGAGGAGATAGGAAGGCTCCAACAAACCATTAGGGGTAAGGGTCTGTATTGCAAGAATTTGACAATCCAATCCATATTCCGATACAAGACTGATTATTTAATATATTGTATTATAGTGGGATATCTTCAGAACTACTGTTAGATAACCACTGTAAAGATTATTTCCATGTCAATACAACAACATCACACCGTGAAATACAATGACAATGTAGTGCATCGACATACTCAAACACCCTTATTCGGGGTGCTCACAGATTTAAGGTGGTCCATACAAGAACACCTTATAAGTTGGACATAAAAAAGAAAAATATTACTATAAAATTCAAGGGAAAAGGAACATTTTTATGCAGTAAAGATAAAACCACACGAGTCCTGTTCACACTATAGGAAGCAGAGCACATCTACTAAAGTCAGCCCACCTCTGCCCCTATATAACCTTGTTTCCTTGACATCACCCCTCCAAGTCGATACCTAAATGCTTTTTTAACCATGATTAAGTTCAGTGTAATAAAGAGGCAGCACTTGACTAAAACAGGTTTCTGTGCTCTCTTGGTGATGATTTAACCTGTGTGTGGGGAACCGCTCCAATAAATTGAGAGTTGGAGACATTCTTCTGTCTGTGTGTGTGCTTGTTCTTTTTCTTGTTCTATAGAACCTTTTCTGTCATAAACACTGACCTTGACAAGACCACTAGTCCTCATGGAGACCAAAACCTGATCATAATGAAGCAAAACCTAATTTCTGATGAACTGGTTAACTTTAAACTTAAAAGATAAGGCTTTATTAGACTGTCCACATTAATGGAAGTCATTTTCTTAAAAAGACAGCTGGCTTTGTGTGTGTGTGTGTGTGTGTGTGTGTGTGTGTGTGTGTGTGTGTGTGTGTATGTAAGACAACAGTGATGAGCAGGAGCAGCCAAACAGTTATCCAGTTGTTCAAATGAGCCTTGTAACAGGTGTCAAGGTCAAAACCAGGACATCACAAGATAATTTACGTTTACACGTTGTGTGAGAAACACCATGTTTAAGAGAATAACAACAGTGGGAGAGGAGAGGAATGGGAAGGAATGTTTTCATTCATCTGTCACATTGTGGTCGTCAGGGGCGACCATGCCTACCTTCCTTGGCAGCTTGCCAGAATTCAAATGCCACTCTGAAAGCCTGAGCCACTGTTAGGGTTACCGCCTGAGCCTGTTGGAGGAAAACGAAGAAACATTCAAATGCAGCGACTGAATAAAAAAGATGAATCATACTCATCGCAACATACAGGAAGGACAACGGAAGTCAAGGAACTATGACCCGTAATACAAACAGGAAGTGACCATTAACACAAGAAGGAGCTCCATCAGACATATGAAGAAGAGGAAGAGAAACCCACGGGCTCCATGAAGAGTTGTTTACGTAACTGGGAGGATACGTGGCCTTTTGACCAGAACTAAATTAGTGAGGGGAAGGAAGAGGAGGGAGTGGTTCACTCGTTCTTCAAACCCCCAGGGATGGAGGGAATGTGAGTAGAGGGATGACGGCCTCCACACCCTTCAAGTTCTCACCGCTGGTCTCTCTCTTTCTCTTTACTTAATATTTAAACATTTGCAAGCAGCAGTACGGTTGTTCCGAGTTCTTCTCCTTGAAACATGCCATTTGCACGACCTGCATTCTGAAAACTGCCAGGAGCAAAAGATGGATGCCACACCTGCATTCATAATTAACTGCATTAAGAATGTGAGAGTGAATGGTTGTCTGTCTCTATGTGGCCCTGTGATGGACTGGCGACCTGTCCAGGGTGTACCCTGCCTCTCGCCCTATGTTAGCTGGAGATAGGCACCAGTGCCCCCCGCGACCCCTAGTGGATAAAGCGGTAGAAAATGAGTGAGTGAGAAGAATCTGCAGCCTACATGTGTAGTAGTTACAGTTACAGCCTGTAGGCTTATATCACTATATACAGGTATATACTGTCATTTACATGGCAGTGTGGGGTTATTTTGATATTTCTGAAATTGCTTAAATTGTTTCCGTACCTAGTTAGTTGTGAAGATCAATTATCTTGTATGTCAACTATAAAACAACAGGCTGTGGCCAATAAGAGCAAGACAAGAAATAAGGGGAATAAGGGGAACAATAAGCCTAGTCCAGATGTAACAACACTTCTTATGCTTATGACTAAACAGGTTGTTTTTCACTAAAGTATAAAAACAAGCCATTAATTGTTTTATGGGGGTCATGTATGGGATAATTTATTGGATGATGCAGGCTAGTTGCCTGGCAACCTCACAGCGATGATTAGAGACTCCAGAAAGTCACTGTACCAGAACATAAAAGTCTGACATATAATACCATAATTTAAGGCTTGGCGACATAGTTAAAGGCTTGTCATGATAAAAACAATATTCAATATTCAGAATCAGTTCAATAATTATCTCCATAATATCAAATTAATTAAAGAAGACGTTTTTGACCCAAGTAAAACCTGACAAAAAAAAAAATTATAGTTTTAATTGCCTTAACGGACTGATATGTGGTATTAATTTGCACAATACATATATATTTCAATATATAGTGGACTTGCTTTATTGACATGCAAGAAAATTATTATGTAACAATAACCTCTGTCAGTATTTTACTGGCCAAGCCTACATTGATTACTGGACTTAAGAGGTGCTGGTAGAAACCAGGCAACCTGATTTCCAAGTCTCCATTGCTTATGCTAAGCTAACAGCCACTGGATGTAGCTTTGACTTC
This sequence comes from Brachirus orientalis, assembly GCA_016785285.1. Classification (NCBI taxonomy): domain Eukaryota; kingdom Metazoa; phylum Chordata; class Actinopteri; order Pleuronectiformes; family Soleidae; genus Brachirus; species Brachirus orientalis. Next base: position 2,319,168 of record JAFBJR010000100.1, read on the forward strand.
AAAGCAAATGAGAAAGAGGGTTCAATGTTTGTATCTGACAAAATGTAGTTTGCACATAAAGATCCAAGTAGTTTCAAACCCTAATCAAATATTAGAAGGCATCTTGCCTGGTAAGGCAAGGAAAGAAGCCCAACAGTTCACACAATGAGCAAACACTAGGCAACAGTGGAGAGAAGGAAAAATACTCCCATTTAACAGGAAGAAATCTGTGACAGAACCAGACTCAAAGATGTGTGGTCATCTGCCTTGACCGGTTAGGGTGAGAGGAAAATAGGGGACAGAAAGAGGGAGAGAGAGAGCAAGAGGCGGATACCGAGACAACAAAAGATATCAACAAACAATACAAAAAGTATGTTAGACTAAAGCCACCAAGAGAGAACCAACAACAAAATAACTAAACAAAACAACAATAAACACAGACAACAAGAACAAAACAATACAACAATACTGACTGTACAGTGAGGGCAAGTTGTTTAACCTTGGTAGTGTTAAAAGTCAGCTTTAAATTGCTCAAGGGTCTGAGCAGCTCTTACATGTAAAGAAAGGCTGTTCCATAGTTTGGGAGCTGCCACAGAATAACAGAATAGTGACTGTGTTCCCCTGAATACTTTTTTGGACTATGCTGGATTGACAGCGTAGTCAAAGACAATCAATTTGTCTCTAATTTAGGGTCTTAGAGACACCAAACTGCAATAACACATTTACTCACCATTTTCCTCTTTGTGCACAAGAAGGCATGACACTCTAGAGTCTCATTGTGTTGGCTCTGGACAATGTAGGCAAACACTTTGTCATGCATCTTGTCTGCCGTGCAGTACGATATTCTGAAAGAGAAAACACACACACAAACACGCGCACTTTAATAAAAACACAAAGACTTCAATAGAGTCTTCACACGTCAAGTGGAACCAACATGCAACATCATCGACACTAAGCCTTTAAGCTAGCGCAGCAATCTGATTTAAACCGTTCTAAGTGTTTCTATAAAAATCTATCACAGAAGACTTTTCTCAAAGCCAGCTGCACTCATGCTCACACTGCTCTGCACGTGATCAAACACATGCCGCAGCTGTGTGCAGGTACACAACTTAACAATGTCTTACAACTGAACTGAGTCAAAGCAAACATCTGTGCTGAACCAGATGGCAATTCATTCCTCTCTTACTGCATCACAATCTCACTGTGTCCACCTGTTAAACAACCCGTGGACACACTCAAAGAGCTTTTACACTGATTTTGGCCCATGTAAGGCACATGAAAAGACTCACACAGACAGAGGTGACAGTTCCCGTCTTGTGTTGATTGTTGAAAGTCATCTACTGATCTGAGATTCTTCAGTGTCGCGTGTTTGTGAGGTATGAGTCTCAGGTGCAGAGAGGGGTTTTCAATTAAGCAGTAATGCTTCTCAAGTTTGATCAGCATGTCATCATTACCATAATATTAAAGTAATGGGCTCACTAGACAGATGGAGAAGGAGAGAGAGCAAAAATGATGGAGAAAGGCTATAAAGAAACTCTCCCATCTGTCCTTCTTTTCTCTTGTGAGCAAGTGCTCCTACGTCACTGCTGTATAGTCCTACACTTGAATAATTAATAAGAAAATAAAAGTTTGAGATTGACAAATGAAAGTGATGGAAAAAAAATTTGGTAAGATTTGAGAATCCCACCTGTGGTCTGCACAACAAAATTAAGATTTAGAGGCAAATCCATTTCTTTTATTGGTCTTCTATCTCCCATCAGACATCTTTAGAGAGAGCCAATCGAGTGTGACATACAACCAAGATGCTTTATGTCTTCATAACATCCTGAGGTAACAGCCTTTTAATTACTCTGAATCAGTTATCAGTGAATGCATCACATAAAAGAAGAAGCTGTTTTTACACACAAACACCATGACAATGTGCTGTGCAAAAGACACAGTCTGTTAAACCAAAATGATTGGTGTAGGTGTTTGAGACCATGACATACATGAGGCAAAGTGAGGTGAAGGGGACCAGAAGCATGTCCATGTTCCTAAAAGCAAGGGAAAGTTCATGGGAAGTAGTTTGGTCTATTGGTTTGACCAACAGGGTCAATAGTTCAGGCAGCAGAGAGTGTGACATACAGCTCATGAAGTTAAAGTATTTAAGCTTCTTCACTGTTGTCAAGTCTGAGTGCAAAAACATGATGCTATCTGTGTTTCATCACTGATATAAATCAAAATAAACTGCCATAAAGAGATTGTGGACTGACTAATGAGTCGACTGAAAGTCTAGCTGCTTTCATTTATGTCATCAAAATACCACATATTCAAAAATTCATACATTAGCAATATTTCATCCACCATCAATACAATGAAATAAACATTGTTAGTAAATACAGCTCACAGCAACAAACCTATCTTATCAGCTTAATTTTATCTTAAACCAAGACCGTGACATCTGTCATCCTGCCACTGGTGTGGACAGGTTACTCAAGTTCAGTTGGGGGAAAAAGGGATTTTTAATAAAAATGCATTCTGTGAGCCTGGGAAATAGACTCCAACTCTCACAATCAGGAAACAGCTATTGATGACAAGTGATGCAAAGTTGGGAAAGGTGGGAAGACTAAGTCCTAATACCTCGGCCAAGAAGGTTATGTTTTTGCCAGTGTCTGTTTTTGCCCGTCTGTCTGTCTGTCCGTCCGTCAGCAAAATAACTCGAAAGGTATGGACAGATTTTGATGAAATTTTTAGGAAAGGTGAGTTATAGAACAAGGAACAGATTTTGGTGGTGATCCGGATCGCCGTCTGGACCCAGGACTCTTTATCATTGCTTGGCGGAGGTCTGCACTCTCCGAGTGCTTCTAGCACAGCATCCTAAGCTAATCCTAGAGTTGGAAACACGGCTAAGGAGGACAACTTCTCAATAAAAAAGGATATAGGAAAACAGCAGGAAGTTGTGAAGAATCAGTCTTCTGACTTTTGGACAACGTTTGTCACAATAAGGCTATTAATGCCTAGAAGAATGAGAGAAACCCCCATCATGCCTTAATGTAGTGGAATTTCAGAGAAGAAATTCAGGCTTTGAAGCCAGGGGAGGTGAGGCTGCTGCAGGTGATATTTGCTGGAGAGGAAGGGCGTGGGTGTGCATGTCAAGTCATTAAGACAATATTTAGCTTCAAAATCATCATTGTGGGGCATTATTGCTCGTCATAACTTTAAATGGTTTACAGATTAGATAGGGCCAGAAGGGTAGAGACTACATTTTGTGTGTCCTCACACGTATTTAAAACGTGTATATGTGTGTGTGTGTGCTGCGATAGAGCGCGATGAAGCCTAAAAACAGTCTGTCGATCTCACTTCTCATGGGACTCTCTCACAGCCGTATGCCAAGCTTCTACCCGAGGTATGACTGACACACACAGAACCACATGCATTCATCCAGTGACAGGTGAATCTCTCTTCTCATTGTGGATGAGAACAAAAAAGAAATAACAACTTTTGTTTTATACCAAGTGATGAGGAAGATGTCATGGTGATTCAGAGAATTTCATGATGGAAACTGTCCCATGTTGAATGACAGAGTGTGTGAGGCAAATTATCAGTCATATAAAAGAGCTGGAGAAGGACTGACCTGTATATGGAGACGTTTTCTATGAGCTGTTTGGAGGCACTGTCGTATAGGATGATTCCTCGTGGAGAGACTGTTAACGAGACTTTCTGAAGTTTCTTTCCACTCGCTTTGGCCTTGAAGATAGGGTTAGGTCACAAAGAGAACACACAGTGTGTGTGAGAGAGAAAATGAGAGAGAGGTAAACTGACGTTTTCTAAACAAGTAGCAAAGCAAATTTCTTGCCTTCACAATTTAAAAGAAACTATTAGCAAATTCACAAAGTCTCCAATTTAACTGTTCTATTTTTTATACCAGTTTTAATGTAATGCATACTTATATGTTGAAAACAATTCTAATCTTGAAGTCCTCATCCTTGCCGTACATTGCAAGTTTATATTTTAATGGTATCTCATGTGGTTATACTTCACTTCACCATGTTTTAAATCTATAAAACAGCAACAGTGACCCTGAAACTATAATACTGCAATTCTAATTGCTGTCAGAAATGTGCAATTAGCTAAATTAAATCTTTTCTAACTTAGACAAAACATTTGGGCCACCATTAGGTCCACCAATTCGACAGCGTGATGGGTTTAAAATAACCTCCCACTGAGCAGCAGTTTTTGTTTTTGGGACACCAAGGGCAGCGAGAAGATTAGGCTCAATAAAAGCCTCAGCCTCCATCGCCACACATCACTGTCTCCCATTCTGCCACTGCTTACACTGTATTATCCAGCACTGAGCTGGCAGGTTCAATAACAGTAAGCCTTTTCTGCCATGACAAAGCTGACTGAGCCACACAATGAGCAACAGTGTCCAAACTAACTGCATGTCAACCTGGATTTTAAATCCTTAATGAAATTAAGTTGATTGTGTGAAGAAATGCAACTTGTTTTTGTAATTTGTCTTGTGAAACTTTCTGGGCATGGTTGCATTTAGAGACTGGGGGGTGACCTGTGTTAACTCTCCTTCACTTATGCATGTGTGGTATTTCTCACCGTTGCCACTATCCTCTTGACAGCAGCCGCTGACATCTCCTCTCCCTTGGGCTGCTCCACCATTGTGACTCCCAGATACTTGAGCTGGAACACCATGCCCTCCAGCAGCGTCTCCCTGGTGTCCGTCCAGTTCTCTGGAAGCTCTGCGAGAGGAGAAACATGCACCAGTGAAACTTCTGCTCACCAATAACGCTGCTGTAAGGCAGCCAGGCTGAGGGACGCACACGCTGTGGCACATCTTATTTCATATGAAACTATGAAATAAAAATAAAAAAGTCAATTATGACTAACAATGATACTTCTCTTTTTTTGTTCACAGTCTAAGAGATGATGTGATCCGATGATGAAGATGTGTTAGTTCCTGTATGTTTCGATAAGGAAACAAAACTTTACCAATTTTTATGTAATTTTTGACTCAGTAGATTATATTTAGGTAAAGTAGCATTTCATTTTATAGTGTGAATTTTAAAGTTATTTTTCCATGGATCTATTCAGTGCAACTGCTGCTGTTACACTTCATTATCCACTGTGGGGTCGAAGGTTTCATGTCAATTTCATGTCAAATGTCAATTTCCTAACTATGTCAGTCGTCTGCATTGGACTCCTCTCTAACCCATCATGAATGCCATAGACATCAATATTTATGAAAATACCAACCATCAGATAAATGAGGTGTCAAATACAAGATCAAATGATAAGACTACTCACATTTGATTTTGCCAGAATTCACTTATAATCCTGCCAAACTACAAGCAGAAGTCATTCATAGAGATAATCTGCAACTTTTAACACTTTTCCAGCAAATTTTTTGTCCAGGTCATACTTCTTGTCTTTTTCTTCATGTTATGTCAGTGTGAAGAGAGAGAGAGCCATGTCAAGTTCAAACAGCACTGAAGATAGAGGTGGAACAATGAAAGAGAAGAAGAACCTTATCTTCTTTCCACACGACACCAAATCAATGAACCCGGCATTCCAATTATGCTGACACCCTGAACTAGATCTCAGTGTTCAGCAGCGTTCAAAGTGACCACACTCGAGCTCATAAAAGGAACCAGTTGCAAAAAAAAACATGGAAACAATCTCTCACATGTTGTTCACATGAGCAAAAACCAAACAACTTCTTCAGTATTCGGTCGATTGTCAGCCATTGGTTTCCAGCAGAAAACACAACCAACAATGCCCCCCTTGTTCGAGATGGTCTTCTTGTCACCTCGTGTCTTCAGTTTGATCTCAACAGAGTCCTGTTGTCGCTGTCACCATGTTTTCAACCTGTAAGATGTGCAGATAATTACAGTATATGCTACGTGACAGTAAATTCTGTCACGTATTTCGTTCTAAAACTTCAAATGCAACAGATCAAACGTTCAAATATGAATATTTGCTAGTTTTTTTTGTCATCAGTGATGTATTTGAGTTTTAGATCTTTAGTCAGACAAAAAAAGGGCTTACGAAGTCGATCAAAGAAAAAAAAGAGCTGATTAACTGACATAATCATTTGGTGATTCATTGATATTAAAGCACTCACACAAATCGTTGATTCTCTGCACTCATTATAGTTTGAGAGCATTAATTTTCTTCAGCAAATGATTTTTTAGCAGTTTTGAATGAACAAGCTCGACCTTGGCACAATGAAATTTGACACATGCTTTAACGATAAATCACTGGCAATTATTTTTGACTGATGATGACATCAACACATAAGAGGTGTGACATTGCATTTTGAATTATTTACTTAAAGCTGTTAAAAGAATTAAAACATTCACAGACTTGTAACAGACAACCTCGTAATACCAGTGATCTGCCCAGTAAGTGATGTAGATAAAAACATTTTTATTTTGAGAAACCCTATTACTGAAGGAACATCAAGCATTTGAAGAAAGCAGCAGATGTTAACTTACTGCATATCTCTCCCTCCACAGCCAAACCAAGCCAGCTGTGAGTGGTTACGTGGTTATGGAGAATGGAGAATGGTTTTTAATGGTCTAAATGGAGCTCTACCCAAACCCATACTTAAGTAATGGGTGAGTCTTAAGAGTGAAGACCCACTCTGAGGTCAAAGTCTTGCACTTCTTTGTATGGCGAGCATTTGCTGCCTCCTCCCTCTGCTTTTACATTAGTGCCTGGATAAATAGCACCCTTACTGTAACATAATCTGTGGAGAGGAATCACTAGCTTCTGATACCGACCTAAATCAAGTTACCGAGTGCTCCAGGTGGACGATTAATGTCCATTACGGGGTGTAGCCACTTGACACATTTGCAAACGGTTACACAATTATGACGGGGACAGTAACCTCAGCTGAAATGCCATTACTGACCTTTAGCACTGCTCCTATTTGTATAAGCAGCAGTGAACCTTCAGAAATGTTAAGTGTTTACATTACTGGCAGGACTGCACTGCTGAAGTTCAACAGTCAGATTTGCTTTGAAAAATAAGTGACTGAAGGCTTAGCAGACATGCTATTCACACAATATGTACAAGTGTATCTTGTCCTACACTGTGTCCTCTTCTGTTACATCAATTGTCCTCGTGTCAGTGTGTCCTCGTGTTCAGTAAGTCTCATTCCTACATTTGATATGAGTACAGTAATAAATAGGGCTAAACAATTGGGGGGGGCGTGATTTTTTGACTTGTGATAAGTTCAAATTCAATGTTAACTCTATTATTGTGATTTAACAATCAAAATATTTGCTACTATACTCAGAAAAAGCAGCCTTCGATTAGGAATTTGCATCGATTCAAAATGAAATTTTGGAAATGATTAATTGTTCAGCAGACATGCTATTCACACAATATGTACAAGTGTAGCAGCAGCTTGTTCAGCAGAGAGATCAGAGACAAGTAGGGCTGGAACGATTCCTCGATTACAAAAAATGATCGAGGAATTTCCTCTGCCTCGAAGCCTTGTTTAATTAAATTTAAAACTCATGTTTCCCACGGATTCTTTTTTAGTGTGATACAACGTGCTTACGTCACAGGCTATGCGTCCCCCACAAAGCGGAAGAAGACGGAAGTGGCCTTTGGGTAACGTGTGTGGACAGTTTTAGCTGTCCACTGGACGGCAGACGCCAGGACAGAAAACAGGGAATACATTGAAAATGAGCAAACACAGCAAAGCGAAAGTAATCAGAGGAATAGGATAAAGTATGTTTTATCCGATTACTCGATGGAATATTCGATAGAATACTCGATTACCAAAATATTCGATGGCTGCAGCCATAAAGACAAGTCTCTTCACTTCAACTGCCCATAATGATGCCTGCAGAAAGCATAATGAGTCTGAACAATTGTTTTCATATCAAAATCAAAAAGAAAAGTAGCAAATCGCTAATTCTTTCAGATTCTCCCCTTTAAGGGTCACCACAATAGATCGTCTGCCTCCATCTTGTCCTACACTGTGTCCTCTTCTGTTACATCAATTGTCCTCGTGTCAGTGTGTCCTCGTGTTCACTAAGTCTCATTCCTACATTTGATATGAGTACAGTAATAAATAGGGCTAAACAATTGGGGGGGGACGTGATTTTTTGACTTGTGATAAGTTCAAATTCAATGTTAACTCTATTATTGTGATTTAACAATCAAAATATTTGCTACTATACTCAGAAAAAGCAGCCTTCGATTAGGAATTTGCATCGATTCAAAATGAAATTTTGGAAATGATTAATTGTTCACTTCTAGTAGTATATATTGTAATCGTAACTCATGTTGACACCCTTTCACTTTTTAAATCTATAACAATTTTGAACTGAAGCTTGATTTAAAAAACAAACAAAAAAAAAACAAAACATATGCATATTGCAAATGAAACCACAATCTGAATTGTCCAGCAGTACTTCAAAATATTCCATAACAAGAAACAGTGGGGAGGCTAATGTACAACCAGACAAGACTGCTCAAATGAGACAAATAGATCCATTCAGAATCTATTGTTCTAATTCAGAACATTCAGAAATCTACACTGGAGTAGCACTAGTGATCAATAAAACAACAGTATTATCCACAACCCTGGCATGATGGCAGTTTAAATGAACAACCCATGAACCTGAGCTATTTTAGACCAGTTGGTGCATATACCCAGAGTGCTGCTTTGTATGAAATAATAACCCATTTTCCTCTTGGTTACATTTGCATTCACACGACCAACCCCCCACCCAGCATCAGTCCCCTCCACGCCAGTTAAACTGACTCAACTTCAAAGTCTTCTTCGTTCTGTAGGAGCGCTGGCTGGTCAGTGACTGTGACTCGCCTGTAAATACACCAGAGAGAGCAGGCGATGGAGCGCTGATGTTTGCTGAGTGAGAGGGAAATTTGACTCAGATGGGAGCGAGGGTAAAACGTGAGAGGTTTGATTAGACAATCATCTTCACAAAATGGTGCAGATAATGAAACAGGAAGTGTTCCGGGCACAGTTAGGTTGGGCCACAACCGCACAGTGGCTTGACTACACCGTTCATTTGGACTACTTGTCTTGGTTTACAAACACAAGCGGGAAATCGACTTATTGATTTAAGTCTGTCCACTTACACTACGCTAAGTGGTGGTATGCCCCCTTTCATCTTGTTAGTATTAGGTGGATTCTGGTTTAGCTGTCTTTTATACTTGCAGAAACCACCATTTCACAGCAAATCTGTGTAGATAGACAATGCAGTTTCATGAAAAAAGGCCTTATTTTATACAGTCTTTACAGTAGCTGTTATTTTGCTTGTTTTTCTATGGTGCAGGGATCAGATTTTCTAAAAGGAAATGTCCAATGTTTTTCACTTCTAGTAAATTTCTGACTGGCTAGTTTTAACTGTTAATAATTACATTTCATGTGTAATCCACAATGTAACAACAGGTCACAGGTATGTAAACTCATGACCCTTAACAAAAATTCCCTTGGCAGCCACTTAAGTGAAACCTGAAAACACTACTAAGACTGTGTGAAGTCCACTCTGTCTGTCGGATGGAAATGTGCTCCCATCTCCTTGTTCTCCTCCTGCTTCAGACATGTCTCAACACTACACCACTAAGACTAAAAGCCAGGAGACGAGTAGCAGAGGAACAAAGAAAATACATGCAACTAATCCCCTACTGACGCTCACCTTATCTAAACTGCAGCGTAAAACTGCAGACCTTTAAAATCTCCGTGACGTACAGTTAATGGAACACACTGTAATAAGCAGATAAGTTAATAATATAGGAACATCAGACTTACAAATACAATTTTCACTTAAGGTGGGTGAAATAACAGATCATGACTTGTCAACTTTCAGATCCCCATTTCTTGCTGTTGGCATTTTACACAGCATAAGAAAGTCAAGATATGATCAGCAGACATTTCAAGTTCAGGTTCCTACATCTACAGTACTTCACACCTTACACATGAACTATCTATATATATTTTTTTTCTCCAAAATTGGCCCCAGTCATACAAACTTTTCCTCCATGTCTATTTTAACTTACTTTTTTCTAACATGCAAAGTGTTACCAATAATGGTTACTGCAGGCTTAACTGTGTACTAGGCATGAACTGATGCGATACTCAGTATCAATGTGGTACTGGTCAAAGTCACTGGATCAAATATCAGGGGAAAAAAAAAAAGAAAGTGGCAACATGGAAACAAAGGCAACATGCTGTTAAGTGGTGAATGTAGCATTAAATGCATCAGCACAAATGTTTTTAACTAATTTACTGCCAAGTTGTTTAAAAGAGGTAAAACATTGCATTGGACTGGTATTGGTATCAACATATACTCAAGGCTGCGATATCAGTATTGTAACAGACACAAAAAGTGGTATCGACTTGAGCAATCTCCACCGTGCACTCCCAACAGTTTCCTGTATTTGCAGATTTCAGGCAAGCTATTTTGAGCTGTATGAAGTTCACTGAACCTGGAGACAGAAATCCCAGCTCTGAGTTTAAAGCCAGTCTGCAGCCATCTGACTCCCGTGGTAGTTACAAATATAGAAAACAGTGGAAAAATGCACAAGAGCTTCCTCTTTAAGATGATTCTTAAATTATGATGGTAATTTGATTCTATGCATAAGCAGGGCATTTCATGAAGTTTTAATGAAGCTAATACTATAGAGGCAGTTAGGCCCTTTTGATGCAACAAGAGATCTGGGGAGGAAAGACAGCACAGAGGTCTCTGGAATTATAATTAACAGGATTTGAGGGCCATGTCTTTCAGTAGGAGAGCATTAGAAGGGGTGGTGCATGTGGTGGTGGATATTTTAGTCAAAGGCCAACACAAAGGAAGGGAAGCAGGCAATTTGGACAAGGGAGGGTCAGAGAGGATCACTATCACTATACTTATCAACAGTCAGTGACAGGAATTAGTGGAAGAAATCTCATCTTTGTGGCCCTACACTGAAGGGCAGAGATCAATGAGGAGAAAAGAGAGACAAATCACATACAGTATTAGAAATAAAGTGATAAAGAAGAAAATGGTGAAGAAGAAAAAGGAAGTAGGGTTATTGCAAACCAGTCAAAAACTAGAAAGCTATGCAAAAGATAGCAGGAAGTCAAAGCGCTCACCATAAATTCACACATATGCACCCTTCCCTCGACAAATGTGGTGGACAGAGAGACACAACAGTTTACTCAGCATAGCACTCTGCTATGAAGTGAAAATTAAATAATATAGTGAATGCGCCGTGACTGGCAGAAAGGGAGATATGTGTTCAACAAGACCGGAGTAAAACATAATTTTTCAAAAATGACAACTCAGTCAACGCATCTCTACCATCTAAAACTTCCTTCCAAATATAGCCAACATTAACAGTCTCACTGTATGAAAAAAAATGAAAATGTGGTTGTAAATACAAGATATGATTGTTCAGTGGATGAAGTCAGACAAAGATTAATTAAAGATGAAAATACCAAGTCCCTTTTGCAGTAAGCGACTCATGTCTCAACCAAAAACAAATTAAAAAGGTGACAAGGCTGAGGTGAGTCAGTCATCCAAGACTTCACACCAAGTATCACAACACACTGTAGAAGTTAATGTTTTAGCAGTGACTCGGAAAATCTTCTCACATCCTTGTTGTTGACAATACATCATTCTACAAGTGATACCAGATTATTTGAGGCACCACAGTTAGATATTTAATCAAGTTTGTGATTATTTGGGGGGGGTTTGGAAAGGGGGGGCGGGGAGAACTGACGGCCAAGTGGCCCAGCTTGGTTTAACATACAAATAAAAATAAAAGACTTTCAGGTCAACAGACAAAGCCCCGCTGCCACCACTTCACAGATCCAGCAGGCTCCACAAGTCCAGCCTGCTGCATCAACAGTTTCCCCTTTTGTCAGGCTTTTAAAGCACTTTGAGCTCTCTGCATGAAGTTGCTTTGGCCTCAGTAAATGAGTGAGACAAGAAAGTGTTTTTATGTGAGCCCTCTGGACTCGCTCAGTGTTTTTTAGTCTGGCTGGAATTACACCTGGTCATCCTGAATAAAAGAATAAAATCTTGCTCCTGTGGTGGTACATTCTTAAAATAAAGACTGATGCCTGACAAGCAAAATCTTACTGCTTGATTTAGTTGGAATCACCCTGGGCTATGATGGACGTAGTTAGTAGGTTCCATACAAAATGATGCAATAGAAGTACTTCTTTTAGGTATGAACTCCTTGTTTGTGTCATCTTGAACAGTCCCTTTCAGAATTACTGTTTGGCGTCACGTTCACCCCCCCTTCCCCATGTCTGTTTGTGCGGCCTGTTGCCAGTTTGTTTTCGGTGGATGGTTGCTTTTCCATTGGCATGGAACATACTCAACAGCTTGTTTTCACTGGCTACTGTATGTTGAGAACAAATGCACATGGCTGGGGGGGGGGGGGCCATCAGCGGTGAGACTTTACGACAGTGAGGATAAAGTGGTAGACATGAGGCGGTGCTTTGTAGAGAAAAAGGGTGAAAATCGTTCCACTTTAAGACAAATGAAGATCAACAATTTCTCTGCATGACGTAGCTCAGCTGCAACATAGACATGCACATTTACTTGTATTTTCAGCTACTTCAGGCCTCGGCTGAACAACACCTGAGGTGAGGTGAACTGCTCTCCACTCACAATGATGGCACATGAGGAAAAACCTATTCAGGCCAGCGTTATCAGATTTCAATCATGATACTTGGACTACTTTAGAAACTGCTGATTAAACAGAAAAGATGCCGCGTGGGGGGGGGGGGGGGGGTGGGGGTAAAACAGGGGGGGGGGGGGGGGGGTACACAGAGACACTGCACAAAGCATGTTATGGTAACTATGCCAAAAAAAAAAAAAAAAGAATCTAAATCCTATATTGCAGATTATTGGACTGTGGTCTCATGTACCCATATCATGTCACACATGAACGGTGTCAATAAGCTAAATACAGTGCAGCAGTGCAGAACACAGATGAGTGCCGCCATCACTTATTCCTAAATACAGACACACAAGAATAATGGGAAAAGACTGAAACTGAGAACTATGGAGATAACAGTGTGTCAAAAAGAAACAGTGCATTAGCTGTGACTGTCAAATGCACAGACTGATGCACAGACCAGTGCCATTCTTTCTTCCTTCTTTTATTTGAAGCTCCTGTGGAAAGGATCCCAGAAATGTTTTACACATCTGTGAGTCTGACCCAGGTCAAAGTCTCTCTTGATGACAAAAACAAATAATAATAAAAAATAATAATAATAATAACAGACAGTAACTACAGAGCTGCTGACTAAAGGGTTAGTCAATATAAAATAAGTAAGATGAATGGTCAGTGGTGATCCTTTATGCTCAGCAGATCCAGTTTGTGTCTTTGGGCTCAAGAATGCTGCTATAGTTTTGTCTTATACAATGATTTTCTTGAACATCTTAGGGCATTTTGAAAAGACAAAGGGGGAGTAATACATGACGATGAAGCTATCCTTACTTAATTTGACGAATCCAAAACAAGTCCAGTTGGTAGAAAGAAAAAGGATTTGCAGAGGATAAAGTCTTATAGTCGGGGTTTAAGTCCTAATGTTGAGACACGTGTTTTTCAGCATTGGCTAAATCCACACAAAGAAGGAAAGTGAGGAGAGGAGGAGAGAGCCTGGAGAGAAATGAGTGGTCATGCTTGTCAGAGATTACAGTTGATGACCAGCTGAGGCCAGAGTGTACTCTCAACGCGAATCAGGCAGTATCTTTACATGACACTAGAAAAGAATGAATTATTGCGTTGTGTAACTTAATATGGACTTTCAAAATGCATGTTAACATGTAAATCCTACTGAAATTGTACCTAAATCTGTTGTTATACTGAACTTAGAGTAAATTTGTTGTGTCTACATTGTCAATATCCAGTAATGGCACCAGCTGCATCATCTTATTGGACTCCAAGTAGACAAGGAAGTATGACCACATCTAGAAGGGCATAATTCTGACTGTTAAACTAAGAGTGGAGTTGTAATAACTTAAAAATAAATGGGGGAGCATTGCCAAACACCATTAAAACATTGTCTAATCTATATGACAATGTGTATGCGTTGGATTTAACCCAACCCAAGCCCTCATTATTTATTTATAATATATAACAATCATACACAGAATTAAAACTGCAGCCTTTATGACTTGCTTATTTGTGTTAAAATAACAAAACAAAAACACAAGGACATAATCAGTCTAAAAGTAAGATAAAGACTTAATGACAACAAATCAGAGACACCAGCATGATGTGCCAATAATTCATGATTAGCTGCAACAAAAAAAAGCACAGGCGAAATAACCAGTAGACTGACTGACATGGAAAAAAAAATCATTTAAAATGAAATGATTTTGCTGAAATTTTGAATGAAATGATCAAGCTCAGTGTCAGAATAACCAAGAAGACACATAAGGACATCTATACAAATGTTTAAGAAAAACTGCTTCAAAAGAACACTGTTTGAGTTCCTCACATCATGCCCCGAGAACTAATGAATATTTCTCTTGTTCAGTGTTTGGCACACAAACCCACAGATTTGTGCAATGTGTCCCTGAGACTGTATGAAAGTCTCTGCATTCTATTCTCTGCATTCTTTTTTTTCAGATACATATTAAGGTCAGAATACTCCATTAATAAAAAAAAATCTTTACATATAGCACAATATACACACACATACACACACACACACACACACACACACACACACACACACACAGGAAAGGGTGTGTCATCTAAAGTTTTATAAAATTTCACTGACAGAAGGCAACAGGAATTTAACTATACTTCTGGATATATCTGAACCTTAAGGGTAAAAAAGGCAGGTATTACGACAAAGCACTGGTGTTAGAGCAGGTCCTACAACGAGCAGGTCTTTCCTGAACTGCACGCTCACCAGAATGCAGGAGCAAGAAAAGGACAGATTCCTAAATCAACCTTCCAGTTTCAGTGCTGTCTGGTCAAACGACCAAAGAGACATCCAGCAATACTCAAAGCTTGACTGAGAAGTCAGCGGGGGTGTTTCAGTGTTATCTTTACTGATTTCTTGCTCTTGCAAGCAAATTAGAAGTTGAAAACACCAACAACTGTCTACATGTAGAAGTGGACTTTCCCCTGCACTGTCCAAGTCTCAGATGGTTTTTATTTAGTCACCATTATGTCCTACTGACAACGTTGTATTCTGCTGTGAACTATCACACCAACATATGGCTGAAGGAGATCACATCCACCTTTTCTTACCAGGAAGGCACTCTTGTTAGCCACTGTGATGCCTGTTCATGATTCTCTACTGGTTGCATAGAATTCCAAATTCAAAGTGGGGAAAAACAATGAATTTTGATGAATTGGGGGAAAAAGCAAAGCAGTCTCAATGGGAGCATTTTTTTAAGTTTCTGCAATGTTTTATGATTATAAAATATATTTTTACACAGTTGATGTGTCATTACAGATAACCAAGTGCAATATAACACAGTGAATAACACACGCAAATAAATCAGCTTTTGCATCACAAACTCATTAAAAGTTGAATGGCATTCTGAGCTCAGTTTAACTTGTGTCAGAGAATCACATTTTTCCCCGATGTTTCAGCTGACACAAGAGAAAGTCAAACACACACACACACACACACACACACACACATATTTCCACACAGGACTAAAATTTGTCCCCACAGAGAAACAAATCCAAAGCATGATTGCGCGGTCCTACCCAGACATACCCACACATACCTCCATGCACTGACTCCACACAAAGAAGCAGTTTACAAACACAGAAGATCTAACAGGCCAATAAACCAGCAGGGACTTTACAACTCAATAAAGGATCCCTGCAGCAAGTAATCTCCTCACTGCCTGGTGGCCTTCTTTTGGTTGACATTGTGCAGGGAACCCAGCAGTGACTGGACAGAGCGGGGCCAGGGGTTCAGAGGGGACTGGGCAGTGCAGACCATGCACAGACTACACTGGATTTTTGGCAGAAACAAGTATATGTCCATCATTATTTTTGGGCGAGACTTGGACCTCTGGTTTGGCATTTTTATTCGGTAGCTATAGCTTTGCGCAGCAGGCACAACAGCAACTTTGAAAGATAACATGACTTCTAGAAAAATAGGTAATGTATGTGTAGTCATGGTTTCATGGACCAAGCAGACCAAGTGCAAAAGTACACAGGATGTTGGAGAAATAACAATTTTATTTTCTGTACATCCCAAAGTTACAAATCAAAATTGCAAATTAGTAGAAATCTGGGCCCAATGAAAAGAGGTCAACTTAACAAAACATTACTCAAAAAAATATTGCCAACAGAACTTACTCAACAACCTGACCTGACCAAATGAGACAAAGAGGGGACATATACATTGGCCACATCCTTTGGCCAAACAAGGAGGGAGAATTGGACTTCAAGCATGGTAATTCAAACAAAAGAAAGAGGTTAATCAAAATAGTGAAATGACAAACAGAGTAAACTAAATGTGCGCGCTTCATTTAGAGTACTGTGTAATGTCAAAAGTAGAAGTAAATATGCTGTGTATTTTTTAAAGCAAAACTATGATTGTACTTGTTAATTTGTGACTGCAAAATAAAACAAACTTAACCTAATTATGTGCATTTATGAACATTTGTATCAGTTAAAAGGCGTTAGAGAGTGAATATCACCAGACTTTATGCCCTTGTGTGGCTGTGGACTCAGCCATCACACATGGGTTGCTCTAACAGTCTTTCTTTAATCAATGAAATGTATCAATTTAAATTCAGTAACACTACACACTGGACCTTTAATTATAGTAGGACTCCGTTATTAATCATCAGCATGGGTCATCAGACATACTTACTGTACAATACATGTGGCTATTTCAATACTGACAAGCCAACAGAACACAGCTCCTTGTCAAGGAATGTAGGAGGGAACCTTCTCTGTTCACTTCACTGTTAAGTGCAGACACTACACCCACCCACATTTTGTAGAAAGAAGAAAACACAGGCCCTTCATGACCTAAAAAGAGAGTTGATGTTACGTACTCTCAGACATGGTTTGGGTGTAATGAGAGGACAGTGCAGAGCAACATTCTGCCAGCTCGGCAGACTTGCCAAAGGACAACTGTACTTGTTAAAAACCACAGAGGAAATGACACAGCTGACACGCTCATGCCTGTGCAGAGGAGCATGACTGCAAAAGCAGGGTTGACATGCAGAGATTGTTAAAGGGATGTGTACGGTTTGTAGAAATAATACTGGAACCTTCTACAATAAATCACTGACAATGGGAGAAAAGGAATGTGATGGATGCCTAAGATGTGAATGGGTTGCTCTGACAAGACCAAGCCCAATACATGGGTGGGAGAGGCAGTCTTACTGGAGACATGCAGCAAAATCTAGCCTCAAATTACAGATCTGTCTCCATCGAGAGGTTTTTTACCCCTCATAAATAAAAACCCAAGTCCAGAGACATGCTACCACAACAACAAATTACTGCATATGTCAAATATAAAAAGAAAGAAAACACACTGGGTTTACCTTGCAGGAGAATTGTACAGACACAACAAGATGAAACAAGTTGGTGCTTATTTTTGACACTGGAGTTCACTGGTACACATTTAAGCCTATAATTGTCTCATCAGACAGGGAAAAAACTGAGAAAAGTAGAACATCCAAATAAAAAAAGAAATGTTAGTAAAGATTGTTTTTTTTTATTTATATAATAATTATTATCAATATTATTATTGAATTAAACTGCCTTTAGAACACACTAAAAAACAGCTTGCCTCACTGTCATCACAAGAGTAAACACAAAAAAGATTGTAAGTGCAACAGCTTCTAATGCATTTAATGTGTCTCATGTTAGTTGGTGTGTCTAATGTTGGATTTACTTTATTAATTAATATCTATGTCTTGCAAAAGGTTTAGACAAGATCAGTTAGTCTCCATTTTGCCTTTTGCCACAGACTGAATGTTGAGTCGTGGGGAAGTTCAACATCAGCTATTGACTGGTCCTTAGCCCTCTGAAGTGCCTGCTGTGCTTATTGTGCATTTCTGCCCCCCACAGAGAGGATGGGTCTGATACAAAGCATCGATTGCACTGTCTGGCACGTGTGACATCTTACTGCCAACTGCTCTATTGTGTATGGAGTAAAAAATGGCGGTTGGAAGGGGAGCAGGAGACATTTCCTCTGGGTGGAGGTAAACATATCAAGCAGCTCAAAATACAGAAATATACACTTACACATATGTCTCCCCGGGAAACATCTAATATACACTACTGGTGCTCTCTCTACTGACTGGCCTTTACATGTCTATTATTTAATTTTATTGATTGATTTATTATTCATTTATTTTTATATATTAGTCTATCTCTTGCCTTTCGTGTACACTCACTGGCCACTTCCTTAGGTACACCTGTTCATCTGCTGCTTAATGCATATATCAAATCATGTAGATATGAAGTTCAAATTGAGAATCTGAATGAGAAAAAAAGGTGATTTAAGTTACTGTGAATGTGGCACAGCTGTTGGAGCCAAATGAGCTGGTTGGAGTATTTCAGAAACTGTAGATCTACTGGGATTATCTCTAGTGAAGCGTCCTAAAAGAAAGAAATACCCGATGAGCAGAGAAAATGATGAATGCACAATATTGGACTTTTTGCCGATATATTCGGAGTGCTAACTGATACCAATATACTGTATAATACGTTTTCCCCTGGGCCCAACTGCAGAGGTCATTTAGTCTCTTCTGCAGTGAAATTAACATGATATTATGTGTACTTGTGTCACCGCAGATGTAAATATACATTTTCTTCATTGAGAAAAATAAATAAGCGTTAAAAAAATAGTTGTAGAGAGAGCCAGCATAGAGTCAAGGAAGTAGCAGTCAATTTAGCCAAATGTTGTAGTCAATAGTCATATCGGCAGATATCGGTGTGTTTGCCGGTTCCTGATAATACATTTTAAAGTCAATATCTGCTGATACTGATATCGTGCCAGTAATATTGTGCATCCCTAGTGAAAATGCCTTGTTGAGTTGAGATCAGACTAATTCAAAAGGACAGAATGGCAACAATAACTCAGGCTTTCAACTTTAAGCTTTCATTGCACCCAAGGTGAAGATGAAGACAGTACACTCAACCTTGAAGCAGATTTACAGCAGCAGAGGACCTTGATGGCCACTTCATTAAGTAAACAAATCCCTGGTGTGCTGTTGTGTATCGTTTACATAGTTTGCGTTTGGAGAGCATTGCGGCCAAAATGAATTTCGTGTTACATTATACAACGACAATATCTATGTGCACATACACACATGTGGCCTGTTTGTACACAGTGGAGGGATGGAGGATCATTTGGAAAATAACAGGTTAAATCTCATAATTGAAGCCCTGCAAGCACTAAGCACTACTTTAAAGTGGAAATCTCTTTCAGGTGTAAAGACTGCAGCCACTCCTGATACATGCAGCCTCTCATTTTCTTTTTTCTTTTTTTTTTTTTTGTTTCACATAGTGTATCGCCTAGCAACAGCGCGTTGCTAGGATGGCACAGGCTTGCCAGGAAGACGACCAGACCCCTCCTCTCCTCTCCTCTCCTCTCCTGCCGCTGACACTTGACTGATAAATCCGTGTCAGTCACTCCGGCTGAGTGACGTGGCAGAAAAAACAGCAGCACCGACAAACTTTTAGCCCAGACATGCTTCTGGTCTCAGTGAAAGGAGACGGTCCAAATCGGAGCCCAGCTCGTAAACAGGAGTCAGTTTACAGCTGCGGGGCGCTGCTGCCACTTTCAGCGTCAAGTTCAATTGCACAACCACACATTTCCCGACTCTGAATACAGCAAATGCCGCCTTTTATAGGTCAAACTTGTTTGTTTTAAGAGCACCTGTGCGTCTCTCATCTGGCAGATTATATATGTTGCCAGCAGCTGCAGCTGACTCTCTCTCTCTCTCTCTCACACACACACACACACACACACACACACACACACACACACACACACACACACACACACACACACACACACACACACACGAGTTGAGTTGTAAAGTCAGCCTGGTAGTCATCTTAGATAGTCGAGGTTAGTCTGGTTTAGCTGGATTAGCAGCAGCTTACACCTTAGCTGAGATGCACTGAACAGCCGAGTACTTACTTTTATGTCTGCCCGCACCCCACGACTGTTTGGCGATACTCGGGCTACGTATAATCGCCCTGCCGGCGGATTTCAAAGCGTCCATGTCGTACTCCAAAAGTGGGGCAGAGAGCCCGCTGAAGCGCCCGTTCGTCGCCGTCCAAACGCTCGCCCTCTTCTACAGCAGCCGTCTCCGCTTCAAACTTTGTTTCGGCGTTTTTTCCCTCCCCTCCCCACGGCTAGCTTTCAGGCGACGGCACATTATCATGTTCGTCCCCCTGGGCGGTGTCATGTATGTAAATGAAACGGAAAACGCTCGTGACGTGACGCGCCCGTGTGTGGAATCACGCGAGTGGAGGGAAGCTTGGTTGAGGGTGAGCTTGTTGCAGTAGCAACAGCAGTAAACATCCCGGGCGGGCGGTGCAGCTGTTCTACAACCGCACAACTGCTGCTGCTGTTTAGATGCACGGCACACTTTGACTCTTACAAACCTTGTTTGACGAGAAATAGTCCTGGAGATACAGTTAATAAAAGAGCAGAGATGGAAATAAAAATAAATTATATTGGGACTGATAGGACAAAAATGTAAAAGTATGTCAAATCCCTTAGTGTAAAACATGCAAAAAAATATTTTTGTTTTCTTTAAAACCATGTTTAAAGAATATTGTATTGTACTGTATTCTACTGTATTCTACTGTATATACCAGGGTATGTGATCAGGTGGTACTTGTTATAAGCATTTGAGAACCACTGGTTTAAAATGCACCCAAACCCACTTGATGGCCTTTTTTTTTTTTTTTTTTTTTTTTGTAAGTTCGACAACCTTGCTTGTTCTACCTGGTTTTGTTTTGTTTTATATTTATGTCTACACTTGTAAATTGCCCATATTACATGCTAAATGGATAAATAAACCTCACATGATGCATGATGGTATATGAAGCGACCTCTGAATGAACTTTTTTCAACCCTTTTGAACTGCAAGTGAATGTTGTTGATAACCGTGAACATTTCCCTCAAAGTAAGGGTCCAGATCAGAAACTTTCTGTGATACACCACATGAACTGAATAATATTATTTTCTGGATGGGAGCATTCCCTGTTGTGTGTAACCTAATCCTCCTGTTTCCTGCCCTTGGGCTCTGATGGCCAGTGGAACAGATGCATGGGAAAGTTGCAAGCATTCTCGCTTGGAACAAAAGACGCACTGTATCATTGAGTCATTGTTCAAAATGGAAGGCCTCATGAGTCTCCGCTGGACATCTGGAGGAGAGGCGGTCACCTGATGAAAAGAAAGTCATTATGTTAGAGAGGTCTGGGTTGTATAGATGTCTCCTTTTAGAAAATGAATCCCCACTGACCAGTCATGTCACTCTGGCCTCTTTTGTTGCATGATTGAAAAATAGATATTAAATGTTACAAGTATAAAAGCTGATGAGTACAAAGCGATAGTCAACAGGATCATTAAAAAAATTGATTCATATGCAAATGTATGCAAAGGAAAGTTCACAGACGTCACCTGCAACCAGGCTACTATTTGACATTACCAGCTCACTCGTATGTGCCACATTTCATTGTCTATTTTCCTCTACATTGGAACATAATATGAAAATTGACATCCTGTTCAATCCAGGAAGACCTGAAACTAGTGAAAGGAAACTGATTACTGTTATCATAAGTCCAGTGAGAAGTACTATTTGGAATAGTATTTCAATTTTAATATACAGTTTATGCTCTCCTCTTACATGCAAGAGATGGCCTCAGGATATTTCTTCAATTCCCTAGCTGATACTGACACTTTTTTTCCTTTTTTTGCAGCAAAAATTTTTTATTGGCACTATAGTTCCAATATTGACCCATTTGCAGCATAGTTGTAGTGGAGCAGATCCACTCTCTTTCTGAACCACCCTGTGATGTGATTGGTCAAAGTGTCAAAGCTGTAAAGCTGATCCCAGAGGAGGTGCACAAGTGTCATCTTTCAGTTCACTTGATTTACATTACGATTTCTTATGGGATAACTGATCAATAACACCATAAAAAAATCCTAAACTAATAATGAAGAACAATCATACCCATATAATTACCCATACACATATTTTTGAATTTATTTTAAACTATACATCAAGCCCAATTTTTTTTGACTGAGCTCCCACCACACGCTGTAAACGAGCTGTTCAGCAGAATGGCTTTTCACAAAATCCTGCGGCATGAGATTTCACAGGAGATGACAAGCTCAGAGATAAGAATTCAACAAGCTGCTACATCCCCAAGGACACATTAGTCAACAGCACCAAAGCATATCTACAATACAGCTCAAGTGGCAGTGCCTAAAACACTAGTTGTATCCTGCAGAAAAATAATGCCAGGGGAGAATTATAATCAGTGTGCTACTCTTACCTAAACAATCCCTCTGTAACTCAGGCAGGTGCATTCTTTGCAAATCACCATTTTGTTTTTAGCTGGCAGTGCACTGAAAGGCTGGAGACAAAAGAATGCACCTTACTAGAATATGCAAGACACATATTGGATAAACTGCACATACAGTAGATGGAGGTACATGAGAAGGTCCAACAGAGATGATTCTTTACTTGACAAAATGCAAAGGCATGTCTGTATTAACACACATCTGTGCTGCAAATACACATTTATTGATAAGCTGAGGAAACCAACTGGGATTCAGTCCATCTCACTGCACTCTTAGTTTTCCAGAGGGACAGTTACAGGGGCTGGGGAATAGAATGGAAATTAAAGTTAAAAAATTCCCATGGTGAAGCATGATTGCTGTATCTGAAATTACTAATTTGTGGCTTAATCTACTGTAGATTTGTGTGGCTCTAACACATGGTGACATCAGCTGCTGGAAAAGACCTTCTATAATCTGTTAATTCCACATCCACAGCCCAGTAGTGAGCTGTCAAATCGGAACAGGGTGAGCAATTAAAAACTGATTTGACTGTAAAACAAAATGTATGCCCGATTGCTGAGCAGGAGACTACTTTCGCACAATGGCATTCTGTGGCGTTGGCAGGATTCTCTATCTCTGTCCCAAATTTTACATGCACAGCAACAGGATTACCACTTGTATTAAGATGTGTGACAGCTCATAATCATGTCTGGTTTTAAAACGCACACAAAGGAGCATTGAAGAGAAAACTGAACTTAAAACACCTGAATTTCCTTTATGATCAGTTTCAAATGATGGATAACCTGCTTAACACTGTGGACACACCACTGATTCACACTTTCACATGATGCAGGGTCACTGAAATGGGTAGTTTACATAATTTCCTTTTGCCTAAACTGGATGTGATTTTATGGATTTGAAATGAAGGACTTAATGGCTTTTGACAGAGTTAATTATGTATGAGCAAGGATTATTGCTTTTAAACTACAGTATATTAAACACAGGGACACTGCCTCCTTGTGGCAATGATAGGAAAGTGCAGTGTGTCAAAATGATTTTATGATCAGTTTTTAAGGCAGTCTTTGGGTTATAGCCATATCAGTTTTAATAATGTATTTAGTATGTTGATTTACTTCATCTTGACAAATGTGGCAGCTCATTCACTCATTTTAAATAACAAAATGAAATCAAATGGGTGAAAGCGCATGATTCACAAATTGCTTAAGAGTTGATTAACTTATTGATGCACATCCAAGAGATTGTTTTACGTTTCCTACAATGTCCCTCAATAACATTTTTTTAAGTGAAGAAAGGGAGTAAACTGATTTTGATATGTAAATCTCTGTAGAAAGCCCCTTACAAATCCTCACAGTCTAAGCTGGCAAGTTGTTTAAATGTATCTTCTTGAAGTACAGTAACAGCAACAAGCAGAAAAAAGACAATATGCAAGAAAAAAAGTTTATTCCTTGCAAACCTCACAGAGCGAGAGCGCAGCCAAGGTCAGACCTGGGTAGAAACTAAGCAATGACTGTGGGCATAGAAAACGAACAAAACAAAACACTTTCAACAATCAGTTGACCAAACAACTGACTAAACTGTTCTTTCCACAACACCCCCACAAGCCAATGTCAGCCATCTGAAAGGAAAAAAAATACAGTAGGTGAAAACCACACACACACACACAATTATCATTTCAGATGACAGCAAAATCACATCAGACTCAAGCAATTATCTCCCTGCAGGAAATTAACAATACCACAAACAGGAGTAAGGAAAAAATGCTGTATAACAGCCTCTTGCCCAACAGTTGCAAATACTGTTAACACTCTTGAATGGAAATTTGACTTTCTAGCCCCTTACTTTTTAACTAGTCTACAACAAGCATGTGACCACTGTTCTCAACCAGCTCAACACAAACATCCATTAAATGATATTCACCTGGATACTGGGACAAAAATAAATGTCAGCCAAAAGGTATTTGCAGTACATTCTTGAACACATTATTAGAGAAACAAGTGTTTCAGTCTTGGCACATTAACTGAGGTGGAGGAGTCATTAAATAATATTATTCAACTGTTATTTCTTTAAGTTGGCAGTAAGAGTGCACAGACCAACGATACAGTTTTCCCTTTTAAACAGCATGTGTTTCCTACAGTGCAACATTTAACTGGAAATCAGTAAAGCAAAAGAAGGTACAATAGTTTAACTGAGGGGTTTGGGGTTTAACAGCAGCTTGAATGAGCGTCTGTGTACTGATGTGACAATTCAGAGATGTTAGGCTTTACAACGAGTGGAAATCAGTCAGGACACATCAGTGTCTGAGGGTAGTTTGGTCTCTCTTGACTGGGTGAGGTCAAATTCTTATGCATTCCAGCTTAACCAGATCCACCACCACTAATGCAGATGGGCTGGGCCAGTCCTCATTATGTCACTCACTTTATGTCCTCACCTCAAAGCACTGTGATCACGACAACTGGTGAAAGAAAGAACTGAGAAGCAGTGCACTTTAAAATCACAATTGTCTCTTCAACCCATTAACCTCAAAAACCGTAAAAATAAGGAGGGAAAAAAAAAAAAAAAAAGATTTGATTAATTGATTAATTTTTTGTTTTGATTAATCCTTAGCATTTGGGTTCTTTTAATTTCAAAACCAATGTTTCTGTTTATAATGCAAAACTTTTTCCAGCTTGTTGAAAGTGTAAAACAAAACTGAACCACACAAATGAAAAATTATTTACCACCAAACCCCAAAGCAGCTAAGGGATTAATTTGATTTGTGGATTAAGAGAATAAATTAAGCAAGACAAGAGCCTGCGCCAACTTTGTATTACATTCCACTGGTTGTACACATGACACCTCATTATCTTATGAGAAAATAATCTGATCTAGAACAAGTCAGGCTGTATGATGGAGGAGAACTGATTTCCAGTTTTTTTTTTTAAAAAAAAAAGAAAAAGAAAAAAGCAAACCAAAGCAGCTATTCCCCGGAACCAAAGAGCGGTGACCAGCTGCAGGTGGTTGCAGTGGTGTTGGGAGAGGGAGAGCAACACCTTTGAGATGAAGGTACATACCCGATTCTGTGAGGTTTTACTAGACACTTAAGAGAAAAAAAAACTGGGACTTCCTAGTTGACATGAGATGCCAGTTTTTTAAGTTTTTTTGTTTGTTTTTTTTTGTCTTTTGTTTTAACTACAACAAATACAGTCACACAATACAACATCCTTCTGACCTTGCAAGGAGAGAAAAAAAAACCCAGAGAAAACCAACATTCTCAGCCGCAGACATGCTGAGCAGATTTTAAGGTGATGGGCCTGCAGGAAAAATTAAAATGAAGGATCGATGGAGGGAGGGGTGGAAGGGCTGGGGCAAAGCGTTCACTTTTTCAGTGGCTGGTAGACGGAGGCATTGGGGTCGAGGCCAGAGGGATTGGTGTCCATGAACTTGGAGGAGTAGTGGGGGGCCACAGGGGTCATGCTGCTGGTGTCAGTTGTGTAGGAGATGCTGGGCATGACTGCCATCACTTCAGCTATCTTCTGCTTCAGGTCTTTGATCTCCTGGTCCTTCTGCAAGATTTGACCTGGAAGCAAACATCCAAAACAACTTTGAGACTAAGATATCAACCCAACAAATATTAATCTGTCTTCTCACACTCCACACGTCATGTGTGTATACAACTTTAGTTTGATTGTCTGGTCTGACCTTGTGCAATCTCCAGTTGTCTCTTAGCATCTCCCAGTGCAGAGAAGAGGTCCAGTTTGATCCTGGTCTCTGCGCTCAAGCTGTTCTCAAGGTGCTGGGTCTTGTCCTGCATTGCTGACAGTGCAGACATCAGCACCTCTGTGTCTTTTTCATTCTCCTTATATTTATGAAGCTCCTGGAGACAGATGGACGACAAGAGATAAGGTCAGGGGGGTTGGCATCTGTGATATGTTGCTTTAAAACACTGGCGACTGAATATTCTCCTTGTGACTGGGTTAGCAGACAATTAAGTCGGTATGACCACTGTTGATTCGTGAGACAAAAATAGAAAAGGTTGGAAACAAACAACACAATTTTCACTTGGTGTTCACTCAAATTGTACACTTAGACAATAGCTTTCTGAGAAACTACCTGTGCAAGGAGTACTAGAAATGCAACAGTACTGTATTAGCATGAAGAAATCTACAGTCAGAATCCAATTATCTTACAAAACATTACATGCACCAAAATATACAAAGTCACATTTGACATTTTAAAGACCATGTAGATAATTCTTTTGGCTTGACAGTAATAACTGTTATGATTGCTTTCTTTTAAAAACGTATCCTCACCTGCACTTTCAGTTCAAGCTCTCGGATCTGGTCTTCCTTCAGCTTGATATCCATTGTTAGTTTCTTACACTCTGTTTCTAATTCAGTGATCCTACGCCGCAGCGTGTCTGTGCACTCCCCCCTGAAAAAGTAATACATTTTATTCAAGTCAATAACTTCATTATAGAGTAAAAGAAGCAGCAAACATGTATCAAGTCTGATGTGCCTGTACCTGGATGCTGCTGCTAGTGCTACTGCCCTGGCTGCTGTGGCCTCCTCTAACTTCTTTCGCTTCTTTTCATCTGCAAGCTGTTTCTCAATGGTGGCTCGAGCTTCCTGTTCTGCTTTGAGCCTCTTCTCCAACTGGCCCACTGCCTGTTTGTCCTTTTGCTTTGCCTGCACAGCATTATGGAGTCTACAAGGACACATACCATACAACAGTACTTTAGCAAAAAGCACAGAGAAAGAAAGGAAAGAAAGAGGACTGGAGAGGTTTCCATTCATACTTGTATATGACAATTCTCTTGTTCAGAACTGTTGGACTGCAGGCACCACTCACTTGTTCTGCAGCAGCTCGTTCTCCTGGCGCAGCTGACCCAGCTCGGTGCGTATGGAGCGTTCAGCGCTGCCCAGTGAGCCAAGCTGGCTCCGCAAGTCCTGCTCTACCTGCCGACTGGCCTGCAGGTCCGCCTTCAACTTTTTAACATCTTGCTCCAATCTGTCCAAAGCAGGGGGGAGAAAAGAGACACAGATGTGTTGCTTTAATGGCCTTAAAACATGATTTATGGAAAACAAATAATGGTATCACAAAGTTTCATTTCAAATATTTCTACACCTTAGCATTACCACTTGATGTACATTACCACTTGATGTATCTATATAAATCGGTCACATATGATGTAAATACCCAGCACATTGTATAAAACAAGTTATAATAGCTGCAAGGGGCATCCAGTATCAATATGTGAATGGTTCTGCATCAATACAGAATAAAAGTTACAGCACTGGTCAAGAAAGTTCTTGCACTGACTTGACAATAAGCTAACATTACTTTTGATATTTTACAGACAAGGCAGAGTAATGCAAAGATCCACAACAAATTATTAAAAACTTAGTAATTGAGTTTTAAACAGTAAATAGAGTTCACAGTACAAGGCATATGCATATAAACTACTTAGCAGGTTTTCAGTATACTGTTGCAGTCCTGTCTGCTGTGTTTCATTGTTCAGAATAATGTTTGGGATGTCTGCCATGTTCAGGAAACACCCTGTGTTAGAGCTGCTTTATGAAAAGAATTTTGTTAATTACAACACACTGTATATGTGCAGATATTTTTTGTAATTATGTACTAATGGGGCCACAGAGATACTGCTAAATGCAGTTTTTGTACATTGTATATAAATGGACTCTTATTAAACTGGTTCTGAAATTAAAAGAAACTTATTTTGTAAATAGGTTAATGACAGTAACAGTCTTGAACACCTGAAAGCACAAAAAAGGAATTTCAGATTTGTCTGGCTGCTTATACAGTATTAAGCAGTTCTAAATTGTAATTAAATCTGAAGAATCACACCTGTACTGACAAGATTTATCATAAAACAAGCACAGACTGATGCTATAGATGTTATAGTTATAGTGTTCTCTCTGCTGTCATCAGTGGCTAACATCTAAAATAAATCTGCAAGAAAACTCCCAAAGACAAAAATTAAAAAAACAACGGACTAAATTACATAGAAAACATGCAGAGAAAAGTATAAAAACAGTGAACAGCATTGCCCATTGCCCCAAGTTCCCTTTTCTGTCACCATCTAACAGCCAAATATTGATTTTGTATTTTCTCTATCCACTTCAAATTTGGAAAACATCATTTAATCGAACAACAGTGTCTATGATGCCATGTAGAAATCCTGCCACTTCAGTGACCTGATGGACTTTCAGAAATTACATAACATTTTTACTGAATCACGCTCATTATTTGTTATACACCCCATGAAAATACTGAGCTTTATATTCTGTTATTAGTCAAAAAGTACTTGGCAATTAATAGCGACAGCTACAACCACAAAGAGAATCTAATTCTGTTTGGGAAACATTAATCACCATCTGTTCGCTTTGTGCAGTTATAATCAACAATGGCATCAACTGGGGACTTGTTTTGGCTACAGAAGGCACAGTCAATTTCTGATCCTTTGTTTGCTTGCCCCAGGTACACAAGCAGTCAACACTGGACACTCAAATAAACAAACCACAAATCAACAGGGTAGGGTTAGGGTTAGTGTGTATAGTTGCATATTTTGTATAATATTCTATCAACCTGCCTAGGGATGTAAATTGGCCAATGGCTATCTGGCATATTTTATGCATAGGTCATGCAGCCAACTATGCAGCTTGCCCTACATTTTCACTCGTGAAATAGTAGAGCAGACCAAGGAATTTGCCTGTGTATCAGAATGTATTTCTTACCTAACCAGTGCTTCTGGCTTGCTCAGCTGGTTGTTGGGGATACAGTTGTCTGTGGGATCCCTGTGGGAGCCCCCTGATGTCCCCTTACCCACTGATAACTTGTGCTTCTTCTCATTCTTCCCTGAGGAAGAGGAAGAGGATGGTGCAGAGGAGAGCACGCTGCCATTGGTAGCACTGTGGCCACGGGGTGAGGAGTTAAGTGTTGCGGCATTGCTGCTAGCATTTTTGTAGTTTTTAGAGGAGGAGGAAGATGAGGAGGAGCAGGAGGAATTGTTGTCCTCTTTGAGCAACAGGTTCTCTGTACTGCCCAGCTCTGTGGTCAGTCTCTTGTTGTTCATATGGTTCTCCATGTACTCCATCTCCTGGAGTTTAGAGTCCACTGATGATGGCAGGATGCTGTTGTGCTGCTTTTTACCCTCCCCACCACCCCTTCCTTCTTTCCCTTTTTCTCTATACTCTAGTTCCGGTAGTGGTGCCGATATCTTTTTATTGGCTGGGGCGCCATTCTGTGACAATGGAGGTGCATCCACTTCAGATATTCCTTTAGTTGCTGCTGTGTGACAAAAAGCAGCAAAAAAAGAGAATATATATTAAATGACAACTGACATGAAATGTCACCTGTAATCTTATATTTACTACAATATTCATTTTAGCTGTGTTAGCAAGGACACAGACATTCACATGTGCTGTATTAACTTTGCACACATAAGCACAATTCACTTAGCTGCATTTCATCTTGGTAATCTTTATTTAATCATAAATTCTTAGCTTATATTTCCTTATAATTCTTAGCTTTAATCATAAATTCTTAATTTTGACAATTTTCAACAAGCACCCAACAAAACAAAAGCTTTTTTTAAAGAAATCTTTGCATACAAAAAGCAGATTATCTTGGGATCATTAGATGCACTGGGTGTTAACTAAACTAAACTAAAAGGCAGGTAATCATGGAACCACATACGTTGGATAAAGAGTGAAACGCAGCAGATGAAAATTGAAATAATGCAGCAGATGAAAGTTTGAAATAATGTTGGACTTAGGACAAAATTGATCAAAGCCTAGTTGTGTTAAAAAAGAAAAACACAAATTTTAAAGGCCTCATTTATAACCACCCATTAAAGCACCAAAATGTCTTATGAACTGTCACATACCAAACACAAAAACTTAACAAAATCTAAAAAGTCTGATTTTACACAATCCAAACACGATTTGTAGTTATTGAATATTCACGTATCACAGCAGGGCTGTACTTGCACGACATTAATGTTTGAACCTTACCGTCTTCTGCTTCTCGCTCTTGCCTCTGAAGCATTTGTTGCTCTGGAGGTAGAGCTTGTTGCAGCAGCTGCATGTAAAACTCATTCTCCTTCTGCACCTCCTTCTGCTTCCGGAGGCGCATCTTGTAGCTTACATAGCTCTTGAAGCCGAAGCCCAATGTAACCACTGGATAGCCAATGCTATGAGCACGGAAATGACAAATACTGGTATAAGTCTAAGCTTCGGTTATGGATTGAAAAAGAAATCACTGATTCAGTCAAAGAAACACTGCTGGAAAAATATATTCAAGTAATCAGTTATTTATAGAAGTTTTATTTTTCCTATGTATATACCACAAGTTGACAAACTAAGTATAAACTGATTTAACATGAAAATGTTTGAAGTGAAGTATTAAGAGACACATGTCTTGCAATGTATTCAACATTACTGACTTTGTCTAGTGTGAAACAGCAAAAGAAGCAGCACGTTTAGTTGAGCTAAGACTGTCTATTCTTCACATCATTACTCAGCACCATGGTGACACGTTCATACAACTGACACTAAACCCAGACAAACCTTTCAACCAAAGCCTTACTGTCTAGCACAGTGCTCCACTGCCCTTTGTCAAAACACAGCAGTGACTCACCAGTGTGCAGCAAAAGGACGGCACAAGTCCACGTGGAAGTTCTTCAGGTCTTTGAATCTGATTGCTGCCTCTATGTACACAAACAGTATCCAAAGAGACACTGTAGGCAGACAGACTCCCCTTTCTGAAAAAAAAACAGCAAAGCAGGACAAAAATGTTAGAGCTGGCCATCAAAACTAATTGTGTCCATAGAGAAGAGAAAATAACCTTTTACATTTCCTTGATAAGACATTACCGAAATAAAATATTTTTATTATAGCTTTGCCAAAGCAAATGTTTTTCAGTGTTTAAACATGGCATCACTTTTTCCTTCCCAAGACATCATTACTTTAGTATACATAAAATCTGATGCCCTAATGCACATTAAATGATGTGGCAACCATCAATTGTACAAATACAGACAGGATCAGTAGGCTTGACTTAACCACCAGAATAACACCTGCTGTGATTTCCACATTACCACAGCACCACCTGACACTCAGATCAGAATGCATATATCCTCCACTGCCTCTGTGGCTGTGACATGGTCAGATACCTTCACCACCAGACTTTGAAGTGGTATAAATATTAACACTTCTGTAATGTCCTATGGTTTTGAATGTGTGGCAAGTTAAGATAAGTGAGCTTGGAAAGCAAGTGGTGATCATTTTGCGTTTCTCCCTCCCCCAGCTGGCACTGGGATTTCAATCTGACACCTGGCCTTTGGTCAACGCAGGGGGATACCACTAAATCAGAGTGACAACTAATCCGCAGAACGCAGCTCATTTACACACACCATGCAAAATTCTAAGAAGCCAGTCCATGATTTGCAAATATGATAACACAATGTTCACATGTATTACACAACACTTTTCACACCTGCTCTTCAGAGAAAATTAAGTTGAAGCTCTATGAATCAGTGTGATCCATTTAAATTTATCTTAATTGTCAACTGAGCAAACAAACAGAAAGCCTGGCTTCTACAGCACACCTTCTGTAGACACAAAGGCCATAGCCATGAAGTTGTTTTTGTTTCTGATATACATTAAATAATCTCACAGACCTTTAGCTCACTGGATCACTGTCAACTGTCATAAGCAGTATTTAAACTAACAAATATCAAGACTTCTAAACAGAGGAAGGCCGTACCTGTGTGCCAAACATACTGTACCCATACATAGGTACTAGCAGCGAAGAACAGCCATTGTACTGGGATGAAAAGGAGGCAAATGATGTCCGAGGTAAATGCCACACAAACAAAGAATACTGAGAAGGCCTGTAGGGGAGAAGAGCCAGTTTTGTTAAACAATTTGCTAGAAAGACACATGTAGATAATTCTTTTCTTAGCCATGCTCAACTCAACAAATGACAGTTTTAGCACATCACGTATCAGAACTGAAACCAAAAAGAATATGGAAATGGTTTCCAAATTTTGAACCAGCACATGATTTATGGCACAATTCTACATAATTCTAACCTAATATGATCAAAGCTACTCACCAGCCCCTGGTATCGAAAGGAGTCGTACACACTCCGGATGAAGAGCCAGAATGGCCAGAGGTACTCAAACCTGAACTCCAGTACAAAGTCTGCCAGTAGCACCAGTGCCCACACCACCAGAAACTTCAGGTACAGGAAGGTGCTAAAAATGAGAAGAACAATTGAATGACATTATGTTTTAGAAAGCAAAAATGTTACGAGCACCAAGTCACTCAAAGAGTGTTTCTTCTTTCTTTTTTTTTTTTTTTTACACTGGCAATGTGGTTTTTGCACTATTCCTCTTAACACCCAAGAATCATTAGGTGGCATTTCATCATTAGGTCATTTAATCAATAAAATTAATCTAGATTGTGAAGGTGTGAAAGTGTGTGGATGTCTCTGGAGCTGCGGTTTGACACCTTATTTGGTCTATGGAGCTTGTATTGAAAACTTCTAATGGGTACAAGTATAAAGAAATGCAAGACAATTCTGAAGAGATGCTACAGTAAAAAGATCTACATCTTGTACTTATGTTCTTATGTACTGCTTCTTGAGGGCTGTGGAGGTTGGACAAGCATTGAGAATTTTGTAAATTGGCACTGGCTCTTTTTAATGATTTGGGACTATACCAGACGAAAGACAACCGATATGAAACAATTATGACGATTTCATTGGTTGTGGCTTTGAAAATGTGGTCCTGTATCATACTGTGAGAGAAGCTCAAAGACAATCACTGTCAAGGTCTTGCAACCAAAATGAGCCTGTCAGAAATTTAGGAAGCCTATCTCAGTGTGTGCTGCTATGACCTGCTACTTCATATATCTTCTAAACTAGCTTGTGTCATGTGTCGTAGCCAGGCCTAGCATTATTGTAGCAAGACATCAGTTTTCGGTGTCTGCATGAAAATATTGAGGAAAAACAAACTTACTGAATGAGATAAATTCAACTACAGGACCACACTGACATGGGGCAGAGAAGACAGTAGAAATGGCAAACAGTAGTTTCTTCCATGTGTCTACCCCCTGCTGATTTTGAATGATAATCATTTATAAAAACAAAACAATACTTTTTACTGTGTGTTTTGTGGGTAGCCTGTATGTCAAATGCATTATTTAACTATGAAACAATGCCCAATGTTGTGAGGACTTTCTGAAACAATTGTGTGTTTTAATAAAGGCTGCACAATATTACTGGCAGGATATCGGCATCACCAGATGTTAGCTTTAACGTGTATTATCAGATATCAGCAAACACACCAAGATCTGCCGATATGATTAATGGCTACAACATTAGGCTTAATAAGCGGCTATCATAAGCTATAAACTTAAGTCAATCAAACGCAAACTGACATTTAACCCCCACACCCCCATCACTTAATTTTGTTGTCAGGCCTGGTCATAGCTTACAATTTCATTGGTGTCATCATCGTTCAGTCTACAAATATCTTACTTTGGCATAGTGCAGTTTCCCATGATGTTAAAAGATTGCTGGAGGCGAGAAATACATTTGATCTGAGTTGTCATTTTTGAAACAGAGAGACGGTGGGGGTGATTATTAAGCATCAAAGCAGGATAGAGGTGTTGTGGAGGGGTATCCGTTCAAAAGTTCAAAGAGTGACTCACAACTCTAAATGCCACGTGTGTAACAAGTGGCTTCTGAGGTTAGTTTTATCAGTAACATAGAAGACACACAGACATACGCCTGTCAAGAGTTGCGGGAAGAGCAGACGTTGCTACAGTTCCATATTTTAATACTGTAATACAAGCCACGTTATCGTGTTTGTAGTTCGGGTCTAAACATATGTGGATAAGTAAGGTCTGTGTGGAGATGTTGGCAGTAAACAGACAAAGATGTTTTGGCGCTATCTCACATAAGTTATATTAGCTAACAGAGCAGCGACTCAGTTTGACAGGACTCGCAGGTAACAACAAACGTGGGGTAACGGCATGTAATTGACGGTTTCTCAGTTTCACCAGTTCACAGTCCCAATTAAATTTCTTGAAGCTGTCACGTTGCTATGACAGATACTTGGAGACCTGGTGCTAAACAGGCTGTGTTGCGGCCTAGCGCTACTGCTAGCTTAACAGCTAACCATACCTTCTCAATAATGTACTACCAAAACACACCGCTAGCATACATACACTAGGCTATCACTAGCATCTCGCTAAGATAATAATAGTAGTGCTAGCTATGGTTCAAGTATGAGTGACAGTTGTTAATAACTTTGACGGTGTGCAGCTGTGAAGCCGCGGGAACCCCCGTGCACTGCTCCCGTTACTGTGGTAAGGGGGACCGCTTGTCAGGCTCCATGGAAGTTACCTGCCGTATATACCCTCGGTGATTCGGTTCCGTTTCAACGGCCGTCGGAGTTTACTGCAGTCCGCATTGCGCCGCTTCATCCTCCTCCCCTTGGCTTTGGCCTTCGAATAACCACTGTAATCTTATCCAGTTTTCTTGTGTGTACAGACAATAAAATAAATGAACTGCCTATTGTGTCTATCGCTTATTTTTTCCCCGCTGGAAACAAAGAAATAAATAAAGGACTCTATTCGGGAACCTCCTCTTTTTCTGTTAGCGCAGGCTCAGTAAGACCAAGCCGCGCAATATTGTACGTGTGTCCGGTTGTCAGACGGCTGGTACATCCAATTAATCTATCCGCCGAGGCCTCTCCGTTTGACGGATACAGAGATGAGCCACTAAGGTTGCACAAAAGCCACTCGCTCACTTCTCTTCCGCCAAACAGACAGGACACAGCGACAAGCAGAGGGCTGCCCCGCCCTTCAGCCAATCAAAGGCTTGTGGGTAAACTGAGCACCAACGATTAACCAATAAGATGACGGCAGAGGCGGGCTTTGTCCACTCTAGGTTTATTAAAAGCAGGGACAAAAATACAGCCTTCGAGACAAAATTCTCACTGTGTCAGGGATAAAAAAAAAAAGCTAAACTCCAGCACACGAGGATTTTTCTGTGTTGTTCACTGACAACAACTGTTTTACCAGGTTAAATTGTCTACATTGTATAACTGTGTGTGCGCGTACTGTAGGTCCTTAATGAAATGCCATGGCAGAATTACTATCACATTTTTTTATTTGCACTTTTACTGTTATGATTCTCATTATATCTTGGTAGATGCTGATATTATTATTATTTTGTACAATAAAAATAAAGTAGAGGACATACACCAGTCAGCCACATAAATAATTGATTCTATTGTGGCTGACTGATGTACATCCATGACTCAAACATTAATAATGTGACTTAAAATTTGTTTCTTTTCTTTTCTTTTCCACAGTATTCAAATCTGGAACTGACCAAGTTAAAATCACACAGATCAGTCCGTCCATCATAAGCACCAGTTCAGTGTTATAGTTATGTTACATACTGTCCCCTAATGTGTAGGTTATATATATAACAATTTAATTTCAAAGTATAACTTCTGATGTGTCTGATCTGTGTTTTTCTGACTTGGCCAGGAAGTTGGAATACAATGAAACTACAAAATAAGGTTTAGCTCTCTCTCTCTCTCTCTCTCTCTCTCTCTCTCTCTCTCTCACACACACACACACACACACACACACACACAGAGAGAGAGAGAGGATATTTTAACTTTTATGACATACATTTTTACATTGTTTGATTTACAATTACAGTTTAAATAGAAATCAATAAGTATTTGAATCAAATTCCATTAGAGGACAAGCCCTGAAAGACCTTTTCATTCTGCATCTGGAGAAAAAAAAAGAGGAGCTTGGAGTTGCTCCCATTTTCAAACGGCACCAACAGCACCAACAGCACACTTGCGTCAGCTGGAGGAGAAGATACTTGCAGAAACATCTCCAATGGCTCCTCGATACGCACCAAATCTGCGCTCCCATCTGGCACCGGTGCTGCTTCTCCTGCAGCTCGGTTTCATTGTCATCTTTTATTTTTACACTGAGATCCAGAGCCAAGCGAGTACACACAGGGACACCTTCAGCAAAGTCTACCCAAGTGAGTAGTGGATGTGAAAGTTGGTGGGTGGGCTGTGAAATTGTAGACATTTATGTTTGAGTTGAATAATTCTCTAAGGAAAAATAAAAAATAAATAGAATTTAAAGTATACTCTACATAAGTTATTTAAAAAGCTAAATGAAGTGAAATGTTTGTGGTAAGTATGGGGAGGGGCTCCTGTTATCACTGCTGTACAGTGATAAACTGCTACAGTTGCTGCTATAGTTAGGTTGGGCCAGAAGAGCTGAAAACTAAGCAATCAGCTGAAATACACCACATAATACTGTAATTTACTATATTGTGATTCAGATATGTGGCAAATTTTCACTCCTACTCTTCTTCTTCTGCAGAGTTCCAGGATGTGAACGTGATGTTGATTCTAGGTTTTGGCTTCTTAAGTACTTTCCTGGTGTGTTATGGTTTTAGTGCCTCTGCATTCTCCCTCCTCGTAGCAGTTGTGGCCACTCAATGGGCAATTATACTCAATGGTATTGAGGCCTTCAGAGGAAAGATCAGGATAGATTTGAGAAGGTAGCATTATTAGCACATTTCCTGAGTGAACTCTCCTGGTTCTTCGGTGTTGACATGTCTCATTTTAGTTTGGTAGATGCTGAAATGTGCACAGCCTCTGTTCTCATTTCAATCGGAACTGTGCTAGGAAAGACCAACCCCGTCCAACTCATCCTCATCTCCCTCCTGGAGGTGTCGGGGTTTATCCTGAATAAATGGGTCTTGAGGACCTTGCTGAAAGTAAGTTACATTTTATACAGTTTCTCTTTCGTAAAGCAGGTTCACATCATACTGCACACAGCACCTGTAGGATTGATTTTGGTGATAATCTAAAGATGATCGTTTTCCAAATGGAGGTCCAGCTGCTGAACAGCATCATGGTGCTTCACATCTTTGGGACTTTCTCTGGACTCGTGCTGACCAGGATCCTTTACCGGAAAAGTTCAGAGCAGCGATTTGAAAAAGAAAAATTTGACCGAAGATCTGGACTGTTCTCCATGTTAGGTTTGTAATACCCTCCCTTTTTTCCTCACAATATTGCAATATTTGTAGAATGTGGCAAGAAGTGTGAGGGTAATGCTGAGGTTCAAGCCCTGCATAATTAAGCAAAATCAGAGAATACCTGTTCTCTGTTATCCAGGGACATTGTTTCTCTGGATGTTTTGGCCAAGTTTTAACTCAGTTCTTGTGGATGATCGTATTCCTGGGAGGAAACTCGAGGCTGTGTGCAACACCTACCTGGCTCTGGCTGTCAGTGCTGTAGCAGCAGCTGCCATGTCTGTGTTCTCCAGTCCCAGGGGAAAACTCAACCTGGTATGATCTGACATTTGATATCTTAGCACACAATTAGTCCACATGAGTTCGACTGAAAGACCTGGGAGTCTGCCTTGGGACCATCGGATCCACGTTAAAATTAAATACATGAATGAGTGAATCAGTTTGACAGTGTGATCTGCCTTTGAGCTTGCCTTATTCCATTGTCAGATCCATATGCAGCAATGTATCCTTGCTGGTGGTGTTGCTGTTGGCGTGTCAATATCAGCGGTTCATCAGCCATGGGTAGCAATGACAATTGGACTCACTGCTGCAGTTCTATCGACCATTGGACACCGACACCTCAAGGTTTTGACAATCATCGCTTAGACAAGGTATTCCATGATTAAGTAAATGTTACATTAGCATTCCTAATTTCTCTTCTTTTGTAGACACAAATGCTTCTTGCATTTAAATGCCATGACACCCGTGCCGTTCTCAGCACTCATGGACTCCCTGGTCTCCTGGGATGGCTAGTACTTCTCCTTCTAGAAGTTCAAGACTTTGATGATCACACAACGTAAGAGTGCATCAATCGTATCACCATATTTTCAGAAAAAATTCTCTCACACACACAAAGGGTGTAACACCTTGTGTCCTTCATTCACAGGGCAATCCGCTTTGCTGTATTTCATATTTGCACTCTCCTCGTCACCGTGGCTTTAAGTCTATCCACAGGAATAATTACTGGTAATTTATGTTTTTAATCATTTTCTAACTGGGGTCCATTTTACAACATTTGGTAGCAAAACAATATAAGCAATAGAGTATTCCATAACAGAGTATAACCACATTATGTTCAGTGTTGCGCAAAAGTGCACCACCAGCTTTGTTTTTATGTCTGTCAAATTCTGTGATCATTAACATTATTTAGGATTCCACTCCAGTCCACTTTTGCACAACACTGTGTATCAATGCTTTTTACCACTTGTAGCATTTCTCTCCAATTGAATTAAATCTATCATTGTAAAAAAAGGACTTTTACTCAAGTGGGATTTCTGGAGACCACCCCAAGACAAGAAATGTTTTGATGACCAGGCTTTCTGGGAGGTGTGTAATCAATATCATATTTCTTTAATTTTTACAGGAAGATGATTGTTTTCTGTTGTGCCATGCTTTACGATTTTCTTTATATTTTACAGTTTCCTCATCTTTCAAAACAAAAGTAAGAATGTGGAGAAACGAGTAGAAGCAGTGCGAAATGTTGGAGGAGAAAGCCTTTTCATGCCAACACATATAACTTAATTCACTTGTTCATTGAATAAAATGTAGTTATGAGATGTTTATATGTGTGCACTCTTAAGGAAAACAAAAAGCAAAAACCATGAATGAAAATTTTATTCACTGTGTGGTGTGTTTGTGTTAATGCTGTCATGATTGCCAGATAATGACCTCATGGTTTGGCTGTTAAACAAGCAAAACTGAAGTGCTGCAATAAAATACAAATCTCTAGTATGCAAACAAAATATTCAGCTGTGAAACCTTTGCTGATTTCTGGTCAGCAGTTTAAGCAAAACTAATCTTGAACAATAAATCTGGATAATGGCAAAGCTTCAGAGATGACAGTGTTATTCCGAGAGAAATACAAACAACCTCATCCAGTTACATTCACTATTTGCCTGTTTGTACAGTGTCTTTAAATGTTAAACCCGATTTATTTTGTATGTAGGATACAATATACATTTTCACTGACCCCCACCTAATAAAAATGACAGGGAAATACTTTTTTTCAAAATACACACTTTAGGTTATACAGAAGCTGTAAACCATTCAAACTAACAGGGCTACATTTGAAGATGTGCCACAATGGAAAATATTCAAATTTAGAATGAACAATTTGTGCTTAGCTATGCTTTAACCATTATGCAGCAAACAGTTTAAATTAAACATTTTAATCTCAATGATAAAAAAAAGTTTATATAAAGATATATAGTATAAAGTGGACAACCACTAAAGCATCGTCTCACACTATACAGAAAGCAAAGTGTTTAACAGTGGACATAAAGACACAAAGTCCATCACTGCCACAAATCCTCTGTACGTCCAAACTTGAAGACCAAGCCCCTGCATAGAAAGATGGGGAGACAGTATAAGAAATTAAATGATCAGCATCAGCTAAGAGGGACATGACACTGGGGAAGACTGACTTACCCAAAAAAAATGAATGCATTCTGGAAGAAGATGGCAATACCTGGGTACACAACAGGTTTCTCTGCAAAAAACAACAGGTTAATCAGTTTGGCAGCATGCAGTATTTTGCACAAATACGCTCTTCACTTTTTCTGCATAGTGTTTGATGCGTCATGCTGCTCTTGACTTTATTTATACTATGCCAAACAACACCACACCCCAAACTGTTTCCAGAATAATCAGCAGACATTTGTGACATGCAAAGTATATTAACAAGGACTTACGAGGCACTACGAATCCTCCAAACAGAATCCACATGGAGGCAATGAGAGAACCAAAGGCCAGCATGAAGCCGATGAAGAGCCACACTCGTGCGCCTGCAGTCAGAGATAAGAAAGGGTGGGTTGCTGAGTGACTCAACGTGTTGCTTTTTAATGGGTTTGTATTTCACTGCAGGGATGATGTAAGAGTAATACAAAAATTGGGGCATACACCATAGAGACCATGTGTGGGGATATACCTCCTATGATAGACTGCGTTTACTATCATACAAACCTGTCTGGCCCATGCAGCCTTCACTGTAGCTGTCTCCTCTCACCTGGCCATTTGAAACAGCATTTATCCTAAATGGGTCAAATGCAAAAAGCAAAAAAAAAAACAATCATGAAGAATTCATAAGTTACTTAAGTGATTACTTTAACCAATAAGGTAAAAAAAAAATCTCATTCAGTTGTCCACTCATTTGCAGTCACAGAAGCTTCCAGCTGCATCTCATGACCTTTGTTGGTGGATGTAGTTCATGAGTTGTCTTGATGATTTACTGGGTTGTTAGGTGATGTCCTACTTCTCCATCACATTTCATTGAAAAAGGTTCAGTAGTTTTTGAATGATCCCAGAAACAGACAGACAGCACAAAAGGCATATAGCATCTTTGGTGAAGGTAACTGAGCTGTTTTCTAACATTACATTTTTTTGCTGTTCACATATGACAAATAAAATTGGAAACTGACTTGAGGCTGATGCATTCTTAACAGCAAGAAAAAGTCCAGAGCATCCCAGTGAGGGGTGGTAAACGAACAACCATGCTGAGGACAGAAACCTCACACACTCGCTCGCTGTGAATTAACCGGAGTATCTCCTGCTGTGTTTTCACATAAGCCAATTCGGACATTGCACAAAAATTTGGCTCAGGACTTCAGCAGACACAGCTCACAATCTCACTGAGCTGCAGTACCTGAGTGAAATCAGCTTAAGCGTGCAACTCTACCAGCTGAGGGAGGACAGATGATGGGACTACAAGCTGCAGGAACACAAAGTGAGGGGACCTTGCAATGAGAGTTTTGTCAAACTGAAGGAGCTCATATTTCCTGCTATATAGTAATTGTAGGCACAGGATTTCTTACATGAGAAAAGCCACTGTAGCAATGACTCCACAGGTGTGATAGGCATGATGAAACTGTCCCTGATCTGGATATTTCACGGCTGCATCGATGATGATCCACCACCCTGTGAAGAACTGCAACAAGATCTGCAGTTAGCTTGAGGGGATTATAGATTTATTTCCCAATAAGTGAAGTCTTGCAACTAAATATTAATAAACAATCCACAAAGAGATTAATTATGTAGTGACATAATGGTATCATCAACTCCACAATACTGTGAGAACAGAACAGATTAAATGTGTCAATATTATTGTGGACCTGTAAATGAATCAAGGGTTTTTTTTCAGCTGCAGTGGAGCAGAGTGGATGGATGTGAGAACTACAGAGATCATCGTCCCATGTGTGCTCAATATTATGGATCCCATCTAGAGATCTAGTACGATGTCCACTGTCCTGCTGTAGTTTAAGGGTATTTTTACACTTCTCAGTACGCATCTGTAGATTTATGAGTCACACCTTCCACAATATTTACAAACTGATCAAATCAAATCTTATTTCATGTTACAACAGCATGAATAGTGCTTTGATTCGCTCAATTCCTCCCTATTCTTTCCATATGCGCAGACTCTTTTTCGCGTTGCAAATAGACACCATGTCAGTGTGTATTTGAATACAATAGAGTTTGGTTCCCTATTCACCCCCCACCCCCCACTTGTAGTTCAACCCCCTCTCTTGCAATCTGCAGATGGAGAACAAGTTACATTTACAGAGCCCTCTGGTGGACAACTTGGTAATTAGTATTTTAAGTCAGCTGCAGACTTTTCACAGGAGGCAGATTTATTCCCACTAGGATAATTTGATCTTTCACCATCCTCCTCTTCCTTGCATATACTTCACACACTGGTATAGTGAAATTAAGATAGAGCAAAAGACAAGGTAACTCCAATTATTATTTCATTTATTATAATTTTTTATTAGTTTCATTTTCCACACGCTCCGATCTATCTGCATTTTCTATTCCTCAGCTCAACTCTGATCACATACACTGGTATATACACTCACTCTTACTCGCGTACCACAGTTTGAGAACCATGGATCCCAAATCATCTTTCAAATCCAAATCAGTTACGCAAATGTCAAAGTAGCTTATATAAACACACGTGTAACTACAGTTTGTGTTCAGTAACTGGTGAAATTAAGTGTGAATACCAGCACTCCAGCAGCTACAGAAGCGATGGTGTTTCTTCTCTCCCCCCAGTCCACATTGCACTCGCAGTCTCCGCACCGGATCCCGTCCAGGAAGCCTGACATGGCTCTGTGAACAGAGGGGGTCAGTTAGTCTCAGAGTGATCTGACCGTCAGTGAGTGTGTCAAAGGGAAAACAACACAAATCATACACGGCTCGTCAATCGAAATATCGAGTTAGTTAGTTATACAGAGAAGCCCGATAACTGAAATCTGGAGAACGACGTCTTCCCCTACTTCAGTGCGCAGTTACAGCACAGTAGAGATGATGCTCAACACCCTGACTCACACAGCGACCATTGTGTAACGTCTCCTTAATACTGACAATAATTAGCAGCTCTTTAAAAATATGCTTTTGGGCAAAGTTGTCGAAACAGACGGCGTGTTCATACAATGGTTTGAAAACAAGGCCGTGTGGCGAGTCTTTTGTTCGTCGCTTTGGCATTAGCAAACATTTCCTTGAAGGTTTCTTCTTGCTGCGAAGTAGGTGAAAATAACACCACACTCAAACGTCAACGCTTGTAGCATACAATAATACACACGTATATTGTATTGTGTACATATATGGCGGAAATCTTATTCTCAACTGAATTCTTACCTTTTATTTTCGGTTTCTGATGTAGACCCCCTTTGGATTAGCTCGACTTCGCTTCCGACAGAGCTCAGTCCCGCACATGCGCAGTTCACCCGTTTGATAAAGAACCTCGGAGACGCTTGATGCTGGTGCGTTCAGGGACCGTTGGACAAAATGGATTGTTACATTCCACACTGTTATGTTCTTAATCAAAACTCGAAATTGTAATCATAGTTCAAAGTTCTTAACACAGATCG
Source organism: Brachirus orientalis (assembly GCA_016785285.1). Lineage (NCBI taxonomy): Eukaryota > Metazoa > Chordata > Actinopteri > Pleuronectiformes > Soleidae > Brachirus > Brachirus orientalis. Next base: position 2,362,668 of record JAFBJR010000100.1, read on the forward strand.
GTGTTCCTGTAATAACGATAGTGAGAATAATTTGAGGCAGGTTGTAGAGTACCTGTTTTCCAGTGCACCACAGTTGCTTTTCTTCTTGTCAACAACTATCTAAAGCAGGCGTTACAGCAAAGCTTTGGTCCTTTTAAGTAATATGTTGCTTGTGATAACAATAATAATTATTAACAGTATATATCAGACGACACATTCAAAATGTCCTTATACATTTAATGCCGTTCGAATATGATTGAAGATACATAGATATGGGGGGGGGGGGGGGGGGGAAGGGAAAAGGGGGGGGGGGGGGGGGGGGGGGGTAATGGATACATCTACCGGATAATGGAATGTTCTTATATATATGGCAATGGAAAATATATGGACAGAAAGCAAATATCCAGTCACAGTCAACAGACCTGTTTTAATTATCTTGGGTTCGTTCATTTGGAGCGACAGGCTCCTTTTTATAGTATTTTGTTCCTGACATCATGTGCGAGTCATATGAGGCCTTCTTCCCTGCAGCTAACCCTTTTATTATTCACACATGGCAGTGCTTTCAACTGTGGGTAGACTACAATACAAATATACTTTATTGTATATATGGTTTATTGTCAGTGGTTATATTGCTGGACTGAAAAGATATAAAATATCAAGTCAGGGGTCAATAAAACGTGTTTCTCCATTATCATTTGAAATATGCGTTAAAAAAACTGTAATGCCATTTCAGTGATGAAACAACTGAAAATGGTATGAGAATCAGAAAACATGTCGGTGAGAAGGATAAGTCATCTTAAAAAACACCAAGCAACTGCAAGGCAACAGACGTGGACAAAATTATGACTCCGAAGTATCCAATGTAGCCATAGGCACCATTCAACCTCTTGGCTGGATCTGGAATAAAACACAGGACACAGCAAATGTTCACTGAATTTTTGGTCAGAATTCCTTTTAACTCTAAACAACAGCTTTTAGAAATAACTGAAATAAATGAAGGACCATTACTGTATAACTAACGATTGCCACAATTTTCCTGCAACTGTGGGATATTATTTCAACTCGTGTTTGAAGTGATTACAATACGTTTAATTTAGTTTAATATTTTCCACATATGCAATCATCTGAAAATGAACAGACAAAACTGAGAGTTTGTGAACTCTGTAAAACACTTTGTAGGAATTACAAATTATTGCAGTGCAATAGTAGATTTGCTGGATTAAATGTGGCAATATCATTACAAAACAACAACAGTAAATTATTATTCCTGGCTGTATAGTCTGTTAGAGCCCTAAAACTGTGATCTATGAACAACTTTGATAGTCAACATCTTAAACAACTTTAAAAACAAATTTAGCTAAATTTATTGGTGAAGTTACAGCTGAATGTCCATCACCTCACCCTTCCTTTCCACGTGTGTTGGAGAATCTGCTCCCAGGTTGCATAAAATTTTTTTAAAAAAAGCCACGGTACAGCTGATCTGGCTCCTGATATGAATGAAAAAGACTAATTCTGGCATAATGTACAATAATTTACACAACCACGTGACTATACACTTATGTGTAATTATTCAACCAAATGGAAATAATTTAACCTACAATTTTCACACTATACCTTTAAAACAATATTAATATTAGTAAACTGCATTTATGATGTTAACCTAGACATTTTGTGAAAAATATCTTTGTATACATTAAAAGAGTGGGTTAAATGAGCATAAAGTCAGTCTTACCTCCAGTGTAATACCCCCAGGCATAGGAAAACCTGCTGGTCACCCAAATAGCTCCCAACACAGATGCTGATAACTACGATGAAAAGCAGAGAATCGGAAACAATGGTACCTTAATGTAATGTTTCAAAAGTCTAAATGGTGGATGCTCTCTAACGTTACAAACATTTGCATTTGTTTAAACAAAACATTAGACTTTAGATCACCCACACACGAAATACCGGTAGTTTTACTGATTTTTTCATACAACTCGTTTCATCATGGTGCTACATGTAATGTCACTACAAAGGGACCAGCAAATTGAATATTACAGATGCACTGGAATCAGTGAACAAATCTGAAATGTATTGATGAAATATTAACAAAGTTAATAACAACAAAGGTTTCCTTTCTTGAAAAAGGAAGCAGAAATGATCTATAAAGAAATTCAGATTACAACAAAACATCTTTTTTGTTGATCATTGGTTGTGATTTTTGTCTTTTGGCCTTTTGCTCTGTTATCTGATAAAATATATGCCAAAGATCACGAGGCTTGGCCCTCCCACACATCACACAATAATGTGTAAATATTTACTTCTGTTGCCCTGAATATCGACTTTTAAAGCCACCGCTGCCAAATAAAACATTGAAGTTTTATATCAACCCCCTACACAAATAATGAAGGAAAGGTATACATACTGGATAGACAAGAGCTGCAATGGTCTGGAAAACAAGCCACTGTGGGTACACCTCCAGGGTATTCTGATGCGCTCTCTGGATACAGTTGAACACTTGATCCTTGTCACTGTACATGTTGGGGTACTGCGAGGTCAAGCAACGATCACACATAATGAAAATGAAAGTGCAACCACACATTTCTATTCCCGTTTGAATATTCAACAAATATCAATACACACACTTAATGAGGGAAAAATGGGAATGGGGTAAACCAGAGACCATTATATTCAACAGTTAAAACAAAATACAAACTCTAACTTACCTTCACGTCGTATTTCTTCCGAGCAGCCCCAACCTTGACAGCTAAATACCCCAGCATTATCCAGCTATAGAGGTAAGTAAATATGACATATCCAAAGTTGGACGGTAGCACAGTGAGAACGTCCATTTCTCAGCTGAATATGTGACCTATTACTCGTGTTTTGGCGACCAGTCCAGGCGCAACACCTCAGGTAAACTCAGCACAAGTGATCGGGTGCCAAGAAAGAAGGAAGGAAAGGAAGCCACTCAGTAAACAGACAATGATTACGTCATTTATCGCGAGGTTTTATGACGACGAACGGTACTGGAATTTTCCACGGGCCACTTGAAAGCCGGTTGCTCCTCCTTTCTGCCTTTCATTTTACAGACGAGGAAGAAGCAGACGGAGCTGTTTGTCCCGACCACATCATCGGAAACATTTGGCGCAGAACATTATTTCAGCACTGTTGAAGTATCGTCGTTAAACAGTTACGCCGCGATTCTTTTTCTGAAGGCGACTCTTCCCAGATACGTCGTTTTTATCAACAAAACCAAGGTTTAAATCTATTTTACAGACGACCTGGTAAGTAGCACAGTGGCAGCTAACGTTAGCATGACTTTGACTTTTGCTGTTACAATGTTATCACTGTTGTAATTGAGTTTTTTATGTCTTACATTTGTTTTTTCCCCCACATGTTTTATTGGTGAAAGTAGTTTAAAAGAATCGTGTGTAGAATGCTTATCGTGACCAAAAGATGGAATTCTCAGCTAGTCCGCTCATCTCTGATGCGTGATTCTGGAAATTTCCAGCACCATCCAGTTCTAGCTGCGCGGCTTTACTTAGCTCGTTTCTTTTTCTAAAGGCGACTCTTCTCAGATACGTCGTTTTTATCAACATAACCAAGGTTTAAATCTTATTCTACAGGCGACTTGGTAAGTAGCACAGCGGCAGCTAACGTTAGCATGACTTTGACTTTTGCTGTTACAATGTTATAACTGTTGTAATTGAGTTTTTTATGTCTTACATTTGTTTTTTTCCCCCACATATTTTACCGGTGAAAGTAGTTAAAAAGAATCGTGTGCAGAATGCTTATCGTGAACAACAGATGGAATCCCGACCTAGTCCACTCATCACTGAAGCGTGATTCTGGAAATTTCCAGCACCATCCAGTTCTAGCTGCGCAGCTGTACTTTGCTCTGTAGGGGCAGTATTGAGTCATTAACGGTTATGCAACAACAACCATGTTTACTCCGAAGGGTATTTATTAACACTTTTTGTCACTGAAAAATTTGATCTTTTTATTTTTTTCGATTTGCAGAAAAAGAAAAACAAACGCTCAGATAAGAAAGGAAAAAAAATGAATAACATATAAAATGAATAAAGTCACGAACCAGGCAGATCCTTTACTACGTTTAATCATATAGCGTGGTTCGTCTATTTTCTCATCGAGATAATTTAATGTTAGCCACTTTGTCCTCAGCAGGAAAAGACCTTCACAGTGGTTCAGGTTAGTAGTTTGATAAATGGTAATTGTGTTTAACACCCTCTTTTTGTCTCATTTCAGCCTTTGTCAGAAAACAAAAAGATGGCCAAGGAGGAACGCTCTCACTCAGAAATGGCCCGTGCTCGTTGGAATGATGGCATTAATGTCATCTTTGACCAGAGAAGCACTGCCTCATCGCGCTCCTCTTCCCGCAGTAGCTGTGGCAGTAACCGCTCCTCCGAGTCGGACCGCTACCGGGAGTTTGGACACCGCAGGAGACGTTACAGGTCCTCCTCAACTTCATCGTCATCCAGAAGCAGGTCGACCTCTCGTACCAGGTCCCGCTCTCGCCCTCGCTGCAATAGACCGTCGTCACGGTGTCGCTGTGACAACCACCACAGATACCGCAGGGCTCATCACCGCCGCTCTCGTCCACATCGTGTCAGAGCCCACTCCCGCTCCTTCAGCCGCTCGCCTTCACCAGACATGTACTCACGGCGCAGGTACTATAGGTCCCGCTCAAGATCAAACAGCCGCAGGCACAGGAGGACAGTCAGCCGGTCCATTAGCAGGTTTTCTCGATCCCCAGCCAGCAGTTACAGAAGCCGCTCGAGGTCTAGATCATCAAGGTCCTCTCTCAGTTTGAGTTTGGAAGGTAAGTTGATTTGATTGAATGATTGGTGGGAAAGTCTAAACTATTAGTTAATCCCAGTATCAATTTGTATTGTTGATAAGATGAATACTCTGGCAAGATGATTAAATCTTTGATCAAATCCTCAGATAAACGAGAACTCCTCATTTCTGCAAAGGCCAATGCTGCGAAGATCCTGGGAGTGGAAAATCTACAACTTCCCGAGAGTGTAAAACCTATCTTGTTAGGGCAGATCGAGTCCGAACAGCTGTCACCAAAACCAGAGGCAAGGGTGAGACAAGCCCCAGAGAAGACTTTATCAAAGGTGGGTTTCTGGTGTTGAATATTTGCTTCATACTCACGACAGGGTTTAGACCCGTATTCTAAAATATTAGTCCAAGGATTTTTTTTTTAAATCAACTTGGACTGGCTGTAAATACAATTTAGTGTTGGTTTTATGTTTTTTTTTAAATGGCTGACATATTTATACCAAAACTTATTTATTTTATCTACCTTTTACTTTATTACTTGGTGGGGTATGTTCTCATAGGATTTGAGTGTACAGGAAAAATGATTTTGTTTAAATAGAAGGTTCTCCTGTTGGACCAGTTAAAGATGTAGGACCTATGGCAGTACATCAAGCAGGGTGTAACGTCTACATGTGACTGTTGATAAGCATGAGTTCTGTACTGTGTTATATTTTCTGTCTTGTGTTAACCTTTGGACCTCCAAGGGAACACACATACTCTCTGTATTTATTCCTGTCTTCATAGATAACATGACAGTGGTCTCCTTCACTCATCGGCACCTGGGATTAAAAGGCTGTCATGTGACTTGGGTGAAGACAATATGTGTTTGCTGGAAAGGTTAATTGATGACTCTCGTATTGTAACATGAACTAGATGTCTGCAGCTAAACTCACACATATGTAGATTAGCTGACATGTAGTAATTATTCCCAGTTAATTTAATTGCTACACACATAGATACTTACTTGAATGTTACATGTAATTTAGATTGCACTACAGCACTTCCATGTATAAAGGCAATAGAAAATTTGACATTACAAATGTATGTATGCTTTCAGTTGAAATGGGTCATTGTTATTTAGCAGAACCATCCACTCACTGATGGGGCACAGGCGTGTGGACTGCGTTATAGTGACTTGTCCTGTCAAGAGAGCTATAAAAAGATGAAGAACTCCTCTCCGTATGCCAAAGATAAGTTGGTACACAAGGCGTGTGCTGAGGGGCCGGGAAACCTATGTCACCACCATTCTGCCACCCTAGACAGAGAAGACTTCCTTTTTAATTTGATGTTTTTGACTGCATTTTTGTTCTATTCAGTTTCAGGTTCTGTCCTTGAAGCATTCATTGACAGGCTTAGCTTATCTTTGACAGCAGTGTGGGGAGAGTGCATGGGAGTTACAGTTTGTTGAAGTTAAATACTATGCAATAGAAGTGTTTTATTAGTAATAAAGTATATCTGTCTAAATGATCATTAGAAGAAGAATAACTTGACAAACTGTTTAAGCTCACAAGTGTTACACTTTGTCTAACTGGGTCTGTCTGTCTTGTCATTTGGAAACAGAGCCATGAAGTGGAGTCTGATGATATTTCCAACCCCAAGACACCCACCAAAAAGAAAGAAATCACCTTCAGTATTAATGTAAGTTTCTTAAATTGATTATTTTCTTAAACATTATTTAAAGCTAAACATTGTTTTACCCAGAACGTCTAATGTATTCTTTCTCTCTTGTCCATAGAATTCTGTTGCCAGACCAATTGTGGCAGCACCATCCACAGCAAAGGTAACCTCCAGAGTGGACAGCTTTGAAAGGAGGAAGCCCTATGGCCACTGGGTTCCAGTCAAATCAGGCCACTACTGTTAGTGTGGCAGTGTACACATGGACATTTTAATACTGTAAATATTTTGTAGATATATTTTCATTCACTGCAACACTTTCTTTCAGATGTTAGAGTTAAGTGGGATGAAGTGAAGAATTCAGTACAGGTGGGATGATTTTTCTCTCTCTCCTTTTGTGTTGTATTTAAGTTGTATATACATTAAATAAAGTCTATTTGGAAAAAATAGTGGTTGTTATTTTTGTAACCAGTTGTTGATCTGAGATACTGAGGGAAATGCACATTTGACTGAAATTATTTTTTGGTCACCAGTAATGCTAAGATTAATCTTTTATACAAATGCTGTTTCTGTTGACTTGCTCATTTTCTCATGTGCAAGGGCAATTCAGTGGGGTATATTGAGAAATGTAAAAAATGTAGAAATACACTAACAAAATGGTGGTTAGTGATTTGGCAATTGACAGATAATTGTCACATGCAGCTTAAATTGCAAAATCCAATTGTCTTTCCGTTATTAGTTGCACAATTGCCTCGTTTCCAAAGGCCTCTCTAAAGTGTCGACCGCAGTACACAGCCAACAGTGAAGGGTCACCAGATAGCTGCAATTTCTGTGATGACCACATGGTGTCAGTGTCTACGCATCACTTAACCCGGGATGAGTTGAACAGCAACTACATGACGAAGGTCAAATGGATTAAGAGTCAGATTAAATTGGGAGTTATGATTCTGTATCGCAATTCACTAAAATATCTATGTTTTAAGCAATACTGAATCACAGAATAGACTGATGCCTCTATTCATCCCAGAGAGCTGTGACAAGGATCTTAATAGGTTTTTCATATATTCGATTTTACAAAATGTGTAGCACAGCTGTGTCACCATCGGCTGTTAGACTGTACAGACATTAATGTCAACAAAAATACCCTTATTCTGCCATGACAGATCAATTGACATACAGTCACAGTGACTCAGCCACATTCACATCATTTTATTTTTTTGTTATTGGGATGAGCTGTTCCTTGGGTAATTTGATATGATCTGCTGTTGTGGTTGCTGTGCTACTTACTTTAAAGCTTGTGTGTTTTAGATCCTGACAAGTTTTTGGCATATGTTGAAATAGAGGTGAATTATTGCAAGGGGGGATAACATATCTGTCAGGTAAGATAACTGTCTTGTGAGTAAGCAATACTTTTCAGGCTAATTTTTGGATGCATGTCAAAGTCTGTTGTAATAATGGGGTTAAATCACACAGTCGTGAAGATCTCACTACCAGACTGCCTGTCTCCTGCTGTAAATTGACCTGCTAATTCTGATTAATGACTTTGACAGAAGATAAGGAATGTAAATACAAAACACAGTGAGTGTCAATAAGAATACTGCCTTGTTATTCACACAGAATCATACTGTATATTTATAAAAGAGCAAGAGAAGGTGTGTCTTCTAATTTTTAACCATTTATGGATTCAATGTGAATTATTTGTTTTTAAATAGTGTCTGAAGCAACAATTGGTGCCTTTTACATACTTTTGTCAGTTGTTCATTTCATTTCCCTGTGTTTATTGGGCCTAAATCAAACCCACCCCTTCACATGTTCTCTGGCAGTTGGCCCCGATAGACTCAGAGGTGTCAGGTTATCCGAGTCACAGTGGTGAATTTATGAGCTGCTGTTCCTTACACCAGCCAGCATCCTCAGGTTAATCAGATAAGTCTATAAAAATATCACAACCATAAACCCTGAACACTCGACCCACAGCAGAGTCACATATCAAAGCCATAATTTTACGATCTCCCCTTTCATCAGCAAAACATATGCAATATGTGCACATCTTTTCGAGGCATCTAATAATTAGATGCCTCGAAAAGTAAGCGTATTAGTTATAAGTTATATAACTAATAACTAAAAGTTATATATTCACGGCTTACTGACCGCTTCACTTAGATGAAACAGGTCAGTTATAACAATATAATCAATGCAACAGTGTAAACTTTATTTTATATTCAGTAAAATGTTATGACTTTCCCAACATCCAACCAATCACAGTTCGCCCAGTAGAGGGTACAATATTACTCTTTCCACAGAGGAGTGACTTGCATGGGAACCTGTTTTCTTGTCTTTTATCTCCTCTCCAGTCACAAGACTTTGCTGCTCATGTCGCAGCTTGGGGCAAGACTGAGATGCAGATGATAAAGACTAAATTGAATTGCTCAATTTTTGGTTCTTATCTGTGTGTGTGTGTGTGTACCTACACTAAAACATTCTTTTGGCTGGCATCTTCTTGCTAAACATGCCCCGAGGTTTGATGATAATTACTGGTAGTTCATTCTCACGCTCAAAAGGTCTCTGTCATGAGACCACACACAGAAAAACCAACAAGTGTGCAACATTAATGGAAGTGGTTTATTTAAAAACAAGGATAAGAATAAACATGTGTTAAAATTTCTAACACTGTACAAAGAAACACTACTTATTATATAGAGAAACTTACATATGACTGAATTATCTCAGTTCAAAATAACCTCTGTATGATATAAGACGTTTGAGAATTACACAGTTCAATATTTACTCATGAACTCTTGGTAGGTAGAAGACACAGAAGATGGTTACACCCAGGACTGTTAACCAAAAAAAAGGACAGTGTCCACTGAAGTGACTGTGCCCACTAGACTGCCGTGCCCCTCTCTAAGTTTTGTTTGATCTCTGCTGTGTATTTGCCGTAGAAACGCTCTGCCTTCTTGTTGAACTTGGCATTCCTCTCGTTAATGTAGTCAATGTCCGCGTCGTCATTATAGGCTCTGCGTCGGCTGTACTTGGCCCGCTTCTCGATCCTGACAATAGCAAATAAAAAAATCGGCTTGGGGAGGATTCCATAAACCAGTGTGACCACTCTCCGTGACACATCCATTAACAGTAATTGGCTACAGGCAATAATTTGGCAGCGTGTACTTAAATTTGGCAAGGGGAGTGGCGATGGAAAACGTAACACACATACACACTGAGGAAAATACAGTCAATTTGTGAATTCGCAGACTTTATTCACTGTGTCTTCAAAGCATTGTTGTGCGTCATACCCTGGAAACTCAATCCTTGTCTAATGCCCCACAGTCGCATCTCTAACACAAGCCTTGGACTGTCTCAAATATAGAACAGCTCAGGGAAAGACCAGGGTAATAAAACGTGAAAGGGACGTCTGTAGCAAAGGCAAAAACAAAACAAAGAAAACAGTTTGAGCTAAACTGTTTGAGGTAGCCATCTGTTTAAAGTGAGGGGACATTAAAGTATGTATGATCTCTTTGTGTTGTGACTCTTACCTGACGTTCATACAGGGTTAAGAACCATCTTCTCAGACGAAAATACTGGGTGGTAAACTATAGCACAATTTGTTTGGCATAAGGTTATACACTGATAAGCTGCAACAAGCACAAATGGTAACTGGTTTTACTGCTGTCAGTAATGTACAGATCAGTACATTTTTGACTAAAGCCATAAAAATGTGGAGAAAATCTGAAACTGAATCTAGAATACAAGATGATGATTCAGAGTGAACTCTTTCAACACAGGACAGAAGAGCCACAAAAATAATGCCAGTTATATGGTCTGCCATGGTCTATAATATTCTGTGAATTCACCCAGAAAACCCCAAACTGAATCAGTGAAACCAGTTGTCTAATCAAAGGATATATATTGTGTAATGAAATAACGCCAATTTTATGTAACACTGGTTTACTTTAAAAGTCTATTTTATGTAATGAACATCTAGGTTGAATTTATTTTAAGTTTTACTTGATTTTGCCTGAAAATACCACATATGCCATTGCCAATATGTTTTTTCCCCACATGGCTTATGACTAGAGAACTTTGTTTCAATTTTAACATCACACGCACCAAAAGCCAAGAATTAAAAGTAGCCAACAAGCATCTGTTCATTCTGGCTGATATATCTTATGCTTACTTTTATTTACACTTCTGCTTGTTTCAGTGCTAAATCTATTTAGTAGCAAAAGAAAAGATGACTAGACAAGTATATACAAGTCGCAGTGTTAATCGGTTGGTGTATAAATTAGCAAACAACAATCTAAAACCAAGTTTCCACCAAGCGGTTCAGTTTGGTTCACTTTGGTACATCACGCAGCTACAGTATTTGCGTTTTCATTGTCAAACATTGGGAAGGATACCAAAATAATTTAATTTACTGGTACTGTCCCAGTTTTTGGCAACCTTGGCTGGAACCCCAAGCAGAGTGGTCTGGTTTTTAAAGGATGGAGCTAGACACACTGGAGTTTATTAATGGAGTCAAAAGGGACTCGTCACTTATGTGCGACAAGAAGGAAAAATGATGAATGTTTTTTCCACACAGCCTGCTGCCTTTTCTTCTACAAAGCTCTTCTTGTAAAAAATAAAAACAAAACAAAAACATGGTAGGAGGAAACAATACAGAATACTGGATGTCCTCCACTATTGCTTTGTTTACTGTGTTGTATTCTTCTTTGTGGAATTTATTCAACAAGTTATGCTTTGTTGTACTGGTTGAAACTACATTATTTGTGTAGCTCACGCATTTTACTTAAAGAGCTCCATAATTTACATATCCAGCCCACACACGCCATAGCTAAAACACAAGTCAAATCAGGAACTCATGTTCCAAGCTTGTGTTAAAGAACCAGGAAATGCAACTGGACCGACAACTGATCACTATTAGCTGTTGAGTTATTATTTAGATCATGATATCAGCTGCTTGCATTGAGGTTTCCACTCTTGGGCTGACTTCAGCCCACTGGCCTCTGGTTCACACAAAACAACCCCCTCATCCAAGCTGGCAAAAATCCTAAACTCAGTGGTTCCACACATAATTTATGACAACTGGTAAAGTCTCATATTTCATCTCAAAATGACACTTGTGGTGTGCCAGAGTCAGAAATCAAACAAAATACATAGAAAACAAACAAAAAACGTCTTTGACCAGTTTGAATTGCTCCAGCCAATCATACAGTAACAAGCAAGGCTGTACCAGATAGTGGTGAGCTCACCCATGCTTTTCTTAAATGAAGTCACCACGGAATATAATTACAAAAAAAAAATTGTATTAAGGGGATGAATGGCCTTATAATCACTTAATTACTTGACAGTTTTCCATTTCTACTAATGAATATAATGTGTTCAAACTATTTATATTGGAAATTATCAAGATATGTGGCTGCACATGACAAAATCCATTTCCCCCCATACATTTATCATGACTTAATTAGTAAAGAAATGGGTTTCTTTTTTAAAAAAGCAAAAAATTGAAAAGCGCCACATAAATTCTGTTCCCAGAGTTCCTTGTTATTTCTCACTGAAAACAGCCACAGTGAGTAAAATTTAAAGATGAAGAACAATATGAAAGTTTATCTTACTTGTCTGCCCAGTGAGATGATTTAACACATAATGAGCTGATTAAAATAGAGAAAATCAGTACTTGGTACTAGATTTTAATCTATGTTCTATTACGGAGTATTACTTACTGTTTCTCGACATCTTCTACCATGCGGTCAATTCCCTCCTTTGTGGGGACATGTGTGCCGTGGATCAGGCTATTGGATGTAGGGTAAAATTCTGCACCACTGTGAAGCACCAGCAAATGAATAGAATGAATTATAGAATGAATTATTATCTGTGCTAATGAATTTCTAATTCATTAGCACAGATAATTACAATTTTATCATACTTAAAGTGACTTTTCTATACTGTCATTGTGATTATGGTCATCCCTCTCTGGCTTTAAGGGAAAATGTGTTGCTGAATCATTCACGGTTTTGCATGTGGCAGCCTATTGGGCTGAAAAACCTGTGGGCACTGATCTTATCTGTGAGCTTAGTGTGTAAGCAATGCATGAACACTTCTGCATCTTTAAATTATTTTGGATGTGTGCTGATTAGTGAACACTAACCCCAGGGCATATGAAGGGGTACATTATTTAACATATAGAAACTGCTTTGTGTGACATGTGATGGGGGAATGAAGATGAAAGTGCAAAGTAAGTAGTTACAATTCATTTCACTTAACTAAAAATTTCCTAGTTACTCTTTTAATACCAGAGATGGCTTCATATTTATTTTTCCTTCATACCAGAGGACATTTCATTCCACGTTTAGGTGTCTGTGTAAACTATTAAAAGACAAATATATTACCATCACAGCAAAGGGAGAAGGGACAGAGGCTTAACTTACCATTCTTCCCGCTGTTTCTCATAGCTTTCAAAGTCTGGTCTGATCTGCTTGGTGAGCCTCTGGTACTGTCGGAACTGGGCCTCAGCATAACCTGCAGTTCATTGTGTGAGACAGAGGGAAAACAAATGACTGGAGGATAATTAGCGGAACAAACAGCAAGCAGGCACAATGCTCAGTGACAAAACCTGTGGCTGGTTAAGGAGAGATGAAGAGGCAATTTTACTTCCTTCCTCTTTTGAAGCCCCTCTGGTGGTAACTTTCCCCTCTGAGGTTTTAATGCAGTGGAGGGTTTGATACAAAATATGGTAGCCATATTTTGTTCAAAAGACTTAAGTGGGAGCAATGTGAGAAAATTATTTTCCCAGTGAGCTGCGAGTAGAATTGCTCAAAACTACAATTCTGTAAGAATTTGAGTGTCATCTTTATAAGCAACATTTCACGGTGTGATAAATAAGTAGAAAAGTATCAAGCAATCACATGAGAGGGAAGTACTAAAAACCCTGCAAAAAGACTAGATTATAAAAAAGAGTGACTAAGATAATGGACTATAGTTGTATGACATGAGGGCTAACTACAGTATGTGTTAAACAAAGCAGCTATTATTATCCATTGGCGTCAGAAGGGATTCAAAAGTCATGAAGTGAAAATCACTACAGTGTCTTAAACAGTGAATATCATTCATATTATGTGTGAATAGAAAAAAAGCTCCAGACATCCCTGGTATTGAGCAGCATTAAAATTGTCAGTCCTATTCACAAGAGCCGGAGAATCTCCACAGCATGTAGGACCTGCATCTAGGTCACATATGTAGGAGGCAGCAAACTTACCCAGCCACTCCCTATGAACTATCTAGAACATCTCTGACATTGCATGGAGATGTTTGGAGCCAGTTCTAAAGACATTTGCATTCTCATGTAAGGACCCCTGCAGATATTCTCTTTTTTTCTTGTTTTCAGGCTTCGCGTTGGACTTAACTCACAGCTAACTGTGTGACAAAATGTGTTTAAGAGAACTACAAACCTAGTGGTTCCTCCTATTGACACATCGTTTTTTCACATCTTATATTGATAACAGAACACTGAAAATTTAAATTAAATTACCTTCTGGTAAACCGTGGTCAAAGAAATCTCAAACATTCATTATACTGTTGTATCATACATACAAACTTCCTTAAAAATGTGACAAAGCATCACTAAATTAGAGATGGAGTTAAATACTAAAAATATTACTAAAAATATGGTGAACTGTGGGATGCTGGCATTACACCACAGACACTGCTATAGAAGGTCACTATACGCATGTTCAAAAATACTGTATGTATGTATTTAAAGTTATTACAGATACCATACACTCAACCTGTGCCCAGTCCATGTAGTACAACACTGCAATGGTGGTGCTCACTTGTTTTGGTCAAAGACAACAGCAAAGAAGGAGAAAACAATCAGAGTGGTTATGAAAGCAGGCCCAGAACATGGACTTAACAATAAGTTTGACAGGATTAGACAAGCTCAGCCACAAATAACATGTCCATTATGTCCTTTTAAAAGGAAAACAATGAACAGACACTGAAAATGTTACTTTATTTACTAATTATTTTGTTTAGTTGGCTTTATATACATTTTATAGTGTACTCTGTCCACGGTGTACTCTGCCTCTCACCCTATGTCAGCTGGACAAAAGTGCTCCCCGCAACCGTCATGTAGAGGATAAAGCGGTAGAAAGTGAGTGAGTGAGTGAGATAAAGTGTCATCATAGGATGGAGACACTGTGCTAACACACATAAATACACACCTGCAAATCCAGTGTCTGGATTCTTCTTCTTTTTCTTTCTCTCCCATCGCTCTGCATCATCAGCAGTGATCTCAAGCAGCTTCACTTGGTTATAGTCCTCACCTCTGTCCGCGCAATCCTGGCAGACAAAATATTATTTTTTAATGTAACCTCAAAGTAGGACTAAATGCATAAACTTGAAAGGCTGGTGTCTGACTGATGTAAGATGGTTCCGCAAACCTCAAAATAAAAACACGAGTGAAAAAGATATAACATGGTAACTCTGGCAACAGTTATTTTTACACAACTTAGTCATCAGCACCCTGCGACAAACATACAAAGATGTAGAGGTTGAATTATGAATCTGATTGTTGTCTGGTCATCCCTACATTTTGTTCAATCAACTTTAATTTGAATTTGATAAACTTTTATTTTCAGACAATGTTAGGGATGAAGAGAATAACCTGTGTCATGTATTTAATGTTTAGTTTCTACATTACATACCAAAATTGTTGTTTAATAACTATTTAAAGTAAAGCAACTGTATCGTTCAGACACCAACACTTAAATACCTTTTTCTTTTGGTCTTCAGCAAGCTCCCACTCCAATCTGGCTTTCTTTGCCTCCCAGTTTGTAGGAAGTTTCAATCTCTTGTCCTCCTCCACAACCTGCTGATGATTCAGCTTACGTGCTTCATTCTGCGAGGAAAATAACGCATATGGAGCAGCTGTGTTTAAGTGGAACCAAAAGAAATACAATATAAAGTACCTAAAGTATGATCAGCCAAGCGTCATTGTGGTAGTTGCAAAACAACAACATTGTGCGTGTGTGTATTTGTTCACAGCTCAGTGTCAGTTAGTCAGTCCACGGCTTCTCTGCACGGCAATATTTGTCATAAATGTGCTTTAGCCAGGCAAAGTTTGACAACTCACCCTTTTGAAGTGTAACTCTCGAAATTTTCGTAATCTTGCCTCTCTCTTCAGGGACGCAGGGGTTTCGGCTGTTTCTTCTTCAGTGGCAGAAGTAGATTCCTGATTTTAAAAAAACGACAGTTGTAACTTAAAATACGTACGACGTTGAAAATAAACAAGTCCACACGACTATAGACAGGACGAGATGAATATCAGACAGAAACGACTGAACGAAACTACATTACAACGAGCTAACGTTAGCTAAAGAGCACCAGCTAACTTCGTTTAGCATAACACAAGTAAACAACCAATGTGAGAGTGAAACAAGGTATCGGCAGAAGAAATTAAGCAGATCTCAAATACATTACGTCAGACTCACTAACCACAACGTCAACACAAGTGAGAAATGTACAGTATAAAAGAAAACAACTAACCTCGACACAGGACGCCATTGTTACTCCTCGGCGAGTGGCGGCGATTACCGGAAGTGTGACTGTCTGACCGGATATGGCAAAGATACGACGTTATGTTTATATAAAGCTATTTTCTGTCAATATTTTCTACTTTCTGTTTTAGTGGTACAATCACATATAGTATCTCTTTACATCAATGTACAAGCCAATGTAGAATATTCTTTATCACGTGTTTCAACAAAAACTGCACCACGCTTCAATGTTTTTCATTCCAACCAAGGGAAAATGTGGAGATAAATACATGCATCGTGCACTGCTTTTACAAAAATAAAATAACACCATAGAGTGTGTATAGGCTAATTATCCATATGATGTATTTTTACATAAAACGCAAACGTCCATATGAATGTCCATAAAACACATACAATAATATGGAGAATAATTTCTTGCATATGAGACCATCACCTCATAAGTAACAAAATACAGGAGGAGATTCATCTTGCTCCTGACAGAAAGAAAGAAAGAAAGAAAGAGAACTAGAATGTATACTTCTCATGGTCATTTATTCAGGAGTTTGCTGTCTTCTGTTTTCCCCTCTGCCCATTGGCTCGATGTTGATATCTATTATAGTAGTAAGAATTGCTTTCTATAGTGAAACATCTTGGTCAGTGCTGATATTATTTGACCTAAAACCTAAATACATTTTAAACTGTGTGCACACATCTAGTTTCAGTGTTTGACAAGGTGGTGTGCATCAAGACAAAGCAACAATTTTAAAAGATTTTTGGCCTGTGGAAAAATTCCAAAAATTGAATTATCATCAAAAATGGAATTAAAAATGCTGAAACAAAGTACCAAAACAAGCACTCTAACTAAAAACAAAAGCCTGTTAACCACAAAAATGTCCCAAGATGCATGAGAGAACTTTGAATTAAAGTTCTCATGACCCAAGCTACTTTTAAACCTGCATTGCTCAACATTCATACTT
The DNA here is from genome assembly GCA_016785285.1 of Brachirus orientalis. Classification (NCBI taxonomy): domain Eukaryota; kingdom Metazoa; phylum Chordata; class Actinopteri; order Pleuronectiformes; family Soleidae; genus Brachirus; species Brachirus orientalis. The sequence continues at coordinate 2,379,598 of JAFBJR010000100.1, forward strand.
TGTTAAATGTTATTTTATTCTATTTTCACTTCCCCACTTTCAAACATAGTTTTTCACCTCACTGATTTCATTTTAAACTTCAAAGTTACTCAATTAATAAATGTTCAAATTGTATGAATTACTTGTGAAATCAAGAATCTTGATGAGCAGAAGGCAAACAAGATTTCAGAACTTACAATACAAGATGCCAAGCTAGAAAAAACGAACTGTGAGAAATCACAGTCATAATTAAAAGAGACAGTTGAGGTACCGACACTGAAGAGAAAATGGGGTTTTCAGTTTTATTTGGGATTAATTTTCTGACAACCCACTGTCATGAGATGATATATATAAAAAAAGAAAAAAACAATTGTATCACCACCATTCCTGTTTTATAATCATAGCAGTGTCTTTTTGTGTCTTCTCCCATGCAATTTTGCTTTAAATTCATTGGTAAGCACTTAGACTAACTGAAAGTGGCATGATGCTCAGAGGCTGTAATTATGAATATGACCAGAGGTTATAGAGAGAGAGCATGAAAGGTCAAGTGTAAAGTCATCAGTGTGTTACACAGTGACTCTGTTCAAACTCCCCGAAATTCAGTTTTCATGGTCAGTTTTCTTTAGGGAAATGGAACCTTTACATCTTTCACAAGTGCATTTTATTTTTCCCACAAAAAACACAAGCCTCTATCATAAAATGTGTAGTACTCAGATCATAGAAATTAAGTTATACTATATCATAGAAAGATGATCTGATCAGAAAAAACAAAAGTAAACAGGTTCAGAAGTCATTTGAACAAAAATTCAAATGAGGACAAAAGATTGTCCTCCTTGTTTGACTGCATTATACCAATAGAGCTCCTTTGGAATTTGTAAAAATGAAGTTTATAGTCTTAGATTAAAGCATCTTTTAGATCACAGGCAATGTTAATGGAGTGATGCATTTTCACAGGGAACCAGATGGGAGCACATCACAACAGAACATCATTGGCTACAGTAATGGGCAGAGCTCCACTATTACGATGCAAAAGAGAAAACATCTTCATAATAAATGACTCTCAAATGAGTGAGTGAGTGAGTGAAAGAGACAAAGAGAGAGAGAGAGAACAAAGTAACAAACAAAAAGACAATGAAGTAAAAAAAAAATATATATATATTTCCCTGATACGCCAATATTACTGCAAGTTCACTGTGTGGAGTACATACAGTTCTAGTGCTGTAGCAACAGTTAGGCTGAAGCAAAAGAAAATAAAGAAAATAATTTCGCTTATTTCTATGCCAGTGCTTGTCATGGTCCTGAAAACAGGTTCATGCGATTCAGAAGAGATTGGTTTGAACCAAATTTGAAATACAAATTGGCTTTGTGACAGGTAATGTGATCTCGGCAATGCTGTCACTACCGTTTAAAGGATACTGAGCTTTAGCACAGTACGACGTGTATCTCACATGTGCCGGGGCCACCCAAAAATGCTGAACAGCCACTCCTCAATATTAACTTTTCCACTCAGGCAAATCGGGCCTGAAATGGGGTAACATTATATCTGCAAATAAATTGCACTTTAGGGGCACATTTATAAATACAGAGCAGACCTCCTTCATAACTGTCTCCCATTAATCAAGCCATATATGATATAAGTCTGGTTTCTTACATGCTGTGAGTGAGACCCTATATATTTTTGTACATACAGAAATACATTTGAACAGGGCCGTTATCTGGCTCTTAATAAGAGTTGCTCTAGATAGCACATGGGGGGCAGGGGCTCTTGCTGTGCAGGCAGCTGTTTCACATCTGGAACTTAATATAAACATCATGGCCAATAAAATCATTCCATTTCCTTAATTACTATTCCTGTCATTTCCGCACTAAATGAAAAGTTATTAATTCAGGGCCAACACAAACATGCTTCTCCAATACAAGGAGCTACTCCTGAAGAGTCGCCACCCTGACTACGGGCCGCTGTCACTGGACTGGAACCACAAACTCCTGATTTGCTCTGCCAGAGTGTGTTTCATGTAAATCTGGATGTGTATGTATGTATGTGGGGAACAGGGTCCAAGAAGGCACTGAAGACATGAATGGAACACAAGATGGTGTCTTGTTTTCCATCTCATCTACATGTTCCCACTGGTGCCAGGATAATCATGACAGGCACAACCCATCCTGTTTCATCTCCCTCATGCTCATTTCCTTCCTCTTCCCCTCCTCCACACTCCCTCTCTTGTTCTTTTGCTGTTTCTCAGTGTGTTCAACACATGCCCTCACTTCTCCACCCCATTTGTACAATCCTTCCCTTCCACCCATTCTCTCCTTAAGGCTTCTCTGATGTGCCTCCCATATTGTGTAAAGGTTCTCAGTCATATCCCCTCATACTATCAAGTCCATGTTGAATAACTTCTTACATAATATGTTGATTTGGACTTTGGAAATGTTCAGAGAGCATCCATCTGTAATGTTGCCAACATAATTAAAAATACGTACTCTCTGGAGCTATGCATTTAAAAGAAATTTCAATCTCTCATGGGGTCATATGTCATCAAGCACATTTTCAGCATTTTTTATCATTATTAGCCATCCCTAGCAGTCAAAATTCTTCCCATTGATTTCTAAGCTGTTGCAGTTAGACATATCCAAAGGGCATGCATGATTGGGATGAATATAGAACTATTCAGATGGGTGTCTTTGTAAAACGCTCACACCAAATGCATCTTTGCGTCAGCACAAATGACAGTGTATGCGTGTCCTATTTGAGCTTGACTCACCAATTACCATCTTGCCCTGTAGGCAAAATAATGCTAATATCACCAAGATCATGATTTACCTGATTTGACATGGTTCTAGTTACTCTGGTTCCAGTCGAAGCCCTTGACAGACAAAGAGAGGAAGAGGATTTGGTGAGCGCCGCATATACTTACACAAAAAGATGCATGTATGCACTCAAATACCACCAGTTTTGCAGTCAGTGCTTTAGCTCCACCACACACAATTAAAGTCCCAATTAAAGGCCATTATGGGTTTTCCACTAGCAGCAACCACAGGGAGAGCAGCTCCACGGCCCGAACATTGCGGGCACACAGATGTCTCCTGTGTTGTCATCCAAAGGAACTCAGACTCATCCACAAACTTTATGATCATAATTACTGATCAAAATTAAAGTGCAACAATATAAACGCAGAGGACAGCAATAGAAGAGTTTGAGTGATTCTGGTAAGTGGGTCCAAGTGGGACCATCAGATGGAAGTGTTTGTCCTGAAGAGAAAAATGAAGTGAGGTGATCACAAGCAGTGACTGAACCCAGTTCCTACTGCAAAAACATTCACCACAAGAGGGAGGCATTTCCCTGATATACTACCAGACAGGATCATTCTATTTGTTCTGATTGGGATTATTAAATAAAAAGGCCACATTTCCACGCTTATTCCTGCTTAAGCAAATGTATTTCTGTTTCCCACAGGCACAGTCTTCAGTAGATTTGAGTTCTCACCATTGATGAAAGCACAGGGTTCCTTAAAGCATCCATTCACCACCATACCCACACGCAAGTTCAACCAGAGTTTCTTCCCTTGAGCAGGGACCAAAATTGTCATAGTTTCTTTTTTGTTTCTCTTACCAGTGACCTTAATGAGGGAGTGAAGTTCTCACTTGGCCAAACAATACACAATTGTAGAGGGCTGTGATAAGAGGTGAACAGTCAACAGCTGTATAGGCAAACTAACACGCACGCCCTGGCCCCCAACACACACTCACATGTTTGTGTATCATTTGATGTGAGGGCCGTCATAGACATAATGCATCCCCTTACACTAAATTAACCAACACACCTTAATGCCTAACCCTAACCCTGAAAAAGGCACTTTGAAGGTGTGAAGACCAGCCAAAATGTCCTCAATCCATATGGTTTATGGCTTTTTTTGGTCCTAACAAAGCAACAAATACAAAAACACACACACTCTCACATACACAAGTGAATCACATTCCCATCCAATAATGTACTCTGAGAACTAACAATCTGTTTAGTACAAAAACTGCAGTCACTCCTTTCATCTCCAGTTCAAGGCACCGGTGATCTAATTGCAAATCTGATGATAATCAAACCAGTGCCAAGTATCAAAAACAAGTGTCAACAACACCTCTGTGAACTGCTGAGTGATAAATGAGCCCTTTCTTCTGGGTCAGTAGGATTTATTCTCAGAACTATTTAGGGCTTTAATAGATCCTTTATATTCATGAAACACTTTTTGTCAGGCAGAAAATGTGAATTTAGTCATTTCCAAGGTGGAGAGGATTTTCCCCTGGGAATGTCAAAAGCTGAATTTGTGATGTGAGACCTATGTGATGTGAAATAAGTTTACAAGCCAGTCTTATAAATGATTGAGTATATGTAATACAATTTCCCTATTTGTTCATGAGCATATGTTAATTCTTGAGTTTAAAAATGGTAGTTGAGGAGCAAAATTCTCCACGATCTATCAGTCAAAACAGTTTTGATTTGGTGAAAAGGCTATCTTGTCCACACCTTGCAAATGCTATTACCAACAAGGTAGGAAAGCATGTGATTGCCTGGAGCCCCTGAATTGAGAGGGGGACCATGATAATATGATGATCACATCAATAAAGCATTTTGTGAATATTGTCTTGCTTTTCATTTTATACAAGAAAATGTACTGACACTAGGGTCCAAAATCTCCCTACTGGGCCCAGCGGCACTCACTTAAACACGGGTCAACTATGTGGGTGCCCAAGACATGAGAAAGACCACAGTGCTGAGACAGAACAAGATCAGACTTTTAGGGACTGAGACTGAGTCCTGACTGATAACAGTGTACATGAATATCTATTTTACATTTTTCCAGTAAATGACCTACAGTACCCGATACGACACACAGATTCAGTATGTTCTTTTAAATCACTTTCAAAAACCCCTTTTTATATTTTGGTGTTTAAGGGCAGTTGGCACCCAAAGAAGAAAGTAGCAACAATCCCGTGCCAGATGATGTTGTTGTTGGAGTTTTACAAAGAACTATAATTTTGCATTACTGCCTTCTTTCAATTTAATCATCCACTTGACACTGCAGCAAAACACAAAGGTAAATTAATTGAAAAATATTCACAAATGGCATTGCGCATTTGCCAGCTATCTGAAAGCTATAAGAAAACACCCAGATGGTCTGAGGCAAGCTTTATTTTCTTGTGATCAAGTATCATCACATTGTCACTAAGGCAGTTTTGGCCAGCCAAAAATTAGTAGAACTAACTAATTAACTTGCTGAAGTAGTTACTCATACTTATTTACTAACTTATACACTTGCCTGATGTCATACAATAGATGACCTACAGGGCTTGATGATAGAAACCCAATAGTGACGTCTGCAGGAGACGTTACTACTATATGCACTCCACAATGATAAATCAGACCTAGTGGCAGCAGAGGAGAACAGATCAATGGAACGCAACCAAACCATGACAACCAATTAAAGGTAATGACAAAAGCAATTGCTGATGTTATAACTGACGGAGAAAAAAGACTTCTTTAAGTGTAAAAATTTCCAGCGTGCTATTTCGTCTGTCATGTTATCATGGCTCTGTGGTTGACTTGTAGTCATTAAAACCAGATGATCTGATACTGCATGGGTAGGGTGCATGCCACATGGCCACAGATGCCCTGAATAGCCAGTCCCTGAATCAAATCCTTGTTTCTTTCCCAGCATCTCATTTTCAACTTTTCTATCAAAGAAAGGTACAAGAATGTCCACTTTGGAAAAAACACATACACACACACACACACACACGTATGTGCACTTATGGGAGCAGTAAACAGGACAGTGACGCATATTCCAGAGTCAGTGAACTGTTTTCAGTCAAACAATATGCAGTGATGTACTGTAGGTTTGTGTGTGTGAATGAATGAGGTGTCTCCACTAATGTGGGCTATAATCTGACACTCCACGGAGTACCATGCAGAGGGCTGTGGAAAATATTCAGCTCATATTCAGACTGAAAGTTGATTTTTTTTTTTTAATCTTTCACATGCAGGGGTTATTGAGAATTGCTGCAAACCAGAAAAAAGGTATCATAGAGAAATCCTAAAAATGAATACTTAGAGAAATAGAGAGATGAAGAGGAAAGAAAGGAAAAGTAGAGCTTGTTTGAGCCTCGTGTGAACAGAGTATATAGAAACCAGATAGGGGCCAATCCTAAAGGTAATATACAGGGAGAATGCGTTTAGCAGAGTCCATTAAAGCCAAAAGCCTCTGAGGGAACATTTCTAGCCAGACATGGGACTATGATGGAGGTAGCCAAGACACTCTAACTCCAGGTTAGTCTCTCAATCTGAGTAATGGACCTGGGTGTTTTCAGACTCCCATGGCCCCTAGCAAGCCCCTCCGAGCCCCTGTGATGAAGTTAGAGAGAGGCAGCAGGAGCGCTACAGCAGAGAGAGAATGAGCTATTCCCATCTCCTGTTGCTGTTGACTGTAATTTCGGATCGTGTTGCAGCGGAAGCACAACTGACAGAGGAGGAATCTATCGAATTCAGCTCAGACATCACAATAATATTGAGTCTTGTTTATAAACACACATTCAGGATGCTGCGGGAGTATCATCCCTTTCACCGCCTCAGAGTCCTAAGAGCAAAGCCTGAGTTTAGAGGTGTGATTTTATGACATCTGATAAGACTGCTGCCAAATTGTATTGGACAAACAAAAACAGGACTAAATGGAGTAGTGGAGCTAAATAGAGGTTTCTTTTATATCATCTCAATACAGGTTTAATAGACAGTTAAGTTTGGCTTCTAGAGCCTTTCACTCGGGGACAAGGTATTTTTTTATTTTTTATTTTTTTTTACAGCTGATGTAGGAGGCACATGGCTTGCTCTAATACATGTAGGTCTCACACTTGTATATGAGAACATGATTTCCGAGTCCACAAAAGAATGTTTATATGAATCTATGGATCTAAAAAAGAGAATGAAATGTACCTTTATAGCTACAGAAAGTCTTGCACTTCATGGACTGAGTTTGCTTTTAATTAAGATAAGAAAAGATAAGCCAAGATTGTGCTCCATTCTCATGGAAATCTGTACTGTATCACATGCTTCAGCAATCATATACAGTAAACCATTGCCATTTATTACATTTTATAGATTGCACTTCCACTTCACGGACATGAACATCCTCTTTATTATGATTACTTTAAAATAATTGCTATTTATTACATTTTGGATTACACTGTTCTTTTGTGTCTTTTAAAGAAAACATAATTTTGTTTTTTTTTGTAATGTTTTTAAGTACATGATAAAAAAAATGACAGTAACAGGCTCTTGAGTCTTGGGAAATTTCAGTGATTATCAAATTTCATTGACATGTCTGCACCAAATCTGTCTGTAATTCCATGTGAAGCTGTTGATCTATTTAACTTGATGCTGTAACAGTTATTTTTGTTTTGGCATCACAGGAAACCCAGGGGGAGTCAAAGTAATTAGAATTTGTCTTCTGATAGTCTGTAGAAACTGTCAGTCCATCATGTTGACGTTGAGTTATTCAACAAGAAAAAAAGTCTGCCCTGTTGGGATTGCTACATTAAATCTCAGGAAATGTATTATATATAATACACATTTTAATGATATACAATATAATATTATTATATATATTTTCTTGGTTTCGAGAGTATCTGAACACATTTTCATAAAAATCCACGTGATAATAGCCGAGATATTTCAGTCGACACTATCTGACCTGTCACCACATGTAAAGCTGTTCTGTTAGCAACAAAAGAAAAAAAGAACTCCAATCAATCAGCCTTCACCTGACAAGTCAAATTTTCCCTTTGCTCTCTGTATGTCATTGCACCCCCATGTCTTTTCCTCAGTGGTTGACCCATTTTTGGCTCGTTTCTTCAGCCCGACGCCATTGCTATTATAATGCCATCATTCCTGCCTGCCAAACCATAGAGAATGATGTCACTTCCACCCTTGGTCACGGTGGTTTGGGTTTGGCCACTGGTGCATGTGACAATTTGTGTCCTACTCAGAAGCCCTGAAACTTCCAACTTGGTAACCAGCCACAATTCTCCCAGTTTCACAGCAAGGCACCCATTGATACATCTGAAAGTTTTAATTCACCAGAGAGCTTTTGACTGGGCCCTTATTTAGGCTTCTGTCCTTTTAAATACTTCCATGTTAAATATGAGACCCCGCTCTCTTAGTTCCTTGACATGCTGTGCATAATCTCCACTCCTCTTACTCAGCCCATGGCTTTGTAGTCATGTTGCGAGGCGTAAAGGAGCTGGGCAGGGCAAGACATAGGCACAGCGGTGGCTGATGTATGGCTCCCGAAGAGGAAACACAGCACAGGCGATGAGGGAATGTGGAAATGTACGCATTGGCATGATGCCTGCTGGGCTTGACTTGCTCTGCACTGTGTTTAGAGGCAGCCTTTCTTCTTGTGCCAGGTGGGTGGGGGATGAAAGTGGGCACAAGGGTGCTGGTGGGTGGACACAGGCCTGGGATCAACATCACAGAGGCACTGGAGGATGGTGGAAGTTGTTGTAGGGGTTGGTGGTTGTGTGATGAGTGTGAGTAGTCAATTGACTGGACGGTTTTAATTCATGTGTGATTAATTATAGCATAAATTGTCCATGTATTTTTCTGGCTCCTTTCCTCCTCCTCTCTGTTGAATGTTTATTCATCTTCCTCGTCTCTGCTTTAAGAATATTTTTTGAGGCCATTATTGCCCCATCATTAAAACATTACCTACTGTGTTTCATTTCCTTTTCTGATACAACACAAAATGACACATGGCATTAAAGGAAAAAAAATACACCCTGCACTGTTAATTTTAAAAACGAAAGTTTTCCAGAAAAACTTGGAAAAAAAGGTTGCTAATGTGAGGTATTTATAGTCTCTGTTGAGTTTTAAATTGTTACTTCATGTGTACACGCCAGCATATTCAATGGACTACACCACTCTTTCACTATGACCACGTCTGTAATTTGCCACTCAACAGCGCTCCTGTCCAAACTCTGATGCTGCATACTGTATTTGAGGTTGGGAATTTCACATACATACTTGCAATGTGACTTAAGAGGAAAGGCAGATGCCTTGTTTGTTGTCCTCGGAGTGTCTCATTATCCCGGCCCTTACAGCACAGCCATGTGGGTTCTTAGTGGGAACCCCATCCCAGAGTGTGGTGGCGAGGATGGGACAAACCAACCACCACTCGCAGGCTCCAGCCGGATGGGGAGGGAGGAAGACGACACATCATTTGGAGGTTTGGGTTCTGATTGCTTCCCCTTGTGAGGGACTTAACCGTCCCCACTGGGAATGCGGTCCCTTTTACACCCACGCCTACAGACACTGAGTGGAGGAGAGGTGTAAAAACACAAAAATAAGAAAGAAATACAGCCATGAAGCTGACAGATCAAAACAAGTTCACTAAGGCAACACTCTAAAAACAGCATGAATAAAAACATAGACAAATTCAGAGAGACTGCAAATATTGCATTGTAGGAATAAGTTTGGTAACTTTTTGGAGCTGGGTAATACAAGCAGTCAGCTTCTGTGCTATGGATGAATCTGTGCATACCTCGTGTGGACCGTATGTGCCAATTGTATATGCTCCCTGTAGCACAACACTCTCAGTCCATTTGGTGGAGAGCTATTGTTCTGGTCAAAAGATAAAGACGACAAAGGAAACTTGCTAGTGGTTACATGAGGACGTTTGCTGGTGCCCATACACGCACACTTCTGCACTCAAAGAATACAAGGACGTACCAAACAGGGCAACCTCCTGTTGAGATTTTGCCACTACTAAAATTGGATGTGAGACTGAGTATGCATGTGTGAAATGCTAAACTGGCACAGATCCTTGTTAATGTATGAACAGCAGGCATGAACCGACGTCCCAAAATGCAAGGTGGCTTTCTGCTATATGGTGAGTTTGCCCTGGCCTCAACATAAAATGTTTATCCAAGTTTTTACAAAGGTACCCAGAACTAAAATATAGTGGATATCAAAGGGGAAGCTGAAACACAATAATTATTTTTCTATCAACAATAGATCTCATGTATTCGTGTGCAAGTGGTTGCTCACTCTAGTCAAGCCAAAGAAAATGATCATCCAACTGTTTAGAACTTCTCAGCCCAGTGTTTTGGTTTTTCATCCTGCAAGTTTTGGGCCCTGTTTGCTTACGTGTATAGAGAAAATAAGACTTTTCACATGAGGTAATAAAGTGTGTCCTGTGAGAACAGGCGATCAGGTGCTGATTTGTGTTTAAAAAAACAAAAAAAACAAAAAACAAAAACCCGTTGGGACAGAGGACATCAGCTGAAGAGGGGGTCTCTAATGGGGGGACAGATCTGAGGACACATTGCCCTGTAAATGATGAATGTGTGAAAAGGTAGCAGTTGGTTAAGTATCAAACTGAAAGGAACTAATAAGTCATTGTTGTGTTCACAGCTTTTTTTATGGCCATAAAAGCTGTAGTGTGTACCTTTTACATATTAACAAATGTTAACAAATATATTCAAATCCTCCCCAGGGGAGTTTCATAAAAGCCACTTAAGTCTTATCAGTTCCGTACGACTCTGTGTTCCTCACTAGAGAGGTGTTTAGATCTTACATTGCCTGACAAAAATTGAGTGCAGTGCACTCAGAAGTGATTTTTTTTTTATGTCAAGACAGAAGAAGGCTATACTCACGCTAAGAACGTGTTTGAGATGGCTGCAAACAGGTTGGAGTATGAATGAAAACGCTAAGAAGCCCCCATGAGAAGTTTCAGGAGTGAATTCTACTGCAAACAACTTGTAAATTGTCAGTTTCACAGGATAAACTCTTCTTGCCCTCATTTGTTCCTGTGTTGCCACTGTATACAACCAAAGGTGCAGTCAGGCCTATTAGTATTGCACGACAATACTAATTTCAGATGAAGGACACAGCACGCAAATCATGTTACATCTTTTCTGTACATGAAGAGGCAGAATAAAATTACAACACACACACACACACACACACACACGCACACGCACACACACACACACACACACACACACAAAAATCACACTGCAGCTTAAAAAAATTGGTGATAAATTGGACAATACTGTACACTCTTCCATGAGAGAATGTCAAAGTCCATCACTGATCAAGACCACACATTGCTCAGGAAGATACTGACTATATCTGTGAAATTAAATCATGATTTAAAGCTGGCCCATTTAAGAGAGAAATCCATGGGTTGAAATTCACAATCACTGCCGTTGTCGGCTGCTTATATTCTGAAATAGCAGAGCCTCGCTGGTCAGCCTGGTTACTATGACACTAATCATTTAAATTTAATTGTATCTTATTTCATTCATTTACTTTAATCAGAGTCAACAGGAGGCGCCAATGTTTTCCCGTGAGTGGCGTCTGCATAAAACAGCAGAAATTTGGAGCAGGCCATTTTCAGCTGGCACCAGGGCAAAGACATCCATACCGCTGTATTTAATGACTGCTTGGAGTTTAAGCGATTAGAGCTCATCTTAGACGAGCTGCGCACCCTTTTGATCTGTGAGTCCTGCAAATGAAGTCAATGGTAGAGACAGAGACAAATCACATGTGGTTTTTGGAAATCATTTACTATGGACTGGCGTTTCAAACTGATAGGGGGTGAAAAAGGCTTGATCTTTCTTAGATCTACTCTTTCAATTTCCCTAGCTCTCTCCCTCTCATTCTGCAAGTCTGTGTGGGGTAAAAAAAAAAAGAGATTGGTTTGGGTTTCCCCAAAGACTAATAGAAATAGATTATTTCAATATAGAAAGGAAAATCCACTGCACTGAAACAATGTAAGCTAGAGGCCAGCAGTATGTGGCTGATTGTGATCACTGAAGTGCCTGGCACTGTGGAAGTCTTAGGCCAATGAAGAATTATGACCTTTGTCTGCTCCATTAATTAACAGCCATTCAGACAGGAAACCAGAGCCAGCACTACAGTCCGCTTTCATGTCTCATCCCATTTGCTTGCAGTAACCTCATTTTTCACTATTTACTGTATCACTTCCAGACTGATGATCATCAATAATGTGTACATGAAGGATGACCAAATCTTTTTGGGAAAGGTTTGAAGTGCGTAATAGTTTGCTGTTGAAATATTGGCGTGTGTACGTGTTGTTAGTGAAACCCTCAGTGGGCTGTCACGGCGTGACATTTGAAAGGTGGCCTTGTACAGTCACACGTCCAGGCGCAATAATAATGAACCTCTGGGACTTTGAGAGTAGGAGGAAAGTGGACACAAGTGTTTTATGATCTGGCAGTGCTGCGAACAAAGCAAATAATCGCCATGCACAGAGGAGCAGGTAGTTTCACTTAACCTCTGCTCGGGGTTGAGCGCCAACTTAACTGGAACCATATGGCTGTAGAACACATTAGATAGAGGAGGTGAGACGGAGAGAGAGTGTGATTATTTCTATAAAGGGATCTCCAAATTAAAACTCCATCACAGTGCAGGTGTAAGAGAGTGACCGACTTAATGGCACTGCTATTAAACAGTAGCCAACCCTGTGCTGGTTTTTACAAGCCAACTCTGGATGGTTACTCAGGTTACCCATAGACCATAGAGCAAGCGATAACACACAAAAGACTTGAGACAGTCACAACTCTGGTCAGTGCCTTGTGTACCTACATGGTCAAAGGAAAGAGAGAGCATACATCTTATGGACTGTGGTCTGCTGTTTACTGGATGTCTGTGGCCTGTGGCTTTGTCTCCCTCCCATTAGTGTGTTTGGTGTTGTTCGCATGCCGACTGGCCCTGCAATAAATGCTCCTTATCGGTCGGCCACTCCTGAGGGCACCGCAGCCGCAGAAACCCCTGAGAGGGTGTAGAATGAATGAGGTGTGCGCATGAGGGCAAGGGAGAGAAAGTGGGAGCCCATGCACTGACTGACTCTAAGCCTTCACACATAGGTAAGTAAGGCAACACTGTATGATGTTACTTTGTAGGCCTCAGTTTCAGTGACGTTAAGGGTCAGGGGCTGCAGCAATGACCATCCATCTCACAGCTGCCTGTTGCACTGGCAAGGTTAACTTCTCCTCTGGCCAGTGTAGCTATCAGGTTGCTCCATGTGGTTCCACTTAGAGCGCCAAGGGCTCCAGCTTCAGGCTGCAGACAGCGACTCAGGACACAGGACAGGAGTGGTGCAGGGAAAGGCCCCACTTGAATTGGCTCAGTAACCCACATTGTGGCACACACCTCATTGGTAGCAACTGGTGCCTCGTGGTGACTTTGGTGCCTGAATGCTTCAAGGTGATGTGTTGCTGTTCACTGATCATCCCTGGGCTTCTTAGCTTGCATGGCATGATAAGATAAATCAGATTAGATTTGACACTACAAAGAAAGATAGTCTGGTCATTTAAAGATTGATGCAGCAATACAACATAAAAAAACCCCACACTATTTAGATGAAATGTTTATTTAACCTTGGTCAAATACATTTCACTGTAGTTACAATTTATGGGACCAGTGCATAGTCTGGTGGTAAAATTACAGCTTTCTTATGGCACACCCAGCTGTATATGTTCCCAGCTTATCCTGCTGCATCACAGAGTGAAAGCCTGCCCTTCTGTCTCTCATCCCTCCTTGTCCCCCCTTCACCACTTATAGTCTATCACTGCATATTTTTATTGATGAGGTCTGACAGCGCCCCAATTCAAATATAGCTTGGGACATTTGATATACACACCCCACCCTATAAAAAAAAAGGAAAAGAAAAGAAAAGAAAAATGTACCTCAGCCTCCATCTCTCAGTGCAGAGACTCCACTCCTTAACAGCAGGCCCTAATTTCTCTTTCCAGTCATGGAATATGATAATTTTCTTATTTGCAAGAAATATCAATTGCTCAAGGCGGACACATAATCATTGGGGAGGAAAGGAGAAGCTACCTGTGTAATGTGCTTAACAGGCTAACCCATTTAGCCGCAGGCACTGTTTGAAAATGAGAAAGTGCTGATGGTCAAAATCAATTTTCCCTGTGTCCAAATTACTCCCTGCCCGGCTTAGAATTTCACCTAAATGGCCAAACCTTAAAACACTGATACTAATTCTATCATATTAGAGCCTAGTCATATAGTTGAAGTTATTGCTAATGCTATTTTGCTGTATTTATTGATGCAGCTAGATGACTCGAAGGCCAGAGATCAGACTTCTGTTACTGCCTTTGTGTTTCTGCGTGTACAGATGCATATCAGCACAACACGGCGTATGCACTGTGCTTTAACATTTGAGCATGCTTAACATGTTTGATGCTTGGTGTAGTGGTTAGCACTCTTGCCTTTGCAGCGAGAGGTCCCATGTTTGTGACCTGGTTGGAACAAGGAGTGTTCTTCTGCATGGAGTTTGCATGGAGTTTGCACGTTCTCCCCATGTGTGCGTGGGTTCTCACAGTCCAAAAACATGCAGATTTGGGGATTAGGCCAATCACCAAGGAGGCCCGTAGGAGTGAATGTGAGAGAGAATGGTTGTCTGTCTCTATGTGGCCCTGTGATGGACTGGCGACCTGTCCAGGGTGTACCCTGCCTCTCGCCCTATGTCAGCTGGAGATAGGCGCCAGGGCCCCCCCCCGCGACCCTCAGTGGATAAAGCGGTAGAAAATCCAGTGAGTGAGTGATGCTTGTGGGTTCATCTCATACACCCATCTCATCTCATGACAGAAAATCGGAAATGTGAATGTTGAAATTCATACGACAATGAAAATCTGCCCTTTCCAACTGAGCTGAGAAAGACAAAGAGAGGGAAAGCACAAATACTTTGACCTGTCCCTGAACGACAGTTAATGGATCTCGCTAACAGTTTGAAAAGTTTGTGGCCGTCACGCTAAATTCTAAACCAGAATAAAAGCTATAAAATTCCAACATAACACGGAAGATGGAAGTGATGGGTTAATATGAGGCTACGCAACAGTATCACCTTTAAAATACATCATTAGGAAATGATTTTGGGAATTAATTAAAGAATTAACTGAAACCTAAAATAAATAAGAGTTATTATTAATTATTATTATTATTTGCCAAAATCAAGAGTCAGTGCGTAGCCTTGTCAAGCAATATGTCTTCATACAGTATATGGTTATAAACAGTGCAGTATAAAATTTTGAGTTTATAATTTAATTAGAACTCTCTGACGAGTTTGACATTTTGGAAGTCATGCGTATTTGCATTCCTAATGAGAGTCAGAGGGGAAGATCGATATGCCTCCGATGTCTTGTATGGTATGAAGTTACATCTGGCGGCCACTTAGTGTAAAGCCTAGAATAATGGAAACAGCTCGTTTATTAATGCCTTTTATCTCATGTGTTTCATCTGCAGAAAAACCAAAAATGTTCACAGATTGAGCCAAGGCGCTTTTCTGTTTTCTCTGTTTGTGCTATGCTAGGCTCAGTGACTCAAGACAGCATTTGAATACGTGACTTACCAAATCTCAAACTATTCTTTCAACACACACCCTGTCTGTCATTCACGTGTTAGAAATGTGTTGCACAGCATTTGAACGTTACATGGGTCACTCAGTGAATCGCTGCCTCACTTTTTCCAGTTGTAAATCCAGAATTCTCTCTGTTCTTTTCAAGAAAATATTTTCATACATTACCACTTTCATTCAAACTCAATTAAAATTACCTCATTTATTTTTGTGTAACTGCTATATAATTAGTTTTTTTCTTAGAAAGACACATAAACTGAGAGGCCTTAACTGACAGTGCTTATAGTGCAATAATGGTTCCAGGAAACTTCTTAGGAAATTACTAGTTATATATAAACTCCATCTGTGTAATTATTAGAAAACAGAACCGGAAACTTTTTTATGTAAGTGACAGAAGGAGAAAGAAAGCTTAATTAATTTGGCTTTATGATTTTTTTTTTTACATTTTTAGGCTACCATTTTTAGACTCTTTAATGTTATTAATGTTCTAACGTGTTTTCTGTTGCTGTAAGTTCACAAAATAAGAAATTAGTTGCACGTCCACAACATTATGGATCTACATGCAGAGTTGAAGTCACCACAGTCAGCCTCTCAGGTTATCTGTAAGAGTGAAAAGGTGTGGCTTTATTTTCAATGATGGAACTGTAGACACATTTGAAAAAAGTCTTTATGACACCTTCCAATTTGCTTATGATAAAATTTACCCTGGATTTGTTTGAATGGAGCTCATGATTTGCTTGGGACTTGCTGGGACAGACCTGATTTGTCTTTCCTTTGACTTAAAAACAGCTCTGGTCAGAGCTATAGATCTGTGGATACAGGGTTAGGTTGGCTTGTGGCCATGTCCCGTCTACCTGGGCTAGCCACATCATAAACAACAGCTGTGTGTGTCAGGTCTGCTGCTGTATCAACATCACCACAGTGGCCACGGGCTGGAGCCGCACATAGGTATTATATCCATGAGGCTTCCTGCTGGAGGAAAGCCCTCTAAACACCAAGGCCACTGTCCAGGAAGTCAGGTACGCCATCTGACACGGAGATGCAGATGTAAAAGGTTACACGCAGGGGAAAGAATCAAAGTGTGTGTTCACAATTAAAGGACTTCACCATGCCCCTGTCCTCTCACACATATTCTCTCTGAGCAAATTCCCAAGGCTGGTGATTACATATCTGTTGCAGCTCTGATTTATCTGTTTGGCCCTGTCTGCTGCTCAAAGCGCAGGTCAGCCTAATAACCTTTGTCAGCTCTTTAGGCGTGAAGATGGTATATTGTAACCATTTGGGCAGAAACGGGCCGGCTTTCCCGATATTGACTCAAACACACAGAGGGGAGAAGGAGGGGAGGCGCAGAATAAAGTGACACTAATGGAACATTGATGACAAAACAAGGCGCGCACAGGGACCACTTTCTAGCGTTTTTAATTCTTAATGTCGTCGCCTCGGGTTTCAACATGTCTTGGGTCGAGGCAGCTGCTCGCGCCCCGGACGGATCTGGCCCGAGGATTAGGATTTCTTCGCGAGGAAATGGTCACGTGATTTACTGTTGCTGGAGAGGAGCTACAGGTGCCAGCGCGTGAGGAGGGGGGGATAAGATGACCAAAAACTCCTCTGTTTGGAACCACACCACGCTCTTCTCCTTGCTCTGGAATCAGCTCTATCGTGACTGAGCTGAGAGATTGGAGCGTCACCCTATACTTTGAAAACACACTTTGATGGCAATTAAATATTAATATGGGGAATCATAGCCTGAGAGCTGTATCCACATTACATGGAGCATGCAAATCGCTCCAATCAGTGAGCCAACTGAAATAGCATCTGGAGAGCTGTATAAATACAACTATAGTTATCTTTAATATCATTAATATAGGCTATACCAACTGTGGACGGAAAAAATAATATAAATCTGGGAAGCAATTACTGTGAATTTTATTGTTTTGTTTTAATTTGCATATGAATATGTGGTGTATAGTTGCATTGACCTAGTGTGGACGTGCCACGAGCCACTATTAACAATTAATCATGAGGATCTGCTAAGTTTATGACAAATTATGCTTTTCATGCCTTAAATGTTAATTTTAAAGCATTTGAGGTGGGAGGGATGCAAAGAGAATGGGTGTGGAAATCAGAAAAATCCTTTTCTTTCTCTCTCTTTATCACTGCTCCACACAAACATACAGTATGTTCAAACTTAGACATGTGCCTTTTCTCTTGGTTTCTCGCTCCCCTCCATAATCAGGCCTGGTTTCCTCCCAATAGGAAAACATCCCTCTTTCCTCCTCGCCTGCATCTGTCAGCGATTCTGTGTGGGCCTGGACTCAGCTCTGGCTGTGGCCAAAAATATCCCCCCATGGCTCCTCTGAATGGGACCGGCCACATAGACCACAGGCACACAGCCCTAAAAATACAGAGCAGCTCAGCCACAGCTCTCCTGGTTCATTCATTAGCACTGTCAGACTCAGGAGCTAACGGAGGGAAAGCAGAGAGGCAGCATGTGTGTGTGTGTACAAGGTGATGCAACGTTGAAACATCTCGAACAGTAGGTGCGGTGACTACCCCCTATCTGTCTACCATGAGACCACTTCAGATCTCAACCACACCCAAACAAAATGCTCATGGGCTGGTTTGTACCAGACCCATGCCGTCAGATTTCAGCCTGAAGACAAAAACTTCTCCTGGATGCAATTGAAAAGTGGTGTTGGTGGCGTGGGAGAAATTCATTAGAAGTCATAAATCTGTCTCACCAAAAAGAAGGATTGCTTTCTGGCCAGCTCTCACAGATAACCATCGTCTTGTCAAATTGTGCCACCAGTTATTCTTTTGATCTGATGATAGATAAAAAGTGAGATAGAAGGTGAGAAGCAGTTTTTTAATTGCTGCAAAATTGTTTATTACTGACGAATTATTCATTTGCTGTTCAATCGGTACATTTTCCCGCTGTGTGCAATGCCAGCTCAAGTGTTGGGTGGCGGCTCGATGTGTGGGCATCGTTACTTACACATTCCGTTCCTCTGACTCGCCAACAGACGGGACAGGCTTGGGCCAAATCACATGATGTGTGTGTGTGTGTGTATGGACAGAGGAAGGGTCTATTTGTGTGACTACATTTGCAGAAATATGAATGTTTTCATGGAGGCTGAGTTTATATAGATGCGTTCTGTGCTTGTCTGCGTGTAGAAGAGAAAGACTGTGTACGAGTATGTGTGTGCACGCGCGTGTGTGTGTATCAGAGTGTATGTGTGCATGTGTAAACAGCTGGCAAGCCTGCCTGTGGTGCTGTATACACAGAAGTGAAGGTATTCTGGCTGAGGTTACGAGGTGGGTGGGGGTGTGTGCCTGGTCTGAATGAGGCATTTAGTGCTGACAGTTAAAAATACTCAGAGCACGACGAGCAGTGCTGCTGCAACTGATGCTAATCCACTGGAGCCGACCCATGCTGCTCTTGCCCCACACACACACACACCCACCCTTCACACTAACCACCTATTTCAGGCCTGATCTTGGCTGTGGCCAGGAATGCCAAAACTGATGTAAGATAATGGTTAACCAGAAATATGAGTGCAGGCCTGGGAGTCCTACCACACATGAAGGCATGTGGGTTCTCCATTGGCACAAATCGAGTTGTTTGAGATTCAAAAGTAAACAAGGCCTTATTGACTAGCAGGATAATGCCATGACGTTTTGTCTATCTACACTCAGCGTTATTAGAGGCAGAGGATAGATTTATGGGTGCGTAGGAAAAAAAGTCTGAGCGCCATTAAAAATAGACCGGGTCCTGTGTCACATCCCACATAATGGCATCTCAGGTCATCAGGGAAAGAAAAGATTTAAAATAAAATAAAAAGTAAACAATAATCAATCCATACACAAATTAATTAGCCAATTTAAAATACTGTTGTTTACAATCAATATTTTTCTAACAGAAGGGAGCAAGTAAATGAAATGTTAATAAGTATACATTGCATATGATTACGCGATATGGCCATGAATGAAATGTACATGCATAAATGATTTTTTTACATGTCGGACAAGCTTTTATGACCTTAAGTTCAAAGTTTTATACTCTACAGTTCCTCAGAGTTAGATGAACAAACTGTAAGTTCCCTTTGGCTCAGGCTCAGCTGCTTATACATTATGAAATGAAACAACAACTTAATTTCACTGATTCAATCTGGCCATTAAATCATTTTAGTCAGAGGGAAATGGAGAGCTGTTTGCTATTTATCAGGCTGAAAGGATTCCTCTCCATCATTTAATGATAGCATTACAGTAATATAGGTGTTTACGATAGGTGTGGGGCTTATTTAGAGTTAATAAAACATTCTCTTTCCTATGTAATGAAGGATGCTGTTTGACATAAGTGCTTTTTGTTTGTTCTGTTTGGTCTCAAGTGTGAAGGGAGGACCATTAACTTGAGACAAACATTTTTACCAGTGGTTTGTGAAAGCCTTCTCCAAAATGTACCAGAGAAAAGCCACTGATGCATAGTTTCTCGCACATCTTTACTCAACCCAAAGCAGCAAAAATGTGACTGTAATGCAATTCTTAAAGTTCAATCCAATCCTCTACTAAAGTTGATAAAAAAAAGAAAATGAGCTTTATATGAATATAATACAACAGCATAAGATGATCCGAATTTAGAGGAAAAAGAAGGTAGATATACATTTAAGATCAAGGCCTTACAGTAATTCATCAACATTAAAGACACCAGCAACTGTCCATGGAACTACTGGAAGTACGAACAGGCTGGGATACGGTAGGTGGAGCTCTTGTAGAAAAAATGTCTTTTCAGTGCAGGGTTGGGTCGGTGGAGGGGATATGGTTGACAAAATATAAAACAGAGTGTGTGTTTTTGTGTTAAATTTGATAATGTTTCCCTCGGGTTTCCAGGAGCCATAGATTGGACTGAGTGCAGCGCACACGACAGAGCTTCAAAAAGCAGCTATTTAAAAGACTCAGTTAACGGGACCCTCCAAACAGCCAAACCGCTTCAAATGTCAGCCAAACAAGATCCACATTGTTCAATGGCATGCCCAAAGTGGTCATAACCCAAGCACAGGCCCATAAACAACTCCTAATTGGTTTAATTATCATATAATTTTAAAAATATGTTTTAATATAGGGTCTATCCTTTTATTTACCCAGAGTGAAGTGGAAATAAGACTTGGGCCCTTTAACAAATTCAATATGTTCATTATGTAAACACCTTAAAGCGCTGAGGCAGAGGGGGAAAGAGAGTGAACTAGTCGAAATCTAAAGATAAAATAAAAGTTTTCACTTAAGTGCTGCACATATGCACAACCAAACATTTGGCGCTTTGCAAGAAACCCAAACACACTGATGAATAGATAGAACAATGGCCGAGCCTACTTTTTTTCTTTGTTGCTGTTTTTGTGAGAGCGCTGACTTATAATATACAGAGGAAACAAGAGTGTTTCACAACAACTGCTTCCTTCCTGGATGTAGATATGATTGGCAGATTGGGGATAAGCGAGGAGAAAAGGTCAAAGTTGACAAAAAAGGCTCTTCACAAAATCTGTCAGCTTTTCAGTACTGAGATTTGGAGGAGAGTAAATAAACCATTTGTGGACCACTGACCCCCTAATCAATAAATACTCTCACTTCTCTCTCTGGACTGTAACTGTTGAGTGCTGACACACAGGGGGAAACACAGGCTTGAAACAGTGCCCCAAAACATGTGAGAACACACTATACCACAATCACAACACACAGGAATGTTCAGCATGTTTACTTTAAATGCTCACTTACTGGCAGCTCAACTTGGCACAACAACAATAAAAACATGCAAATGAGAAGGCGAGGACACGTCTGTTCATGTGTGACAGGGTGGGAGCTGTGGTTTCATCAGAAACACCTATTACAGATATACTACACGGTATTAACTGAAGTGTGTGGCATGTTTTGTACTGAAGAGCTGGAGGGAAGTAAATCTCATCATTGAAGTTTTTTTGTTTGGTTTTTTTAAGAAGGCTGCGTCTGTTATTGTGTCTGTGCTAATCATTTTTTAGACCTCCATAGATGATAAAACCTATTGAATTCCAATGGATTGATTTCAGAATTCATACGTGGCTTTTCCTCTTCTGTTCTGTTTTGTCTTATATAATGTGTGTTCAACATTTACATACAGTGATTTTACATTTCTATTGGATTGCATGAATAATGTGGAGGGAAAAGAAAGATTCCCCTCTTTGGTTTGGCTACAAAAGCAATGGGTTCAGAAGTCATCAATTAAAGGATCCCAGTGGAGGTTTTAGTGGTGCCATAGAGTTCCCATTTTGTGCGTTATATGTACTGTACACACACGAATGTGCTGGTGATGCAAAACACATTTGTGCCGTTTCATTGCTTTTCCCATTGATGGACCACTGGCAGTGGTAGTATGCCAAGGAAATGCATGTAATTTACTATGTAGCCTGTCCTTTTCTGCATGAACAACTACCACCTCACAAGTCCTCAGCAACAGCTCTAATTGTGCTAAATTGTATTTATTTATTTATTTTAGTAGGGGGAGACTGGCAAAGTAAGAATTTCACTACATGGTCTCGAGACGATTGTGTTTGTTTACTGTGCACATGACACTAAACTTCTTGGGGCTGCACCCATACCAGTGCTGTAAGTTTTACAGTGAAAATGTTCCAGATCAGTGTTCAAGCTCTGTTTCAGAAGTAATCCCTATCACATTTGCTAGCACACCTGAACATTGATATACCATATATAACCATATAACTATTCCCATACATTGGGCATAGAAATATATTTATTTTCTCTTTACACACACACCAGTTAGTTATAGTGAATTTGTGCATATCGTGCATTTAACCATCCTTTCTAAAGGTGCAGGGCAACACTTCTCTGCACCTGGGAGCAATGGTGGTTGGGTATCTTGATTGGAGCACCCCAGGCCTTAACCTGTCCTGGGATTTGAACCGGTGACCCTCCAGTTACAAACTCAATTCCCTTCCACTTATTGGTGTAAAAAGGCAACTACAAAATGGTTACCTTGTTACAGAAAATAATACAAACAAGGAAAAGCAATAGGAAGAAGTTACAGGGGGGCTGTCCAAGCTCATGTAAGATCTTGCTGACTGATCTTGTCTTGGCTAGGATTCACTTGTTAAAAAGGTCCTGCGTGGGACATTTGTGAGGGTTTATTGTAATATACAATCAGTTAGTGTATAATGTTGTTTAAATTAAAACAATTGACAAGGGCCTTGTTTTACAAAGGCCATCGTCCTGGATTGTGCCATGTTTCTATAGCAGCCCCAAGAGAGGATTCTTGAGTTTTGTTGCAGTCTGTAGCCGCACCATTGGATTGAGCCCATTCTTACACAGTGGAGCTTCAGTAGACCAAGGAAAACAGACAATTAATGTTGTGGTGCAAATATAGTCTATTGCAATTTCATCACATGGTAGAGAAGGATTTTTCTCTATGCAGCTGTGAAATTGTGAATAAATGCCTTAGAGCCACAATCCCATTTCAAAGTAATCTTTTTATTATCAGAATTCTATCTATTCAACCTAATAACATTTGGAGAGTCTAGCCATATGATTTAATTACATAATTTTCTTCATGCGCAAGATAGCAGCAGAAGTCAGTCACTGTGGGGCTCTGGTGTACTGTATGATCTATGCGACCAAACAACACAGCTGAGGCTTATATATATACATATACTGTATATATATACATATATATATGTATATATATATAAATATGTATATGTACATATACACACACCATAGATGTGATTGTGTGTGTGCGTGTGTACTCTGTAATTAAGTTTCACATTAATTAAATGGGCGTCATCAGTGTCAACAATGTATCCAATTATCATTAATACATGATCATGAACATGTTAGTCATGTAATTCATTTAACCAGCTTATTACAGAAATATGTTAATTTGATGTTTGGTAAAATTGTCTTACACGAGCCACCAAAAATTTACAGAGCAGGTCTTTCAAATCATGGAAAGTGTAAGTGCATATGTGCTGTTTATGCTGTACATGACCCAGATAGAAGATTTAGATAAGGGCTATACTGTGTTACAGTGTAAGGAGTGCACATATGCTGCTGCACGTCCTTTAAGACCAAATGTTGTCATTCCAGTTTTGTGGCCCCACAGCAGTTTAAAGGCAGCACCAGAATGACGGATAAATTGCCTTGAGTCATCGGATTTCCATTAGGGAAGATGTTTGCGGAGTGATTGGCAGTGATACCAGAACCGCTCTTAAATGGTCAGAGAAGATGAAGGAGAAGAAAGCAGTCGATGCATCAAGCCTGTTCCAAGAGTAAATCTGACTGTCAACAATGTCAGGCTGTGATTGGGCCCTCCTGAGCGACACTCGCCGCACGCCTTGCTTCTAGAAAGGGAAACATAGAAATGGCAGGAACCTGATAGTGTTCAATAGTCTGTTCAGCCATTCAGCTCAGACATATTCGGCTTAACTGCTGAGACAGTCACAGTTGTTTTCACTCCTTTATGTGTTATGCACATGATTAAAGACTAA
The DNA here is from genome assembly GCA_016785285.1 of Brachirus orientalis. Classification (NCBI taxonomy): domain Eukaryota; kingdom Metazoa; phylum Chordata; class Actinopteri; order Pleuronectiformes; family Soleidae; genus Brachirus; species Brachirus orientalis. The sequence continues at coordinate 2,403,545 of JAFBJR010000100.1, forward strand.
AAGTAGAGTGTCCTAGTAAACCAGAAATTCCTCATGTACAAAATGAGAACCAGTGCCTTGTATAGGGTGTAACCAAGAGGACAATAACAAGGGAATGATGAGGACTTTCAAACTATGAGGGACTGGCTGAAATATACATCAGAAGGAAAATAAACAATTATTAGAGGGGTTACAATTAACTGATAGAAATCAGCTAGATAAAGTAAAAGATACAAAAAATTCCATATGCTGATCACTGTATGGCTCTAAATACACTGTGAGGCAGACCATTTTCTTTAAACTGGTCAATCGGTTTTATGAAGCTACTGTGCTCTCACATCCTTAATAAGTCTCTCATAAAAGACTCTTGTGAGACTCAATTGCTCACAAGACTTTAGTTTTGTTATCATGGTGGACAGCCTGTGGCCAGGTGGAAGAGAACTGGGCCTGTAACCAGAGGGTTGCTGGTTCAAATCAGTTGAAGGTCTACGGTGACCCTGAAGAAGGTACCCAACCCGTTGCTCCACATTTCACAGGTGTGTGCTGCCCACTGTGCCCCATTTGTGTAGTCACTACTGGTGAATGGGTTCTAAGTAAAATTCACTATAACTGATTGCGGTGTGTGCAAAGATACAAAAAAAAAATGCTGCTTTGAAATTCTAATATAACCTCACTTTCTTACAACCAACATGTAATGGCTGAAGCAACTAAAGGTATAATATGTAACATTTTTGTATTCAAATACTGTATATTAAAAGAATGAAACGAATGTTTTTTTTTGAGTAGTGTACGTACATGAGCCAAAATGTTTAAAACACGCTTTGAATTCATAGAAATCCATATTTACTGTATATATTCTAGGTCAACAGACAGTGTCATGTGAAATGCCCATGCCCATGGAGGTGCTCCAGAGCTTTGAATGAATTTAATTTGAGCCACAGCAGGCAACAATATTCACAGCATGCCCACACTTGACTTTCCTATGTACTACATACTACCTACAATGCTCCTGTGTATTACACAGCACTAGCTGCATGACCTCTGATTACTTCCCTGTTTTATGACAGCACATACCAAATGTGGGCAACCACATTTATATATTACTGTATTTGACAGCCATAAATTTTGGGGCAAACCCCCTATGAAACATCAGAGTGAGGATGAAAACCTGGTAACTGGTACTTATTACCAATGCTTTTATGTTTTACTTTGCTTTTACATTTTATTTTGTATATTTGTTACTAACATCATGACTACTCTGTCGTTTGCTGCACGTTCTACTACTGAAGCTCTCCCCGAGCAATGATTGCCATGATTCCACTTTATCAAACTATAAGTCTTCTGTCACTGTTTTCACTGAGAAGAGCAGAAACTATACACCAGCATTTAAGTCCCTGAAATGCTGTTTTATTTTGATAACGTATTACCTCAAAGGCCTGCTCAATGAGCTGACATAAAAAACTGTGTCAAATAGTATTTTTTTCCATCCACATTTTTTCCATTTAGTATTTTTTGGGCTCATTTGTGCATAGGGAAATGCAATTTTCAGTGTTAGTGGGGCTTTGCAAAGTCCGTAAAATGCAGTGATGGGCTATGAAAAGCTAAGGCCATTAGGGAGGCAGTATATTTTTTATTTTACATATAAAAACAAACACAGAATCCATGCCGTTTTATCATAGGTTTTTCGTAAATCTGGATAGACATGTTTTGCTCTGCTCATGTGGGAGAACTTTGGTCTAAGTTACATTGATGACAGAAACACAAACTGAAGCAGCTTTATTTTGGAAACCCTGCACATCCTCTATGTTTGCTTTGTGCCGGCTGAGCTCAAAAACCTGTGTTTCATTTGCAGTTTTGACCTCAGGATCACATCATAATTTTTAAAAAGAGTTCACTCCTCATTAGAAGTGAGAAAAGTGATGGAGCGACAGGGGGCAGAGAGGGAGAAACTGAGAAATAAAGATAAATGGGACATGAAGAATAGAATGAGAGAAAAAGTGAGAATGAAAGAGTGTTTTGGTTGATGTGAGCCAAATGACAGGCGTTGGGACATGAATGTGAAAACTTAATGGGTCTGGCCTCTGAAGTGGGCCTCCCCAAGTAAAATGAAAAGCCTGTGGAGCTGGCTCCTGTGATGGATGAAGCGTTGTGCTTCTCCAGCCCTGACACATTCTGGGAAAGCGTTTGAATCATCTCCAACCCCGATTAAGAAATAAGAGCAGAACCAGTGCTGCTCATCTCATTTTCTAAGTTGACAGGAGGAGCTTTAAAATGTTGTGCATTTGTAGCCAGACAGACATTATCTACAACACAGAGTATATATGTATAATATCAATACTTTTTTTAGTGTGGAAATATCAACAACCATAACTAGAAACATACTCGATATAGACCTATGTATGGGTCTTATTGCAAAGACACCAACTTCCAGCACTGATACAAAGACCTAGCCCATGTGTCCCTGTTCAAGAGATGTTGGTTTCTAATTGGTACCATCTTCTCTTAGAGTGACATCACTAGAGCCATAGCAGAAGTGATGGAGACCAGATGGTGAAGAGCTGCTGATGAGCCATTCCTGAGCTTTGCATCTCGTCACCTCTCATCCATGTTTTTTTTCTTTTTATCACTGCTTGTCTTATCATATTGGGGTTCATTGTCATCATCTATTTTTCCTCTTTGCCAAACTAAACTGCCCTTTGTTTCCAATTGAAGACTAAATCAATGTCCACTGACTTCACCTCACACATCCCTCACATTTGCTCTGATTGATCCTTCAGGATCAGTTGTCTTTCCATGTTGTAGGTAGATTGATTCAGCCACAAAAGATTGTGCTCTGATTTTCATAAAGTGGCTTGTGGTGGGTAGCTTCTTCTTCTTCTGCAATTCTTCGACCTCTAATCAACACCTCCCTCCTGTCCTCCCCCTTCCTCCCCCTATCATTTCCCAAAAGTGATTCGTCATTGCTGCACAATGTCCTGGCGAAGGTCGAACGTTTTCAGCCCCTCACACTCATACAAACACACACAAATGAAGAAACACATTGATCCTCCAGGATGGTGTTAATTTCAGATTCCTGTTAGGATCCATAAACCTCATTGATTTCACCATCTCCTCTGATTAGCCAATTGAGGAGAACATACCAACTTTTCAATAGGCCTGATCAGGAGGACTTGTCCCAGAGGATGGCTGATAAAAAAGAGAAAGGAAAAAATGAGGCAGAATACAAAAATTCAAGGGTAATATTGAGCATTCACTGTGTCCTTGTTGGTTCTTTCAAATTGTTTATGTTGTTAACAATAACGTTGGGCCCATTTAATGCCAAACTTGAGCTTTTTTGGTTGAAATCAAACCAGCTTCAGCTAGTTACCAGGAAATCGCCCTCATTTTCTTGCCGTTGTATTCCTTGAGCACTGAGTTGTACATGTGGACATCCTCAGTTAACTTTAAACAAGTTTCCATGGCTGCCATCTTCTCCATTGTCTCTTTAGACCAAAATAAGAGTGTGTCACCCACTGCACTGTAAAGTTTTGTGCTGCAGGGAGCACGCACAGGTGACATTAAACTAGAGTTGGGCGCATATTTGTCTGTGTAGTCTGGGCAGTCCAATGTGGAATGAAAGAATGAGAAAATGTCAAGCGGATCTCTGCGTACATGTGGACACTGAAAGTATGAACCCCTGCCCCCTAAAGCTACATCTTTCTTTGAAAAGGTCAGCATCCTCACCATATGATGATCCACGTAGGAGATATGTAAATAAGGAAACACAACTTTTGAATATATTATAAATTATATATATCATGGATTGGCTGTGTGTCTTGCTTGTTTTATCCTTAATGTTGCAAAAGAAAAAAGGCTTTTATTATGAGGAGTGACCACTGCGATGTTATATCTGGGGAAGCATTGACCGGAGTGGCTGGAGTGTAAACTTACACAAATCCAATAAACAGCAGGACAGAGCAGCTAACATTGGCCTACACTCTCAGAGCATTAGGACTGCTAAATACTAGTGCATGTTATCTGTTTTTATCATAACCTATAATCCAACAAACTAATGCAGTTATACAGCAGATAGGCTGCACTGTGTGTTTGTACTGTATATGTGGGCATCATAAAAGTCCTTTTGCATTTATGTGCTGTGCGTGTTTTACACTTGAGCCTTTTTTTCTTCACATCAAATAATTAGGTATATAAAAACAAAGATATCCATGTTGTGCTTACCCCAATGAAGGTGAAAATGAATGGCTGAAAAAAAGATGATGTTTTGAATGTTAATATGATTCAACAGCCATTAAAGCTCTCACTGGTCCTTCTCTTTTTTAAATAAAGGATGATTTAAATAAAGGATGATGACAAATGTATGTTACATACAACGCCATGGTCAAATGAGTTCACATAGTGCTGATGAAGCCTCTCAGCTTCACACAATGCTGTCTGTGTTTTGTACAGTCGTGTTTATATGTTGTGGAAGTGATTCAGTTTATGTCAGACAGTGGCAACAGTAACGTCGCACGAGTAAAGCAAACTAGTTGGGTAAAACTGAAAACACAAATGCACACAAAAAGTTTCAGAAGTGAATTCTGCTGCATGAAGAACCCAGTCACTCAGTAATAAATGCTTCCTGCCCCTATGCTGCCACTTTACACACACAAACCCTCCTTCAATCAGGTGTTTTGCTTGTCAGAGCCCATTTTCAGATAAAGGATGTAACAGACAAATAATGTTAAATTTCCGTTAATAATAATAATGTTACGTTTCTGTTCATGAAGACAAAATGGAGGCACAAAAATAACATCAACAACAAAAATCACCAAAGCGTATGCACTGCAGCTTTAACACCATCTTCATTTTTCAATTTCTTTGAAACTCATTAATGATTCAGTTCTGACAAATTAAACTGCCAAGTTTAAAATCAATTGAATAAACAGTTGTCCTGGAAATCCAATTACAGGTACACAATATTCTTCACAGACAAAAAAACTAGAAGCCAAATTCCCAGGTTAAAAGAGCTGTTTTTCCTTAGTTATAATTGCAAAGCTATGATTGGACAGTTGCAGTTGAAGGGAGGACTGGAGCAAACAGTGAATTAGTGGAAAATAAAGGAACAACTGCAATACTTATACGCCTATGCTGACATCAATGGATTTGTGGTGTATAACAAGCCATGGAACGTGTTCTGTGCAACGATTTTCGACCAGACCGACAGAGAGCAGACATGGAGCTTGTCTGTGCCTGTGACACTGATCTCATGCAATGACCTGGAACTGCTTCCAAACAAACAGGTCCAACCACAGAAGCATAGCAACAGATGAAAACTGTCCAGGCATTCTTCCCTGTCTGTGTCAACAATGACACACCTCTGCTCCAGTCTGCCCCTCACCCCCCCACCTTCCTGCTGCTGCTGTCTTTAAAGCACTAACAGGGGGTGAAAGAGTGAAAACAGGACTGTGTCACACTGTAAAGCCAAAACACATACTCTCCAAAAAGCTTTTATTCATGGCTTTTTACTGTCTTGTGCAGGGCATAATCCCAGCCTTGCTTTGCCTCTGTGTGTGTGTGTCTCTCTCTCTGGTCCCACTTGCTTTCTCTCTTCAGAGGGATAAAGCTGCAGTTGAAGAAGTAGCCCACCCTTGGGGTTGAAAGCTTGTATCCCATCCAACCCTGAAAGCTGTTTTCACTCAAAACATTGTCAGCTTGCCCAAACATGTCATAGGAAGTTATTTGTAACAAGGGGGATAGGGAACTATCCTTTAGATCTGTCATCGGGCTCTGGAGGGGAAGCTCGCCACTCACTGGCCGCACACCTCTACTGGCCAATCAGAAGGCAGGAAGGAAAAATAAATAGGAGGTGCTGTACCTAAATGGACACTGGTGGTTTCATCATTCTCCCTCCCTGCTGGGGACAATGGTGACAGAGTGAGTTTTTTAAAGAATGCTAGTGCTTTCTCCTTTTCCTCCATGTTCACTATTGTCTTTCCCATTTATGACCTTTTACTCACACAACACATGACAAGTCACATTGGTGCGGCGCATGAAATCACAGTGCATTATATAATGAGCAGAAATAAGTGTTGTGATTCCGAGAAGCTGAACTACTTTTAATAATAAGTAGATCAATGTACATAGTCATCAAAGTTATAATAATTATAAATTATTACACATGGCCTCTTCAGAAGGAACATAATTGTGCAACTTATAAGCTTTAAAATGACAAGTAACCCATTCAGCATTGTACTTTGTAGATAGTTATAATTAAACCTGGGGTTCGAGAATTAACTTATAAATAAATGTGCTGATCTCTGCTATGAGTCAGTGCAGTGAGTCCTAGTGACTGAAGCAAACATCACTACTAGATCACAGGCATGAGGGCCGACAATAGGAGGAGTCATCAATCAAAGGTGGAACAGCTGCTCAGTTGGAAAAGTATCACTGAAAATGATTTGCGCTTTTCCAGGTTTGTTGGTGAACTTCTCCTCCCCCATCAGGAATGCCAACGCAATCAAACTGCCAGTGGCTGATTTTTGATCACAGAAGAATCGATATGATTAATGCAGACAAATGCTTTTTTTTGGTCTGAGTCATGCAGTGCCCCCCAACCCCCCCTTCATTAGCCTAATTTAGGAGCACAGTCATTTAGAAATACATGGGCACACATGTCTGCTCTCAGTATCTCACAGATACAGACTCAAACACAGAAGGAAGACTCTATTACAGTAAGCTGTGCCCAATCAATTCAACATATGCATTTATTCTCATCATGTGTGGATGATAGTCAGAGAGAGAGAGAGAGATGGAAGAAAGATGACAAGATTAAACCATCTTGACCAATCCAGCTTCTCTTTATGCTTCCAACATGCACCGGCATGATAAATATTAGCAAGAACAGTGACTGTACTACAGAAAACAGTGGAGTCATATCTGTGGTTGTACCCAATCCAGGTGAAAAAAAAAAAAAAGAAAAAAAAAAAGAAACCATCTGATGTTGCACTGGAGTAATCTAACTAAATTAACCCAGTTAAATGCGCTGGAGCCTGTGGTTGGCAGAATATAAAGAGAAGAGTCACTACCTCGTCCTCACACATTTGTCAGAGCAGGAGGATCGACTTGACTGAACGTGAGCACACACACAGGCTCTGTGGGTAATAGTGGCTGCATGGGTGTTAGAGGGGCGCCACTGTGGTCGGACTGGACTGTCTGGGAGCATAAAGTGGCCTTCTCATGGTTCCCCACTCTCCTGGGTGGTCTGACTCTGGTGTGTGTGTGTGTGCGGACAGGGATGGACATACATTCATCCTGCAAAGGTGAGATGAGTGGCTGTGTGTGGTGGCAAAGGGTGGCAAGACAGCCTGGGCAGTGCCCACACATGGAGTGCCACAAGTCCCCACTGAGTGTCCCACTTTTAAACACACACACACACACACACACATGCACATACACACCCAGCCCCCATCCATGCAGAACAAATATTTTGATATAGACGGGTAGACGACGGGGCGTCTCCTCTCTCCAGCAATTTTACTTATGGTGTTAGGCTGCACTCAGCACAGGATGCTCTCGGTATGCCCAAACAGGAGCAGAGAAAACCTCAGCCACTTTTAGAGTCTATCAGCCCGCTGCCAGCCCCTAACCAACACCCCCCTGATGATTCTGGAGGCAAACACAAACACTGAACCATCAGACGGTGGAGCGAGGAGGACAGAAGATTCCTTGGGTTTCTAAGTTGTGGTGAAAAAGAAAAAAATAAACATTTTTTTTCCTCCCAAAGAAATTTCAACAGGCAGATATACTGCCCGTCGCCTTTCCAGTTACATTGAAAAAAGTGCCATTCTCTCTCCAGCTCTCTCCCTCTCTTAGAAGTGCTGGCTATTTTGGTTTCCAAAAATATTTTCTAAGGCCTGAAGAGCTGCTTTTATATATCTGTCGCCTTTGCTGTTTGAAAGTGAGAGTGTCAACTGAAAAGGACCATTCACGGACCAGAATCAAAGTGTTTTGACCACGTTAAGCAGCTCTACTGGGAGGGAAGGCCACCTCAGTCCTCAGAGCAAATTTTTACTTCCACAGCATCAGTGTCTGTAACCTTAGACATTGGTGGTTATGTATGTAAAAGCAAGCAATTTGAACAGCTTTGTGAACCAGTATAATAAAGCTGCTGTGCCTTTAACCAACTCTGTTCTTTCAATTATTCTCTCCAGCAGAGACTCAGTGTTTTAGGTCAGACAATGACTTATTTCCATTTGATGCTGCATTATTTCTTCAATTTTATTACACGTCAAAAGAAACTTTTGTACTTTTCTGTTCCACTACATCTATCTGACAGCTGTGGCTATATACTTTGCAGAATGACACATTGTGCACAATGGAAACACTAAATTCCTTTGGCACTTTTAACCTGCATTCAATGACTTTTATTGGTTGTTTCAGGGCAGCTTCTGTCCACATAATCAATGGAATACAATATCCTCTCTCCAATGTCTTCCCATCAAGTCATGACTTAAAAATATGACTAATAGAAAAATGCTAACATTTAAGTAAAAGCTTTTCCACTAGGTGATTTTGTACCACCACCCTAAACCCTCCACTGCCCAGTTGCAATAAGCTCTGCAATGAGCTCTTTGCCCTCTTCTATGCCAGACAGACTACATCTAGGAAACTTGGAGCTGCATGGTGGAGGAAAAGCAGCAGCTGTGATTGAAAAATGCGGACACTTGGTCAGGGGAGCGCTTGATTTGCTTTACATTCTGTTGGTTTTAGCACATGTTTTAAATATCAACCACGTTCTCTGAGAAACCAAAAACCATGACTAAACGTGTGATTAATATATGATTGTCCTGTTGAAAGGCTTGGTTTATTTTTAGGAGGAGAATCCACTCGTAAAACTTGTTGTGAGTGGTTTTTGGCATTTTCAGCCATAGACCAACTGCGTGCAGCTGCCTCGCTTTGCTAGCACAATTTAGGTATTGTGCTCCCACTTTGCCTCCGTCAGTCCTGACATAAAATGTATCAGTCTGAGTGCAGCAAGGGAATGCCACCAGGAAACACAAGTACAAAACACCACCACCACCGAGAAACACAGGGAGAGTCATGTGGGGCTCAGTCAGCACTGTGTGAAACATTTGGCAATGGTTTGAATGTGGCAGACATTTGTTCATATTTTTAAAAATGACACAGACATTTAAAAATGACGTACTCCATCTTTCAGAACACTACTCACCCTCACTGCTGAAAAAGCTCTTGAGACAAAATGCTTTGTTGCTTACATGTTCCTCTGCCTCCTCCATGCATACAGGCAGAGTTAAGGGAGCAGCATTTATTATTGATCAGACTATTTGCAAACGCCCTTATTGAGTAATAAACAGTTGTACGTACATGGTCAGGAGGAGCGCCGGGCGGACAGCTGAGGACTATCAGTCACCATCACTCCCAACGTGACGAGACTGATTATAGGTTATTATTAAGCCGTATTGATTACTGCCAGGGGGAAATAAGTGTACTAGAAAGAGACTGTTGATCTGTATAGGAAGATACTTTTACAACTCCCCGCACTATAGTATTTTGTACTGTGCTGTAGTAAAGGATACTACTGGACAGTTTTAAGCAGTTTACAATGTTTGACAATGTATAAGCATTGTTTGTTACAATGCTCTGTTTAACCCTCCTTCTTCTTCTTCTTTCGGGTTCTCCCTTTAGGGGGTCACCACAGCAGATCAGCTACCCCCATTTGGTCCTCTCCCTTGTGCCCACATCTGTTATACCAACTGTCCTCATGTTCTCCCTCACAACATCATGAACCTCCTCTGTGGTCCTCCTCATTTTCAACAACCTTTGCCCACTATAATCATCTCTTGAATATGCTCATTTCTAATCCTGTCCATCCTGGCCACTCCCAACAAAAATCTCAGTATCTTCAGCTCTGCCACCTCCAGCTTCACCTCTTGTCTTTTAGACGGTGCCACTGTCTCCAAGCTATATATCATAACAGGTCTCACTTGTGTCTTTTAGACGGTCCCTTTCATTTTTGCTAGCCTTCTGTCACACATCAGCCCTGACACTCGTCTCCACCCACTCCATCCTGCCATGGTTGGATCCAGGTATTTAAACTCATCCTCTTTATCTGTACTCTGTGCATCTTCACTGTACCACCTGTCTCACTGTCACTGACACACAGTTTGAATCTGCCTCTGATGCTTCTGGTCTGGCCTAACTTCCTCCTGGTCTCTTGCACACACAGTATACAGAGTTCCTTCATCATATTAGTTACATCTGTCTCTCCCATAGTCCCGCATTTAGTCATTTAGAGAGTCCCTACTCTCACATCCACACTCCTTTGCTGCCTCCTAACATGCCTACCCCCTCTCCTCAGCCAACAGTAGCATAATTTCCGTCTGAACCCTGTCGGTCAATCGCAGCTATGGTGGCTGTTATTAACCTGGGCCTCGACGGATCTCGTATGTCAGTACTATTTACAGTGCTGGCAAAGGTTTTAGATGCCACTCCTGACACAACCCTTCCAATGTATTTAGGCTTGGGACCAGCACTAGCAGTACACTGGATGTGGCCCCCCTGTGGCTGGGCTCTGTTTAACCCTATATATTGTATATTATGATGTACAATGCTTTCACTCTGTCAGGTAAGTCATATTTACCATTGAATTCCATCAGTGGTTTCCAGCTTTTATCATCCCAATAATTATGGCTGTCCAGTTATTGAATAAACTTTTAAAGTGGTAGCACTTTGCGATGCCAGAGCCACCCCAAACACCACTTTTGGGGACCGAGGGAACAGCTTGCAGGCTTTGGGAGCCATGTGGGTAACCTACCCTGTACCACACACACACACACATGCACGCACACACACTATTTCTTTCCCCCAAACCAATCATTATACCCATCCTGCCCACAGCTTGAGAGTCCTCAGGTCCACAGAAACATACTTAGTTGTGGTTGAAGAAGCACTTACATCCACTCAGCACTCTGCCATTCCCTGCCCAAGATGATATCGTTCTGGTGGGGGAGATCTTCTTTTATGAACTTCCTGCAATCATCCATCAGGCTGCTAAAAAGAAATGGATGGATATGGTGGCCACAGTCTCTAACCTCAAGAAAAGGCTAATGTAAGGGGGCTTTTCTGGGTCCACTACTCGGCCACCGTTGCAGAACAACTGATGTCATCAATTATTAAAACACCATTGGGTAAATATTTAATGTTGAGCGACATGTAATTTACACTACCCAGAAATTGTGGGGTACAGACCAGAATAATCAAGTGCATTTGTTCCTAGGAGTGCAGGAGGTGTTATATGAATCCCATCAGGTGGGCTCTGATGTCACTAATAATCAGCTGAGTAAAGCAGCAACTCTGTACTTGATTTGATTCACAGTGGAAAAGTTTGGAGCCATCACATTTAAAGCATCATTTAATGTGAACAAAACAATGAAATAATAAGGGAAAAAGTTTTTTTTTTTATAGTAAAGTTGAAATCCTGGCGGGTGGAATATTCATCTCTGGTACAATACTGCTTTTGATGAAACTCTTGTGGCAAGGGTAACTATTTTAAACCACATCACTCAAAGCAAAATGTGCCTCTGAGCTAAATTATACTTTAATATATGTGCAATATCAACCAATAACTTTTGGCATAACACCAAAATAAAGATCCTGACCAGAATTTCATCACATCCACTGCAAAATACCAAAAAGTAGCCCACTATTGCATGGCAGTATAATAATAAATGTGCTTTATTCTACATCCAGCTATCCTACGATCGGTCCTATTTATACAGACCCAAGAAAAACATCAGTCTGGTACAAAGCAGTGGCATCAGCTAACAAGACTTGAGCACACTGCGGAAAGTCATTTCTGTTTGCTAGTCACTCAGCTGACCTGAGCTGGTGAGCTGTGGCAGTAACTCGAGGATTTAAATGAGGTGGTGAACTTTGAGTTAACACCTTTTAGGGTTACTGATGATGGGAGCATGTGCTGTGAATTGGGAGAGGGGGGGTGCATACTACTATAAGAGTGGTAGGGTGACCTCTGACACACATAACACCTCCTAATTTGTCCTAAGGAGAAGTTAACAAGGCCTACTGGGGAGAAGGTCATTAAAAGTATTGGGCACTGAAAGCAGTGGAAGGAGCTTCTGTGTGAGTGTGTGTGTGCTGAAACTGTAGTTAGAGTCCTTTGAAAGACATCCATTGGGTAATGTACTGTATGTTGTTTCAAATACAGGACATAGCGACACAGTGTAGGATGTCAACCTTTATAATGTCTTCATGATTATTTTGATGGTACATCCACTTACAAAAGGGTGAAAAGCACCTCTGTCAAAGCCTGAGCAGGTCTGCAGAGCCTGCAATGGTACTATGGAACATTTGGTTTAGGGCCCATGCCACAAAAAAGGCTAAAAAAAAATTTGCGACTTTGCGAGATATGCCACAATACCATTTACAAACTGTAGGGGGGGCACTGAGAGCCATTAAAGTAAGAGAATTAAAGTAACATTGTGTTTCTTTAATTCTCTCACCACAGTGTGATATACATATTGTGTTAGGAGTAAAAACATTCATATACTAGGATTAGATTAGATGTTGTAGCACCTGTTATACAGTATAATATTCCTATCCTATACAACCCATAATCTATTAAACTGAACAGGAAGGATATTTAGAGCCTATTGTGAACTGTATCATTTGTTATGTATCAAGTCATAGCTGCCTTCTTCAGACTGTACAATTGAGAGGAATTCTCAGATCAATTACTTATACGTCAGTAAAAGTAAAACTACCACCAAAGTAAATTACTCAACTTGAGAGCCAACAAACTATGTTTACTGTGAGTGCAGCACAGCCTGCATTTAAAAGCATTATAATGACATAATGAGTACATCAAAGTGTCAAAGCAAGTGTGGCCACAAAGATAATGTGATAATTTGTATTCCATCATGCTCAGGGTGTGCCACCTTTTAATTGTGTCCCTGACAATGATCAAAGTTCAAGAACAAAAAGTGCTGTTCTGACTGGCTGTGGAGTCGAAAAGCCATACTTAACAAAGTCTGCGTACCTAACTTGACAGTTAAATAAAAGATACACTCAAGTTTACTGTGTGTATGTGTGTGTGTGCATGTGACACTTCAAAGGTGTCACAGTAAAGGATAAAAACACACCAAAATTTGCTGCACTCATTTTTGAACAAAAAATACAGAGCAAAGGCGTGTTTACTACAAAAACTCACATCCATTAGGTTTTCTATGATCACACAACTTTCGTTAAGTTCACCTCTTATGCACCCAAAGCAGTGAAACCACATCATATGCATTCAGGGCAATGTGCTCACCACTGATAAACATTCCTCAGACTGTGGTGGAAACTTTTTTTCTTTAAAGCTGCTGTGTGTGTGCCTTTGTCAGTCAGAGGCCCACGACTATAACCGAGGTGGAATGCATTTAAAAGCAGTGTGGCTCTGAAGGGCCCCTTTTAGCTGCTACACCACTGGAGGGCAGTGCTCCGTCTGCCTTCATACAGATGTCTCTTTGTTAGGAGATAGCTCAAACACAAACACAAGGGAAGATTAACAAGGAAGAAGTGAATATATATTAGACATCTGCCCACCTTCCAACTTGGTTTCAACTATAATCACACAAAGATTAAAGATCAATACAAGCTCATTTCTTTTAAGCACAGTGCTTGCTGCCTCATTTCCACTGTGAACTTAAACACCCCCAGATTTTAACCAGAATATGCACACAAACTGTTTTTACAGTAAGCTGGGCATAACAAGGACAACTGAGTGTGCAGAAATGAAAGGTGTTTGTTATTATCAGTCTAAAAAGGTAAAAAAGGCTATTTCTGTGATGTACTTGCACACCAGAAATGAAAAATGACAACAACACACAGATGCCACACAGCATGAAACCTCTATTACAGCAAAGCTCACAGCCATGTTTTTCTGTTTCCCATTTTTTTCCTTCTCTAGCAAACGGCAGGAGGGTTGGCTGCATTGGAATGCTACCGGGTTTAGTAGTTTTAAAATGAAATAGTTTGGCCTCAACACCTCCACCCCCTCTAGCCACGATGTCACAAACACTTACATCCGTGATGAGGGGGGAGCACAGTGCACAACGATGGTTGGCAGCAATTAAGTGGAAAAAAAAAAGATTAAGAAGATGTGGTTAATAATTACAGGAAATGTCAAAATGAATGTGGAAATAAAGTGTTAGAAATGTGTGTAATGTAGGCTAAAATGGAATGGTGAAAATTGGAGTCGACATGCACAGTGATGAAAATAATTATGAAAAGAGTAAACAAAAGAGGCAAGAAGAAAGAATGGAAAATCCATCAGATACACTGTAGCATTCTGCATGACTGATAACCCTAAATCAGAGGATACGAGAGAATGATGATGCTCCAAACCACCGGCAGCACCGTGCGCCTGGCGGTGTGCACTGCTGGAACTGACGCCTGCAGAAGCTCTGGCTTTATTGGAGGTGGGCAGACGTTCAAGTTTTTCTTTGACGCTCCACCCCGCAAGCCGCTTTTATGGGCCTGTTTACTAGCATGGGCTTCCAGAGATCTTTATCCAGCACGCCTTTGATTTACCAGAGCTCTCATCCCACATCCCATATGCAGCGGCAGAGACACGGGCCTTTCAAGACGCACAAATAGAAATCTGGCAGTCATTTCACAGTCAGAACTTTTTGCATCGCCCCTCTGTGTTCAACCCTTCATTTTATTCCTTTATACCCCCCCACCCCCACCCCTCCACATCTTCGGATATAATTATGGGGGTTCTCTACAGATGTTCCTCCTCTTCCAGATTAAGAGGAGATGACTAGAAATGTGATGTTGTGGGGTGGGCGTGCATTAATGTCGGACTGTAGCCACACAATTCTCTATGGTAAACAACAAATAAATAGTAAATAATGCATGGGAATTGCAAAAAAAAACTTAATGGAAGCAACAACAGGCTATAACAAAGACCTCAGCATACTCTTAATTTCATTTATTCCTGACGACAACTGCTGTATTACAAAGGGCCTCAGCAAACACAGAGCAGCTGCAGGGCTTTCTACTGTACAATGTAGGTGGTCAAAATCGTACTGTGCTCGGTACAAGGCAAACAAACACAATGACGAGAGTGTTCTTGATAGTTCTGCCTCAAGAAGAGATATCTGTGTTCTTTAAGCTTTTCAAAACAAGATAATGTTAATAGAAAAGAAGCTGCTGAAAACCACTTCAGAACACCATTCCATCACCTGCCAGAAAGGACAAAAAACTTCAAAAAAGAAAAATATAGAGTAGAAAACGTCAATAGAGTCAAAAAGTCAATATACACACTGCATATAGCTGTGGTCCAAGGATGACCAATGGACAGGGTGCAATTATCCTGCTCTAACACAAAAACACACTAGCAGTAACATTTACCCATTGTTAACACCAGCCTCCGTAGGAAGTCAAGTAGAGTGGCAAGTTGGGCCAAGCGCAGCGCCTCCTACGTGAGGAGAGAAACCAGACCTGACCAGATGAGGCTGGAACCAGCCACAACACATGACCAAGTTCAACAGGAAGTTTCCAAACAGTAGGAATAACACAGCACTGGGCAACCGTAGCACACCACTGAGTGAGTCTTCCTCTCCCGTTCCTCCTCTGATTTCATTTGCCATTCATCAAAGTGCAAGAAGCAGCTGTTAATGCCCAAGGTTGTACGACAGGTAATTCTCACATGTGCCAACTCAGCAACTCATTGACAGCCGACTTAAAGGTAACAGGTTTAAAGTGTAGAAACAGAGAACAGTGGCCCCCAGCTTTAAGTAGGAAGCAAAAGAGTGAGTCTGGGCAAAAACTCTCTGTGGAGTAATTCATGGATTTCTACTGTCCAGCTGAGAAGTGTGATTTGGCTCCAAGCAGGTGAGTGGTTCTGCATGGCAGACAGAGGCAGGAAATTCTGACTGAGGGAAAGAGGTCAGCAAGTCTATATAACCGTTTCCGAGAGAGTGAGAGAGAGAAGTTTAACTGAAACACAGAGGCCCTTGCTCGTATTCCTCCTGTGGTTTCCTTCCTCAGCTCCTCGGCCCCAAACCCCCATGCAGACAGCCTCCCATTTACTGCTGCACCAAATTTCTCTCTCTCTCTCTCTTTCAATTTCATTTTCTTTCTTTTTCTTTTGTGGTATAAAAAAGATGATGCTATTCGGGTCTGGCTGTGGCCCTGGCTCTGCTCCATGGGAGGAGATGTGGTTTCTCCAGCTGCTATGAATCCTACAACGAAGGTCTGCGCATGAAGCCATGCTTAATTTACGTGGTCAGGGGTGTATTACACCCCCACCACCACTTCACAACTTCACATCTATCGCAGTATCCCCCCATCCCTCCATCATATCTACGTATCATCACTGCAGCGAAACAACCATCTCTATGATTTCAGCGTCTTCACCATCATTTTCTC
Organism: Brachirus orientalis; assembly: GCA_016785285.1. NCBI lineage: Eukaryota > Metazoa > Chordata > Actinopteri > Pleuronectiformes > Soleidae > Brachirus > Brachirus orientalis. The sequence continues at coordinate 2,419,958 of JAFBJR010000100.1, forward strand.
TGCTTCCTCTCTGGACTTCCACACCTTGATGCTGAGATGATGACACTTTCTTGTTACTGTCAGTTAGACACCGGAAAAACAGCTTGAGTTTGTTTCTGTCTCACCGGAAAAAAAAATCCTCTTATACAAAAACTCATTAACACCTTATTTGATCAACCCAGACAAAAAACTTAATTATAAAATGAAAATCTGCAATTTTACATTAAGTGTAAATCTGGATTTCCCCACTGTTGCCAAAGGTACATTGACAGTGCAAAGCTTTTATTAAGCCAAGGTTTGGCAACAGATGTGAAGTCACCCATCAGAATCTGAACTTCCATTTTGAAGCCTTGAGATTCGCAATTTGGTCGGTGTCACCTTCAACCAGCCTCCCACTGGATCATACTGACTGTTCACTTATATGTGATGTGCTCTATTGTTGCTCTATTTTCCTCTAAGTGTGGGAGCATAATTTACAAAAGCTGCAAGTTCTCTGGACAAGTGGTTCTCAGACTTTTTATATCAAGTACTACCTGTGAAAATATTGACCTCTCCAAGTACCACCATTATTCTCTAATTAATGATTTAAATTATATTTTTTCTGCAATTTGTTTAATTTTCTACGCACTCTGGTCAAAATTCCTCAGCTCTACTCCAATCACATACCCTGGTGTATACAGTAGAACAGTATTTCTGATTTTCCTCCAAGTACCACTAGAGGAAGCTTGTGTACCACTGGTGGTACACATACCATAGTTTGAGAACCAAGGATCTAGAAGAAAATTTGACATTAGAGAGGAAAATATTCACAGTTGGAAGTAGGCTAATTTTCTCACAGACTTTGATTCAAACTACTATGTTCTTTTTACAACCAGCAGGGTTGGTCTCTGTTGGCTATCCAATACAATGTTACTTCCAAGTTGTCTTCAAGGAGGAAACATTTTTAAACAAGCTGTGGCTGCAGAGCATCTTGATGAGGATCTGACTACAGACATTCTCATCAATAGATAATACATAACATGTTCTGACTGCATCTGACATGAATTGCATTGATATCATGCTTTAATAGAAAGTGTCACTTTTAGATTTTTTTACCAGAAGAAAAAAGTATTCTGAGACTAAGACTAATTTTGTTCTGGGACTAACAGTGTCTCGAGGGAAACATTATCAACACAAGTAGTTAGGGTTCTAATATTGAGCCAAAACAGTAATTTTGCTGTGCAAATTGTCAAAGTAAAGTCCAACACTGACACTGAGAAAGCCAAGAGAGGCAGCACAAGTGATTGGTGAAAAGACATTGTCATGTACTGATATGAGTCACATTTACATCTTGTGCATTGCACACAGCCTACTACAGTGAGCAAAACATTACATAAGACTGGTGTGGTAGTAGGTTTGGGAGTCTGGCTGGGATCCAGAGGCTTTCTCGAGGCCCTGGCTTCTCTCTGTACATTAGCCAGGATATTAAAGGAAATGCAGTCCACCACAGGCTTCACTGCTGTGGTTTGCCATCAGCCGGAGCAAATCTGTGTGCACCAGTGGCACATACTCTCAGCCCAGCCTTGACATGAGGACTGTGTGTGTTGTGGGGAGAGTGGGGGAGACGGTAGGACAACTGCATGACCACTGTGTTCCGTTCTGTGTGGCCTGTCAGCAGCCGGTCGCTATAGTAATACTCACCCATTACACATAATAGTCACAGATATAAAGGAACCAGACGCGCACACACACACATGCATAGTCATGAACAGACATGTGGGCCTCTGAGTCTGTTTATGGGTCATTAGCATAGCTCCAGTGTTAACTAATCTACTGTGGCAGTGTTTTGCCGGGGACTGGCAGTATGGGTGGGACAGGTAACATTCAATTACAGTCCTGCCTGCTCGGCTGTGAGCATACAAAAAAAAAAAAAGACAGCAGCATCACATCACTACGCACACTCACGACACACTCTGCAAGAGGAGGGGGAGCGAGCTGAAGCATGAGGAGCCACCCTTTCCTCTGGAGTGAACAGAAAAGGCTTCCCACTTCATCACTATACTGGTTTATTTCAATAAATACCACCCAATGAGTGTGTGAGATATGTGCCAGCGAGAACTTTTATGGACATGTGTTTGTGCATTCATATTTAATAGCTAAATATGTATGTTTGTACTGCGTGTGTACGTATGTGCGTGTGTGTCTGTGGGGGATTGTCTCTTAATATAGTTAAGCTGTGAAAAACCCCAAAGTCTTTGGCGAGGTCTCACACACACTTTTTCCTCCTTCCTCCCTCTCACCAGAACCATTTATCAGAGCAGAACAGGGGCAGCTTGCGTGTCATAAGCCTCTTTGGAGCCACAAACAAATCAAGCAGGGCTCTCCATCAAATGAACTCCCCACTCGACTGGCGGTTACATAAAGGTTTACTCGCTCGCTGTGTAAGAGCATGTTTCAGTGGGAATGGCTTCTGATTGAATACATCCATACGTACCAGCGCTGGGAAGAAAAATGACTGAGACTCATGGGAGTTATACGCATGGGGTTGTCAAACCTTTTATATTTTTCCACACGTCAGAATATTCAGAGGTTTTACAAATATGGCTGTACAGGTGTAGGAACCCCATGAGGTTGGGATACATATCGATCACCTTGATAGTTTAAAGACCAGTAAATAATATGTCCTTTTTACAAAGTTGCCATATTTTGCAAGTGTCCTGCTCCATCATGGACTCAATTACTCAACATAGAAGTCTAAATGCACCTTTAATTTTCATTTAAAATGTTATACAAAAAAAATAATAATTTAAACAGTGAAACAAGGTCCATGTTTTTGTTGTATAGCTTGAACCTTCTACACAGTAGATGTATTGCTATCTTACAAAGCCCTTTTGGTAAAGAAAGCCTTTTTAATGCTGCTGAAGTGCCTAAAACTTAATGTTTGCATATTTGTTCAGCCAAAACATTTTTTTTAAAAACCATGAACAATGCAAAAAAAGCCCTGCAAGGTTTTGTTGTTATGCTTCATTGCAAGATCCTCTGAAAGGAGCACCCTAACTAATGATCTCACTGATCCACAGTGAGGCCTTGGGTTTTACCACCGTAGACTGATATGTTTTCCCTTTGAACTAGAAAACAATTATCAATATTATCACCCTTTACCCTGCCCTCTCTTCAGCTACTCCCCGCATTGAAGAGGGCAGATCTTTGTCGTAGCCTGACCCCCTCTCTCCTCAAAACATCGGTCATTGCTGACCATGACCACCAGGGCCATGGGGAAGGACCATTCTCAATCTGGAGGTGTGTAGCTTTGACAAAAGCCCTGGTCAATGCGAAATCCACAAACAGACGGAGCACAGGGTTGAGCCTTCTGCTCTGTGGTCGAGCTACAGCTGCAACAGTCACTCTGAAAACTTGACCTTAACCTCTGGACCTGACCACGGCTTTGGAGGATAGAGAGGGGGTCGTGCCCCGGACTGACTCCTGTGACTGTTAGTAATGGCATTGATTACTGCTCCTTGACAGTATGATTTGTGATTGCACATGTATTAGCACGGGTATGGCTGTGTGGGAGCATTGCTAATAGATGAAATGGAAGGATGGCCTTGAATTATGAGGACAAGATGGATGTTGTATGGCTCTGTTGAGTATTTTGAATGATTCATAGTGATGACGAACACTCGCTACCTCTAGGCAAAAAAAAAAAAAAAAAAAAATACAAAGTATACAGTCCCTTTGGTCCCTACACCATCTCAGCTCCATTTCACACCCCTCCCCTGTGGAGGACAAAGGGGCTTTTAGGGCCCTGATGAGGATGCAGTCAGAGTCACGAGGTGAGGAGTTCTCTCATCTCAATAACTGCTGTCATTAGGGCAGAGAGGACTTGGAAGAGAAGGTAGCCCAGAGTGACACTTAAAGTTCACTTAACCTTTGGGAATGGACATGTTTCTCCTCTGACTACAATATAAAGAAATTTGAATTAATCTGATTGAATCTGCCTTTCTCCTGAAATACAAATAAAATATTTGTGGTTCTCATATTCACATCAATAAGAACAACAATTATTTAAAACTGTCAAACTACTACTACTTTTTTTCTGAATTCTGACGAATCACCTCTTTTTTTATCACATCAACAGTTTTTATGTCTATATTAACAACATAAATCAACTTTTATCAGTGTATCTTGATTGGGAATCAAAAGACTTCAAAGTGCCTCCTCTGTTTCATACAGGCTGTGTATTTATGTTGCGCAAATGAATGAAGAGGACTGCAGTGTTAACAATTGCAAACAGTTTAAAAGGATACAGACATCTCTCAGCAGAACTGCTCCTTTATTTATTGATTTAATTATTGATCTGCCATCTTTTTCCCCAAGTTTTAGTTAATTACGATCAACACAATAAATCCTGATGGCTCTAGTTTTACTATTAGTGTATAGAGCACGTATAATGCAATCCGACAAAGCTCAGGATTAATTGATGTTGCATGCATGGCATGACTATAAAAGAGCAATCAAAAAGTGTTTGTCTGAATGACGCTGTAATTTGAAATGAAGTGTATACTCGTACATAGAAGGCCTGGTCTCCCAGGGCCACTAGTGAACATTAGAGAGGCCTGCAACTCACACTTCACATGAATATTTAAGGACACATTGGGACTCTTCCATTTAACATCCCAGAGGGGGTGAAGCAGACCCCTTATATCCTCACGCTCACCTTATTGCACTTTCTCCTAACTCTGACCTGTCACCTTTTTGCACTTTTCCTTCACTTACTTCTCTGCCCTCATACTCTCTTTGTTCTTTCAGCTACACCTCCTTCACTACCATCACTCTGTTCTTCCTGATCCTTATGTCTCACACTTGCCTGCTTTCTCCTCTTTCTGTGGTTCCTCAGAGCTCAGGAGCCGCTGAGGGAGATGAAGGGATGAGCACTGTTTCTTCTCTTTCTCTCCTTCTGCCCAGCCCAGCCAGCAGGCTGCCAGTGTGTGGAACGAGATTGAGATGCGGCTGACGATGCAGCAGCTGGTTCTTCTTTGTGCTAATCACTCCCAGAGAGCCGACCGTGGTTTGATTTGGTTTTTTACAGCCTGGCCTTATTTTTCACATCAGCGACGTGAATGGCCCCTCCACCCCCCTACACTTTTGATCAAATTTGCACCATATGCCTTTGAAGGGAGATGAACTGACGGGTGGGTGTGTGCTTCTCTTTAACTCCCCTTCCCGGTGCAAGCGGTTTGATCAGGCCCCAGCCCTGATGGGGGCAAGCTCTCCAATCCCGAGACAGTATTATGTTCCCAAAATTGCCTGACTGGAGATAATGAAGGCCTATGATTTTTAGGAGCAACAGAAAGAGGAGACAGAGACTTGACTTACAAGACGTGCTCACCAGACCGTCACTACCGAATCAACTTCCAGAGGTAGAAATAGGCAGATATGGGCATCAAAAGAAAGACTGCATTCATCTAATCACCTCTAGCTTGATGTCTGGTCTTGTATCCTTTCTGACTCTTTCTCAGTGTTGTAGCCAATAGGATTAGAAGAGTTTCATTTCACCTTGAATTACCACTGTCCGTACCATGTAGTGTAATCCATATTGAAAGACTTCTGGGAAGAGTTTGGTCAAATGTGGAAAGGAAAAGAAGTAGGCAGGATGGTAGACTGATTGCTGAAATGAATGCCGTGTTGCCTGCATATCTTTTTCTCAATGAAATCCTTCCCTCCTTCAGAAGGACAGCCAATCAATGCCCTTATCAACTGTCTCATCAGGCCAAATTAGCCTCTGGCAATTCACAGAGTGACGCATAGTTGGTGTAATCAAGGAGGTATCAACATCTGAGAAATAAGAGTATCCACTGGAAAAACGGCGACCGAAATGGTTTACTAATGACCAGTGACAGAAATAGATGAGGAAGATAAAAGATAAAAATTAGTGAAAGAAACACATCACACAGGTACTGAAAGATGCATTATACCCATGATACCACTGACACTGACAGATGTAGGAAAACAGATACAGAGGGCAGATGCATTTGCAGATGAATATGTCAAGGCTGATTTGGCAGAAATAATCAAAGTACCAGGCAATTTATCCAGTGGTGTTTCATATTAACATCTGGACAATTTTGCCTCAATTTATTTAAATTATTCTGGAATAAAAATAGACACATTTGCTTAATATGTGTCTTCTTCATTTGTGTAGTAAGCTTCTCTTCAAAATGCAAAATGCACATTCTGGCTGGGTTGCCATTTGAGCTGTTGTAGGAGCAAGGTGGTGAAAGAAGTCTCAATAGAGTAAAGAACATATAAAAGGCTTATTTTACATCAAAAATAAAAAGATATTATTGTACAAAACAAACTTATAGGTAATATAGTCAATGTCTGGCAATACACCCTTCTTAATGTTACATACTTGATCTTTAACTGACAAATCAATTTATGACAATGAGCTGGAAAAGTGAGTATATGTAAAGTTTCTTCCACCCATCCTGACAATTTTGCGAATGCTGAAAACGTCTTACAAAGGTCAACTGAAATAGCTTGTCTTTTCTCCTCTCCCTCCCTCTCATTGTCAGTGGTACACTAAATCTGGGTCCGCTTCTCCACTGGCTGTCACAGAAGTTTCCAAACAGCTGTGGAGATTTAACGGCTGGAAAACAATGCCTTGTGTCTTTTCTTCTGCTTACAGGCACATGCGTTTCTTGGCCTGAGTCCCTGCTGAAATAGTGAGGGAAGAGTTAAGAGACTTCAGGGAAAAATCAGTCTTCAATTATGCATTTGAACAGCAGCAACACACAAAAAAAATAAACAACTCTATAAAGTTGTTCTTCGAGATGATATCAGCAGTCTGTGTTTAATGTGTGTAAATCTAGAAGAACAGGCCCCATCCTGTCAGGTGAAAGTGTAGTTAAACATCAGCTAACATGCTAACTGGCAGCTCTGACTGCTGCAGGGCTGGGAGTCATTAATGAACAGTAATGAACAGTGCAGAGACATAGTGAAACAGATGAGTCTGTCTATGTGTGTGTATATGCATGTGCACAGAAAGCATCTCCAGCATGCAGCATGCCTATCAGCAGGCCATCACTATTGATTTATTAATGCTAGAAAATGCTGCTGCGCTAATTGAATTGAGATCCAGGAAGTCAGTTAATGTAGCTGACAGCGATACAGGAATTTAATCTCCCCAGTGCACAGAATTATGACTCTTCCCTATCTGTGCTGTCAGAGGGATAAATAGTAAATCAATCTTTTGTACAATGCGCTCCACTCAGAGCTTCTGCAGGATGAATGGTAACAACCTCCCTCTGTTTTTAACCATCAGCAATCGCTACTCAAGCTGTTCACTTGGTTCATTGTCTCGTCCTTTCAAAGATAAATCAAAGTTTTGGAAAAGGCCGCAGATGTAGAATTCAAACCCCATAATCCTTAAACCTACCATTAGAAAAAGACAATGTACTCACTGTGGCCAAATTGCTTGTAATCCAATAGTTTATAGTCACCTCCATTGTTCACGTCAAGGCAATCGCTCTTATGCTACACACTTCAAAATCCACATCCTGACGCCCAGTCCAGTCCAGCTGGGGCCGCTCCATTTCTCCCCACCAGTGTGTACCCTTGAAAGAGTCTGCCGACATCAGCGTTTCTATGCATAAGACCACCACCATTAGAACAACCGCTACAAATTCTTAGAATATCAGACCCGCTGGTGCACAGGGGCTCCAACATAAAGTCATTAATACAGGGCAGATTTAATGTATATGTGTTTGTACAGCTGCTATTTAGCTGCTGTCTGATGGTAAAGGAAAGCAGTAGAGTCAGGTCTTTGACAGCACTCTAAGGCAAAATGTCCAAAGGAGCAAAAACATGCATGCTGGCAATCAGGCCAGGCAGAAGCCCAGGGCCAAACCACTACACTGTACTCAAAGGCAACACCACCCTGCCGGCCAAGGTGTGTGGGCTCACTGACTGGGAAACGATGACCCTGTACAGTTGCTGAGTAAATGTGCACACACTGTATAAAGTGCGTATAAGAGCAAGAGCTGAGAGACACAAGTCAGCCATGCTGATCATATAGTTCAAGCATAACAAAAAAATCATAATCCTTACAGGACACATAGCCTTGCAATGAGAAGGTGCAATATAGTGAAGAGACACTGAGATAAACAGAGAGAGGACAGAAGGACGCAATGAATACATTATACATTTACAATATACAGGAGACTAACCAGGCAAAACTTGAAAAGGAAATCTTTTTTTTTTTTTTTGCCGTTTCTGTTTCTCTTCTCTGTGGTTAATGGATACATGAGTTATATACAGTACTTATTTTAGTCCCTTTAATCATGAGCTTTTATCGCATGTTCTGCCAAAACCTTCCACCAGTCACTAGTTGTGTCTGCCAAGAGAAATGAATGAAAATGTAGAGAAACCAAATATTGTGGAGCCATGGCTCAGAAGTCAAAACCCATCTTTTTCTTTCCTTTGAAGAGTAAAGCTATAAAAGGAACACCCAACAGGGGCTAGATATTGTGTTCACAGAGTGTGTGGATAAGAGACACTTTAATTAGGTTTAGTGATATGAGAAGAATTTATGTTCTTAATATTACCTGGCTAATTCCTGTGCAATATAAGCTTGTGTAAGCTTAGCAAAGACAAAGCAAATGTCCATGTCAGCGTTTTTAACTTATGTGGGTAAAGAACAACTGAGTAAACATCATTAATCATTTTTGAGCCTTACTGAGTTGTAAGGAAAATGAATTCCTCCTCTAAACACAAAATCTACAAGTCACAAAATCTATATGAGCAGCACTGCTTAGTAAAGTCAGGTTTAGTATTCATATAAATGAGAAAATACCCATTTCAACACAGTAAACATCGCCAGGTGTCCACCATTATCCTGGTGTGTCCTTAATGGATGAAAAGCTTGCGAAGTGGATGAATGTCTCTGGTCAGGTCTGATCCTTATAGGTCTCTGCATTAGATGGGGCCAGGGCTGTGGCCACTGAAGCTCTTAGGCCTGGAGAGGAGTACTTAATGCTGGGGAGGAGTGGAGGACCTTACTGCCCACAACGCCCTACCCCATGCCCCCTGGAAAACCACAGCTGACCACCAGGGCACTGGGAAATGAAACCAAGGAAACCACGGGCCAGGCCAGAGCAGCACAACAGCCGACACCGAGGCGGAAAAAACAGAGTCGGGCTTTTTGGCTGCTTAGTGGTTGGCGCTGATGGAGGTATTAAGATATTAATTGCTTTTTGACATGATTTTGTTAAGGGAGGAGGGCAAGCCTGCGGCTTCTCACACAGCCAGTATAATGGTGGAGAGGCCTGACAGGGCAGAAAAGATTCTGGCTTGGGGCTCCGTGCTTAAAGAGAAAAACTTCACAAGAGCGACCTGTTTTCATAGACACTGCTTTGAGATCATATATGACAACACAGATGGAACTGGTCCTTTAGAGGATTTTACCATTTAGATTTTCTCATTTATACTTGAGGCATAGGTGGCACTCAGAGACCAGCATCTGGATCCAGATCATTACCAAATTCTAATAATTACTACCTTGGGCTATAACCTACATCCCCAGGAAATGCAATAAAAATCTATTTTCTGATTTATACCAGTCACACACAGTCTCTTTGTTGGGATATAAATGCTACAAGGAGCCAAAAAAAAGTGAAACCACTATGATGTCTGCACGTTAATTATAACATTTCAGCCAGTTGGCTTTGCATATGCTTTGCATAAAGAGTGCAAAGGGGAAACAAATAACCTAATCAACTCATGGGGGGTTTTCTGTCATTCGGACCATATAAAAACCAGACAAAGAAACACAAAAAAGGTTCTGTTTGCAAGAAATCATATATGCACAGTATCCAAAATAATCTATTGCTGATAATACCTGATAAAAAAGTGTCTTTTTAATCAATAAACCTCTCAAAGTTTAAAAACAAATTGCTTAAACCCACAATGAATGAGCAGACAGCGAGGGCTCTGAGGGCTAAACGCATCTCCCACTGTTGACGAGGTTAATGCAACTGAAGCAGTAGTGCGTCAGCTGGGGGTGAAGCCTGCGTACATGACAGCAGACATAAACAGGAGCGCAGCAGTCCTGACGTAAGGCCGTGGCCTCACACACCCATGCAGAGAGAGGCTACGGTTGCACAGGGAGAAGTGAATCACCAGCTCTGGTGATTCAGGACACCGAACCTATACTTATGGGCTGCTGTGTTTGTGAAAATGTACTCTGCTGTACGTGTGCATGGGAGTGGCGTTGTTGCTGATGCATATGTGTATACAGTGCAGGCAGCTGCCAGAGGTTGGGATGAGCAGGGAGCATTACCATCAGCATCTTTGTGGATCAAGGAGAAGCCCCCAGTAATCCTGGCCTCTCTCCAGGATCCCACACACCGCAATTAGGATTAACTCTCCTCTCCTCCCTCCAACCAGCAAGACAACAGAGAATACTGATGTGTTTGTATGTGTGTGTGTATATGGCTGTGGGGGGCAATTAGCCAACTTTGTACTTGAAGAGGAGATCCCCCCCCAAAACAAACCGCCAGACGACCACTAGGCTGTGGGCCTGTGGGATGGTGCACACACGCTCATAATACACACAGGGAGGGTAACAAATCGACCTCAGTGGCGGCAATATAAGCCGTTTGACCAGTGCCTGCTGTCTGCCTGTAATGGAGAGAGTTGTTACTATCTGCCAGTTGTGCAGATATTATAATAATTAATTAACAGTTTATACAACTTCTTTCTTTTTTTAGATTTATGGTCAATAGTTCTATTTTAAAGTCTATTTTTTTGCTCCACTGATGAGGTTATGATTTTGACATAGCATAATAGCATTTTTTGGGATGTAGGTTAGGTCATGAGGAAGAAATTTGTATTATAGCTTGGTGACAATCCAGACAATACGGTGTGTAGAAAAAAATGGACGTAGTCTTACAGTTGCAAAATTAACTTTTAGATTTGCGGCACTGTTTCTGAAACTGAAAATTCACCTGCAACCAGGCACCTGTTGGATTTTTTTTATATCTAGTCTATGATCCAGATGCGGATATAGATTCATGATTTACAAAAAACTGAGAAACTTGCAATTGGTTTGAGACTGTCACATCCCACAGGGTCACTGAGGAAATATACCCAGGTGTATTTGAGGTAGAGCAGGCCTGGCTCTTGCAATTTTTCAGTGCACAACTGGGCCTCCAGGCCAAATTGTAAAATATGCACCTTGTCATTTACTTCTAAAATGAGTGTTTTCTTATGTGATGCCCAATTTCAAATTCAAATTTAGAAAATCTCTCTCCAGGGCCAAAAAGTCCATTTTACAATGTTTTTGTAGGCGTGGTGATGCTGAGTAAGCTGAACTTTATGTGTAAAATCAGTGACAAGCCTTTAAGCGAGTCGAGTCAGGAAACAATGTTTAATGTCAGCAGAGAACTGTAAATGAACCATAGTCAAGCACAAATGTTTTTCATTCTGATTTCACATGTGAAAGTGTCCGTTATGTATTGTCTGTGTCAAGTAGAGGGTGTTTTATGCAACAAAAAGGCACAACTTATTTTAACGTTATGTAAATGTGTGTAAAGCAGTCTTATACATTTAAGTTCAGCTAAGCCTTCAATGACATATTCAATGACATATGACATATGATGCAGAGGCCTGCTATATTATGTTTGACCTGTGGTTTCCTCTAATGTTATCTTTTCTTCAGAAGTGCCAGAAATGATTTGCCTGCTCAGCCGAATGCTGTAGGTGTGAGGGTCAGAGAGAGAGAGAGAGAGAGAGAGAGAGAGAGAGAGAGAGAGAGAGAGAGAGAGAGAGTGAAGGTGCCAGCAGGAGATGAGCAGGCTGTGGAGAGGTGTCAGGGTGGAGAGCCTGTAACACAGTAAAACCTCAGAGTTCACACCTCACAAACTTTACAGTTACTTTTACCCACCATAGGAAACAAATCATCACCAACATTTTTAGAGACTGTTGATATCACTTATTAGGACGAATAAACAGAGCAATACTTCCTGTCAAAGCAGTGACCTGTATACAACGGCAATACTACCAGGTTTACGATAAAAAAAAGAAAAAAAACTTTAACAATTTTCCTGTGAAACAATCTTTGCCTCACAACCTATTATGGTATTTCCCTTGTAATAAAGAGTCAGAGAGTGCAAAATGTCCCCAGTAGGCAGCTGCACGCTACAACTGCAGTGTCAAAATCACTTCCAGACTGCTCCACTTTGGATCAAGGGAAAGGAGAGGCACGGGTAGAGGAAACCAAGGCAAAATAAATTAATTGCAAATGTATCATAGAGGGGGGCGAAGGGGAGAGACTGGGGCGATTTATCTGTGTTGACGGACAGAGACAGGCCCAGTAAGCTGATGGTGAGAGAATGGGGAACAGCATGAGGCAAGTGAAAAGCAAAGCAAGGTGACGAGGTGCACCGACTCAACCAAATAAAAGATGGGTATAGACAAAAAAAGGGAGCAGTGGGGTGTTACATAGGCAGAGATGTTTGAGTGCATTTGAAAGCTGAAGCAGATCTGCTGTTGGGGGGAGTCTGATTTGGGCTGTGGCTGTGACAGTGATAAACGGCCTGGGGAAAGAGGCTATGGAGATCAGTCAAACACCTGCCATGCCCTGCATGAGCTGCACTCAACTCAAACAAGATGCGGGAGCAGGAAGAGCTGTTTGCCAGCTCGAGGAGGAGGAGGAGGAGGAGGAGGAGGAGGCTGCTCCATGTCACTTCTGTCTGTTCTCTACAGCCACAAATACACAGACTGGTTGGTCAGTACCAAAGGAGGAGCAGGATCCTTTTATTTCAGTAAGATGCAGAGCAAACAGGGACACCACTGTTGTATTTATGTATAAAAGTGCATTTTAAAGGTTCTGTGTGTAAAAATTATATATCTAATGGTGAGGCTGTAGACTGGAGCAAATGGAGGACTAATTGTATCAGGAAAGTACATCATTTGCATAATAGATAGAATGAAAAGCCAAGACTGTATGTTTCAAAATGCATGTTTTGTCCATTCAGGCTACTATAGAAACATGGTGGAACAAGTTGGCAGCCTCCTTAAAGCAAGGGCCTAGCCTAAAGTGCAAATAAAAGGCTTATTCTGAGGCTGAAAAACTAAATGAGTTTTATTTTAAAGACCTAATACACTTATACAAACATGCTTATGGGTAGTGTTTCAATTTCTGCCAAAACACCTTCCTAAATAAGAAAGAAAGTGTCTACTTTATATATATTTTCTATATACTGTATAACACCATTTTTGAAAATTATTTATACAAAGTATAACTTAAGGGTTGGCTGTTTTAATTAGTCATGTCATAATATTTGATAAATATATGAAATAATCCACTAAAAAAGAAATTTGTTAAAACATGACTGGATTAAAAGCAGATTATGCAGAGTGATCCATACACATGTTAAATGTTATTTACACTTTATAGCATATCATATACTTAATTAGAAAACATTTAAATTCAACTTTCCAAAAATAATTATTTCTGATAAGACACGAAGCAGATGTTTTCTCAACTGTGATGTTCAGATGTGTCTAATCTACAAATGTATTCATGATCTACTGCCTCCATCTTTAAATGTCATGTTCTTGGCCATAGAGGGAGGAGTAGATTGGAGCTGCAGTGAAATGTGACAAGTTTGCATTCAGCAAGAAACAGAACACAATCCCCAAGCCCACTAATCTCAAACAGTGCACGACCATAATCATTTACAGAAATAAAGGCTTGACATAATTCATGCCATAAATGTTACTGCTCACAAATATTTGCAAAGTTACTGTTAATGTCCTATTCTCAGTTGGATGCACTTCCTGCACATGCACCGCACATGCAAAATGATCGACAACTCAATAAAATTTAGGGCAGATAGAAATATAAATGGCAAATACATTTGTCTTCATCACTAATCAAACCACAACAATTAAATAAATGATAAGCGATCATTACATTTTGCTAAAAGATTTTTCTCCCCCAATAAAACCCCATAAATCCACTCACATGAGTGTGTGTGTGACAGTAATGGCATTGACAGTATGGTTTGTGTGACATTTACTCAGATTCCACAAGATTTATATGTCTCAGTGGATCCCAGTGTTGTTGTCAAAGTTGGAGTAAGAATAATGAAAAACATGGAAGACAGGTTCTTACAATATAACAGCCACTGGCATCCACATGGATGGATAACACTAGTTATATTGATACAGTATTGTGGAAGAACTACTTTTTTTAATCTTTACACAGCTGAAAAAATGTGAGTAATGCACTGAATGTCACACTGCATGCAAGCTTGTAAACAAAGTTCTTACATAGTCCTTCTGGGGCCGACATATTCTCATTTTCCCCTCTCATGGCATAATTGAATAAAAGCTTGACAGCAAATATTATTGTGTGTTAGACAAGGTTTTCTAAGCCTGATGCACACTGCTTCTCCCATGGGGAAAACACAGGAAGAGAAAAGTGGATGAAAAGTGTCCAGATGACTTGATAACAGGGAAACAACTAACTTTCATGTGGGATTTTTACAATAGAACATATCTAATGGTGTTTACAATCCAACCAGTGTGTTCACATCCTCTGCAGCAGGCAGATGTAACAGACCTGCCGTAGTGAATTCACCTTGTAAAGTGAATTATGGGGTGATAAATGACACTTTAGCTGAAAGGTAGCAAACTGCTGAGAAAAGCTAAACACTAATGTGATTTCTCATGGAGTGTATATGCTGTAAGTGCTGTGATGAAGTGGCCAGCCCCATTGGAAGAGATAAACACAACGAGAAAGTCTTTTGTTTCGCAGCCTATACTCAACCACGGGGAGGGTGAAGAGGAACCGATTAAAATTTATACAAGAAGTTGCACAGTAGCACAGAAATGAGTGACAGTGTTCCCTGCAGAATGTGTTCTGTACTCTTCAGCAGAGCAAGAACATCTTGAGATAGGCAGTAGACTGCTGATGTATGGATTTCTCATGAATAAACATATTCTGGTGTAGCCTCTTAATTTCCATATATGAGGTCTCTTATATCTGAGGAAAGTAAATCCTAAAAATATCTCACTTTGCCCCAGACTCTTCCTGACCTACATGGATGGATGCACAAACACACACACTCCCTATCACTGTGGCTCCGCTGTGTTACACTGTGGGAGGCTGAAGTGGCCTTTGTGGGCTGAGCTGAATATCTCCATCCACTCTGGCAGGGCCTCAGAGTGCCTGCTGCCGCCTGCTGCCTCAGCCGTGGGTACAGGCTGCCAGCCGGCCCGCCGACCAACCTCCCTGAATCCCTGCCAAGCTCCTGACGCCACCCTGGGTGGTCCTGCTTCATGCGGCTCTGGCAGGGCCTTGCTCAAGTCGCAACCCCCCCCCCATCCTCTCCAGCTCCCTTGGCAGCCGCAAACAACCTCACTGTGTTCCGAATGTGGAGCTCCACTGAGAATCAGTCAGTGTTGCAAGTTATATTTTTATCATATGGGCGGATGTGGATGTGTGTTTTGATGGTTTTGGAGAAGTAAAAAAGGGTAAAATAACGTCTGCAGGCAGTGATGCTTGCATTTTTTCTGCGTATAGATTTTTAAAAAAATGTATATTGCTTTTAAACGAGATAAAGCAAAGATGTCCTCCTGCTTCCGTCACATGTGTAAACATCAAACTGACCCTTTCTGTTACAATCTCTGTCTCTCCCTTAGTCAATGAACCACAACCCGTAAGTTGAAATCATCAAGGGCAGAGTACTGAAATCACTGCCGGGCCAGTCCCTATGCAGGGTTACAGTGATGAGTTGGAAACTGACTGTCAAATTACAAGATGAAAACTTAAGATTCTCTCATTACTGATGCTGTAGTAGGCAGCCAACAAATCAAGCCCACTTGAGCCAGAATGGTGCTCCCATTACCCGTCTCTTTGCTTTAGAGTGGAGAATCATGTTCCCATGGACTCTGGAGGTAATTGTGCCAGGCTCCTACACTCCATATGAACACCCTTCTGTTGCTGTGCTGCCCTGCCAAAGAAAACGTCTTTCTGTCTTGTCTCCCGTCTCTCGTCCAGAGATTCATGACTCCTGCGTCTGATTGTGGATGATTAAAATCATTAGAGGTCGTTAGCAGGAGTCGCTTACCGCTGAGCTCGCTGTGAAGGTTGGAAAGGGTTGGAGGGGATGTTGCAGGGGCCTGTGGAGATGGGTGAGGGACGGGCGTCATTCTCTTCTCTGACCTCAACAAAAGCATTATGTGCTGCTGGCCCCTAAATGCACACACAGGCACAAATATCCATCTGCCCCACCCGTCTACCTCTATCAGTCACACATGCACACACCAAACAACCCAAGCTGCCACCAATACATCAGCGAAAAGTCTCTGAAGAAAAGCACCAATGTGTGTATTAGCAGTGTGTGCAATCACAGGGCCTTTGGGGGCCCTAATGGATTAGTACACTAACACTCTGTCAACTTCTGGGCCAAGCTGGGCCCACACAAACTGCCAGCACTGTCAAATGACACAATTACTGAAGTGGAAAAGTCTTAATTGCCCCTGTTAGTTATCAACAGAGGACTTCATAATACTCAAATGACTCATTTTTGTGCCCAATGTTTTGAGCTAGGTTGATTAGGAAAAAGGCAACAATACAAGGAGTGTATTTACAACAAGACATTGTCATCATCAGGTTTATAAAAATGTACCCACAGTACAAAGTGTGGATGACTGCCTCACACTGAACACAGATGCACTACAGATGTGTTTATCTCAGTAAGCTGAGGCGATAACTGCAGCCGGTTAAAACAGCCATATATTAACTTCATCGTACTTGAAACATGTTGCCTTTATACTGATCCTATTTGTCTGTCAGTGACTGGAGTGGCTGGACAGCTGTTCTAGCCATTGCGTGCTGTGAGTGGATCACTGGGCTGTAAGGCATGAATAATAGATGCTGTTTATGAGTGTATGTTTTCCATCTGACCCCTGGGTCTACAGTGAAAACTGCAGCGGGCCTCTTAAGGGGCTGAAGAAGAGGAGGAAAAGCGTGAGCAAACAAGAGAGAGACAGATGAAGCTCGTCCAGGGAGGTGATGGGTCATTTAGTGCCCAGAGACCCCCCATCAGCCATCAGTGACATGTCCAATCAGGCCTTATAGTGTTATATACAGAAAAACACACACTTCCCTGCTACTGCTGCTGCTGCTGCTGCTGCTGCTGATACTGAACAGTAAGTGCTGCTTTTACACACACAGCACTGTAGGGAGACAATGCCGCATTTATGCTACAGTGAGCAGCGTCATGAAAGCAGCCTTATACTAAAACTCAGTGTGCACTCACTCGAGGCTTTCCCAAAGATATTAACCTGCAAGTCACTGATATGTGTGAGCGACATTTTGAATATTTCGCTGACACATATCAAGCAGCCTAACAGTGAAAGTGTTCAGCTCTTGTGTTGGTGCAGCAGGAGACACGCTGAGTGAGTAGAGAGAGAGAGAGAGAGAGAGAGAGAGAGAGAGAGAGAGAGAGAGAGAGAGATCTTTGGGGCTCTAAATATCATGACAGCTTGCTCATTAAAAACGATGGCGGGTCCCTCTCAGTCAAGCATGGCACAACCCGTGAGTCTGCTGTGGACTGATTCATAATGATCAGGCATCTGTTGCAGGTTGGGAAGCCCAGACAATTATGATAACCTGCATCCCCTACTGCCCACAATTACTTCAGGCAGCCCAATGCTGCTTAAAACTGACACAGCTGGGCCGAGTGGAGGCCTCTCCCTTACACTGTACAATGTTACTAATGACAAAGGGGTCAGAGAATGTGTGTGTTTTACAAGGGTGGTTATGGTCTGTGGCCCTGACAGGATTTTCATATGCTGAAAGGTTTCAGTTTAGAGATCAAGAGAAGAGGAGGAAACAGAGGGGTCGTCATGGCTGTGTTCGCTCGAGCTGTAAACCTTGGTCGAGCCTTGAAGTCTTGCTCTCAACTCTGCAGCCTGTCGCAGGTCTTTACCTTCATCCTAAATGAATGTGACTGTGTTGTGCAGTTTGGTAGGGACACTGTGCAAGTGTAGGTGTTTGCATACCCTGTGCTAAGATGCCACTAGGTGGCATGGTCACTTTGAACATAAAAGCAAACCACTGGAAAAAAGGAAAAAAAAAAAAAAAACACTACAGGCAAGTGTTCAAATGTGACATTTCATCGTGTTCACATCGTGATGACTAAGAAGATTTTTCACTGTATCTGATGACAAGTGCTGCACAAAAACTGACGTTCCTGAGCACTATTTGAGAAGTAAATGCTGATCAGTGTGATATTTAAAAAAATAGCAGAGATATACAAGCTGGCTATCTGCGGCATTTGTGCAGGCAACATGGTGTTGTCATCACAGTGTTATGTCTTCAAACATTCTGTAAAGTCAAATTGTAAGCAATTCTTGGAAAAACTCTGCAGATGTTATTTTAGCGCTGAATGAAATCACCAAGAGGAAGAATGATAAACAAGAATGATAAAGTTCCACAGTGTGAGAAATGTTTGTACTGTATACATGTGCTGAGCACATCATGAGGACACATCTTTTTGATATTTTACTCTATGTTTAATCTATTGGTTGAAAAGAAAGCCAGTTTCTTGGGTTGCGGCTTAATAGATACGTCATGTAGGATTTTTTTTTTGTTTCTAAATAAAGTTACTGAATTTTTCCAGCCTTTAACTTAAAATTGTATGTGAAAATATTCAGCATTATGGTTCGAGCTGAACAGTTCGGAGATAAAGTAAGAGAGTCAAGGTTGAGATGGTTTGGTCACGTGCAGAGGAGGGATAGTGATTACACTGGACAAAGAAGGTTCATAGATGTTGTGAAGGAGCACATGAGGACAGTTTGTGTAACAGAAGATGAAGGATAGGACAAGACGGAGGCAAATGATCTGCTGTGGTGACCCTAAAGAAAGAAGCTGAAAGAAGAAGATTCTAAATGACAGCATAAGCTAAAAATACAATTTTTACTTGTGAAAAACTCTGGTTTACCTATTCTAAATAATATGAAATGTTGCAAAAATGGCAGTAAAAATGTGGTGAATCAAGTGTTGATAGTCACTTAAAAAAACATTGGTCCTATATAAATTTTATAAATATAAAAAGTTGGGAAACATTGTTCTACAGGATTCGTAGTATGCATGATTCCAATACTTGGAATCAAATAAACAGGATGAGCCTTAAAAATGTTATTTTTAGATAAAACCTATCCACATTCAGATGAGTGTTTTAGCTCTGTTTCAGAAGTAATCTGTGTAGATACTAATGCACCTTAAAAACCTTTCTGGCGCTCTGGGCTCACTCATGCCAGTGCAAAGAGGAAGTTTAATTTCTCCTTTGCAGTATTAACAACAAACAATGATAAGTGGAACAAGGATTTCTGTTATAACACCAACAATTAGATGAAACTGAAAATAAAAAATAGGAGAGTTCTCAAGAACCAGCAGCGTTTTTTTAAACGTCTCAAAAATTGTGGAGGACAGGCATATGCAGAGCAGAATTCAGGATTTTTTAAAACAAAAACAGAGTAGTATGGATGTAGCCTAAATGCAATTTTTAGTGAAACAAAACAGAAGTAACAGAGATGGAAGGAAGATGGCAACAATACATCTCACTTTCCCTAAAACTTGTCCTGAAGAGTAGCGAAAGACGCAGTGAAAGCAGACCAAGTACTGAGTGAGGGGGGGGGGGGGGGGGGGGGGGGGGGGGGGGGGGGGGGGGGGGAGAAGGTGTAGCCAGCAGACCCACTGTGTGGTCCTCCTTTTGAGTGTGTTCTGTTTAACTCTCACCGAAACGTCTTAAAGTGTTACAAGTGCATTAGTGCCGTGGGTCACGCCTTTGCTTGGCTAACCTCTGACCTCCAGCCTTTCCAGCAGCTTCAGGCGGGAGAGTGAGCTCATGTTGAGGGGTTTAGCCCCACTGTTTAGAGAGGGAGTCGCCCCAGGGAAGTGGAGGAGCGGCTGCTGAAGAGAAGCCTGGACGACAGATTGTAATGATCTCCTCATGGATCCTTAATGGCTCCCCTCCGTTAGTGTAAGTGTTCAGACCGGGGGGACACTGAATGATTCAGCAGGCTAAAACTGTGATCACACAGAGAGAGGCTCACAGATATGTCATACCACACACACACGCACACACACACGCATACACATCCACATACACGCATACAGGTTTGCATTGACCTTTATAAATTTGGATGCATAAACAAACTATAACCTTACTAAAATTAAATATTAGCCCCAAACAACCACTTTTCCATAAGAAGTGTCTCCACCAGGACTACTGGTCACAGACATAATGTATCAGTGCACAAACACACAAGGACAAAAACATCCAGTGATCAGCAGATCTATGGACAGAAACACCTTGCTGACGAGAGGTCAAAGCGGGAATGGTCGGGATGTTCTAAGCTGACAGAAAGACAACGGAAACTCAGGGGACCACTCTTCACAGCTGTGATGAGCTCCATGGCATCAGAAATGCACATCAGGTCCCTCTCCTGTCCAACAAGATCAGAAAGGTGAGGCTAAAGTGTTATCATATAATGTACAGCTCTGTATTGTTCAACAAAAGAGAATTCAAAATGTTAGAGTTATTTATGTGTCTACCTATAGATGATGAGCATAATTTCACCTGTCCACTTCACTCACACCAAACCAGTGTCATGTGAAACCCTAAGAGTGGTCTGAGGGCATCTACCACAATCCAAATCAACAATTATCTCACACTGGAAGTCCCTGTGGGTGGAAAATCCAATCAGTCAAGAGTTATTACTGACTCTCCTGTATCTTCACAACATTACTCAGGCTGATATTGTGTGGCAAAATTAATTTTCTTCTGATTTGAGAAAAAGCTGTCAGTACATTTGGTGTGTAAAGCCTGACGATAGTTCTTGGTGGGTTGTATTTATTATATATTTTTATAATGTCTCTTCTTTAAATACCCACCTCATAACTAGTGGATTGATGTTAACCTCTAATCTTATGCTATCTGTTCTTACTTGGGGTGGGAAAAAAATCAAAATAACACAATTTGAAATAACTTGAAAACAGTTTTTTTCCCATCAGAATCATGATAAATCTACTTGATGTACTGTACAAAAAGAGATGAAAGTTGAGGATGCCAACTGACCTAATACACTGTGATATTGGAAGTTCTGTTTATCATTGGTATTAATCATTTTCATCTGAAATACGTTGATTTGAAGGCTCACATTCGTTTTGAGAGGGTCTCTTCTTTTTTGTCCAACATTCTATATTTTCTTACAGCACATTTTCTACTTGGATTGACTGTATCTTTTTTTATTCTTCTTCCTATTATTATTAGCAGGGGCAGATACATGTAGCAAAAAAAACATGTTATGTACAACTGTCCAATTCAGTTGGTCAGACTGACTGACATACAATGTACATTGATTTTGGAAATTTCACTGGTGGGTAATTGTCTCAAGAAATGTATCATTCAATTTTAGTTTAAGGAGGAAAATGAAATCGCAATTTATCGGAACTGTTGAATTGCAATACTGCCTACAAATCAAATCAGCAGCCAAGTATCATGATACAATCAAGTCATAATAAAGGCATTTCGGCCAGCTGTAGCTGTCACTGTACAAACGCTCCTAATGAGGTCACATAGGTGTCATTTTTTTTACTGATGGTTGGGGTCAGAGGGTCAAGCTGGCCACCACCACTTCTAATTTGATTGATAACAAGAGTTCCTCTTCTGAGCAGGAAGTAGAGGTGTGTGTGCTGGAGGCTGTGGAGTGTGTGGTTAGCTGGCAGGTCAGCGGTGGGCGTAGAGTGGTCTGGCTCCAGCCACCATGGGGCTCTCAAGCAGCAGTGGCAGCCCAGAGCACTGATAGGTAGTGGGCATCATCCTTTGTTAAGTGCCCCTTTCGCCTCTGGTCAGGATCACTTAACACTGCCTGTGGTCACTAAATGCTGCTGGACTGCCGGTAGTAAGGTAAAATATTCATTGTCATGGAGTGGTGGTTTTCCTCTGCAGCAACCCTAAAAGCCTGACTTGGTTTTGTCTTTTTAACCAGGGCCCTAAAACCAGGCCACACAGGAATGGTCTTTTACTGGACAATGTAATGGATCTCACTATGATCTGCCTACCTTACCACAAAATCAAAGCCGTTGAAAAGATTTAGCCGCAATGTGTGCGAACGATTCTACAACATATATCATGGATATCGATCCCTAAATAAAAGGATTCACATTTCTAAAATGAAACATTTTTGTTTAGCATAATACCAAACTCCCTCACTGGCACATAAAATTGTGCCCTAATGTGTGAACGTGAGCATGATGAACAGATGTACTTTTCGAGGGGACTTCTTAGACTCCACAATTCCAAGAAAAACATATTTCTTATTTAGGTCAGCAACTAACCTATGGTTTTCTTTGTTTCAGTGAGTCACCTGTGCTACGCTTGCAGATGTGAATGTGAAGGTTATTCCTGAGAATAACCTTCACATTCACATCTCTTACAGCAGGGGACTTCCCTGAAGACCCTAACATCCGGTCCCCCCTTTAACCAAATGGTTGTGGCATTTAAAGATGAAAAAAAACGATGAAGTGTACATTTTTATTGCTGACATCTTATTCTGTGTCTCTTGTGGCCTCTGCCTGCAGTGTTGTTGGATGTGAAGTCAAAGACTGACTGAGCAGACCCTCAATTTGCTTGGGTTCAATGGGGTATACAGAGAAGCTCCGGCCTGTGGTGAGTCTGCCATTTAGCAGCCCATACCCTCTCTCTGCCATCCACACAGCAATGCACTGCAGTTACCATCAGGTGCTCATCTCCATGTGGCTTGTTTCCAGTTTCATCTTTGTCCCAGCTCAGCTCTCAGTCTCTGGTGTGTGAACACCACAGAAACGAGTTAGAGGCGAGGGTGGTTTCTCCCCAGTTGCCTCAGACCGACTGCCTTTTCGGCTCTTTAGGAGGCTGAGGCCTGGGGGTTGTGGGGTTCTGGCTGAGGAGAACTCTGCCCTGAAGGGTGTTTGGTGGCAACCTTGGTCAACCTAGACACAGCTCAGAGGAGGCTTGAGGCCAAGCACAAGCCCAGCTGTGGCAGGTGTGGCTATAGGATAGGGGAGGAAACAGCCTCATGCACAGCCACACACTGCTGCAAGAAGAAATGCCTTGTGAGCTCTGCAACTTAATACTATCTGCATTAAAGTGATTAATACACATATTGAAAGAGTCAGGGTGAAGGGATGCCGTTGTTTGCTGATGACTAAAAACTGAGATTTGGCTCTTGAATTAAATGAGTGTGCTGCAAGCACATGCAGCATGCTGTGTTGGATACAAACTGAAACAGAAAGTATTTTTTTAAATCTGCAGAAAAACAGTACATATGATGAAATTTCATGTGTTGTAAAATTTCCTTTACTGTGCAGATCAGAGGTGATTGCTATAAAACATGAAGGGAAGCTCTGCTTCCTCGAAAATGTCGTAAAATAAATGGTCAAACATGTTCTGTTGTATTTTGTTGTAATTCAACCAACTACATGACTACATATTTGTTCAGAATCAGTCGTTTATCAAAGATTATTTGATGCAATTTTCTTCTCCTATATTCCCGAAGCAGCACAGAGCATTAAAACCAGTGGAAGCTCAGCTTCAGTTGATCTCTGTGAGACAGCAGAGAATAGCTTTGTTTCACTGCTCTGAGAGAGATACTGATGGGATAAATGTGGCAAACCGGACACTGACAGGAAAGCTCAGTGTCTCTTGGAGTCAATGGAGATGTGAGCGGGGATGGACACTGGGCTGATGCATGATGACTGGAGGAAATGGCTGAAGGGCAGGGCCAACTTTTGATTGACAGCATTGTAGAAATATACAGGATACTGAAGTCTTTTCTGTTTTAGTCCCATGTGGATTTTGCACAAAGATTAGAAACACATAGCAGCCCGTTGTGTTATTTGTTCAGCGAAATATTATACACTGCAAATAAAAACACTATTATGGCATGTCCTTGTTTCAGTATTACATAATTATTGTGGGTCCTTGTTCCAGGTGTTTGTTTGTTCATTCATATTTATCAGTGTTGGTTTGGTAGTGGGGGGTGGGACAGAGCAGAGGACTGGGCCTGAAATGAGCTACCTGTTTCAAAAGCCAGCAAACGCCA
Organism: Brachirus orientalis; assembly: GCA_016785285.1. Lineage (NCBI taxonomy): Eukaryota > Metazoa > Chordata > Actinopteri > Pleuronectiformes > Soleidae > Brachirus > Brachirus orientalis. The sequence goes on from JAFBJR010000100.1 coordinate 2,444,081, forward strand.
CCATGAGTTTGAGGACGGTAGTGTTTGAATTTGCAGTTACTTGGAGCTTATTTACCCAAAATGTGAAAAATTTCATTTGGCATTATGCAACCTTCTGATGAGGGTGTACATTAAAATCTCATTGAAGGCATCAAGTCATTGTAGCATGACTCCACACAAACCACTCTGGGAGGCCTCAATGGCAGCTTTGACCTTAGTGGTTGTCAGAGTCTCTTCCTGGCTGAACAGATTTTGGATGAATTTGTTACAGTAATACCACTTCTTCTGAATGTCTGTGGTCAGTATCTTGTAAATCACCCCCCCCCCCCCCCCCCCCCCCCCCCCCCCCCCCCCCCCCCCCCCCCACCACACACACACACACACACCCGGCAGACACTTTCAGCCTCAACATACACACAAAACTACAGGGTGAGAACTTCAGATTTAAACACAGGACGAGGTTGCCGTGGTTTCCGCAAACCAGGTGAGACCTGCGTCACTGTTTCTATGGCAGCAGACAGACACAATGATGGCAAAGCTGGTGGCTGGTTATCCTAATGTCCGGATGACAGCGCCTAGAAAACCTACGTTTCTGGGGGATGTCAGACAATGCAGAACCTAAGCCATTTTCAGCAATAATGTGTCTCTGTGAATGTCATGCACGACAGTGAGAGGAAAGCCACAGATTGTACACACTGCTAAAGATTTATCAGTTGCCGTCTGTTTGCTGAAACCTGACTGATCAAAATTTTAATCTGATCTCATTTCTGATGCTAACTCCCTTACAGTCATGTATTTAACACATGAAGTGGTGGTTATAGGCGTCATAATTTTTAAAAAATGGGTTCCCACGACAGCTGACCATCGGCGCAACACAAGAGCAGAGTCACAGTATTTCTCATGAAACCACTGCAATGGCCATCAAAAAACCAATAACTTCCTCAGCGTGACGGCTCACTTCCGTTTTCTGCATGTGGGGACCTGCCGTTGCCATGGTTCCTGGAACGGCGTTTGCGTGCGAGCAACTTAGACAGTCGTCTGGGGTTTCACGCACACAGGAAGACACTGGTCGTATTTTTCAGCCGTTTCTCACTTCTGCCTTCTTGAATTAGGGAAGGCTGGGGAGATGCGTAGACACAACACACAGCAACCACGAGCAGCCGATCTTCCCACAGTGACCCCCTCAAGGAAAAAAAGCAAAAAATCAGCTTAAAAAAATGTGATATACTAATGCTGATATGTGATGTGGATTTGTGATGATTCATGTCTGACAAAACTGAAACAACTCGAGTAACAAAGGTTAACATGCAGGGAAAACTTTATGTTCTGCAGTTAAACAATTAAAACCTATGTAATATCATTAACTTAATTTTGAATACAGTAATATATTATCATATAATACATCCTCTACTTTAAAATATCGCTTAAACATCTCCTTGTGATAACTGAGCTTGTTTCTCAGCTTGATCTGATCACTGATGTGGTTTGGTAGCAGGTTCAACTTTTTGTGTTAGATGAGGTGAATCATATCTGCCTCCCATCTCCAGGCTGTTGACCGTTGGCTTTTGTTAGTGCTTATATGAGGCATGAGTCACCCCACTATTCTTGCACAGCCTGAAGTAAAGGTAACAATAAAAAATATCAGATCTGATTTGATCTAATTAATTTTGACAAATCGGGAGGTCAAGGTTAGCTCTCAGTGGAGGCATTACTTAGATTCTGCTATATTAAAAGGAAACTACAGAAGAAGGAATCACAAATATGCCCACATTGGTTACCTTTGACCTTTAAGTGACACAAATAGCTGCCTAAAATATAAAATGGTTTCAACACATGATAAGCTCTGTGTTCTTCTTAAGGGAAAGCAGGGAAAAAAACAAAGCTGCAGCAATATCAGGGTGCCAAGTAGGTAGTCCTGTGTAAATGTTAGGCAACCATAAAAGTAGCCTTAGCCTCTCAGTGGCTGTGGGAAAGTGCAGAGCATGTCTGTCACATGGTTAAATCTCTCTCAGAGCACAGAGTTGTCAAGCCACAGAGAAGCAAACTATACTGTAAACTCATACCGGAACCCGTCTGCGGCCTGAGCTGTGCCAAGGCAAGTCATCCCAATGCCAACCTGTCTCTAATTTCATCGGGCTACAGCAGGCAGGTCGGCCCTCTGAGCATAACAAACAAACCCAAAACACATTCACACACACACACTGAAACCTTTCAGCAAACTTTAAAATCACTTCAGAAAAGAAACAGAATCCTTCAGCATAATATTTATAAAGTGGATTCGGGTTACAAATGATGGATGTCTCAGGCAAACTACAAAAATTAAAATGCATACTTTTCTACATTTCCAGCCAGATGTCTCCTTATCTACAAATATCAAGCTATTGACACATAATGTATGAGGGGAAATAGAAGTCCATCAAAATACACACACTCAGTCCAGATTTTAATTTTGCTTGAATGTACTTGTACTTGAATGGCCCAGACATCCTAAGCACAATGTTCTTGTTTGTTTAACAAAAGCTCAACTCTTCAGTGCTTACTGCTATAAAAGAGAATGTCAGTGTCTCTGTTTAAGAGAATTCAAACAGGGAAAAATACAATTAAGGATTAAAAAGGCATTCTTTTTTTTAATTATTATTTACCATGAAAATCCGGTGTGTAAGAATTAGTGACATGTAATCCTGCAGATTATAACAACATATTACTACATTGTCAGCGACAAAATAGCAGCCTGCATAAAGCAAGGCCCATAACTGGAAAAAAATAAAAATAAATATATACACTACTCACAATAAGCTAGGGATATTGTGAGAGACTCAGCGGATGTCATACCCTTTTCAATGTGGCATCAATTTCAACATTCTGTGGGTATAAAAAGCTGGTATTGTCAGTAAGTCATTCCAAGTTGATCATTCAAACAGTCATGAACACACGACGCCACTTAACGGATGAACAGCGCCACCAGGCCATAGCGCGCCTTCGGGTCGGTGGCAGGCAGTCACATGTTGCTCGTGAACTTGGTGTGTCTCATTCATTATTAGTAATATCAAAAGGAACTTTTACTTATTTCATTAAAATTCAGACCAAATAAGAAAAGCACTCATGTAAATAACAATATCCCTCACTTATTATGAGT